>SJYA01002693.1:590141-727841 GCA_006410615.1 Neotragus moschatus
ACAAATCAGCTAAAGCAATATTTGCTCTAGTTCTCCTATCAGATTATTGTATGACAGAGTCTATTCCCAGAACCAGTCAATCCTAAAGGAAATCAATCCTGAATTGGAAGGACTGATGCTGAAGCGCCAATACTTTTGCTGCCTAATGCAAAGAGCCTACTCATTGGAAAAGACCCTGATGCTGGGAAAGATTGAAGGCAGGGGGAGAAGGGGATGGCAGAGGATGAGATGGTTGGATGGCATCACCCACTCAATGGACATGAGTTTGAGCAAATTCCAGGAGATAGTGAAGGACATGGAGACTGGCGAGCTACAGTTCATGGGATCGCAAAGGATCAGACACAACTGAGTGAATGAACAACAGCAGAATTCCCAGTGTATGGTTTAAAGTTTAAATCCATGTCCTTAGTTAAATCTTTTTTTGGCTTTTCCTTTCTTTTTAAAAATACAGTGCCAGTATGGACACTGTTACCTGAGCAAGTTACGACGCGGTATTAAAAGTCCAAAACTTGAACTCAGGCTTTATGTGCGATTCCGCGTTCTGCAGCACGTGGACTAGGTGAGCCCACTCCCCGCCCTGCAATACGCCCCCGGTGGTGCCGACTTTCCAGGACTGCACACAACACTGAGCGCACAGCTGCTGCTCCAGAGACGTTAGTACCGTACGAAGCCCCAGGCATTTCAGCATCAATTTCAAATAGCAAGTATTTTTATCAGTTTCTACAGATCTTGTTGAGGGTCACAGAACGGCACCTGACATGACAGAAAAGGGTTCCCCAAATCCTGAAAGCCAAGTAAGTCAGAGACCTCCTGAGCTCTCCAAAGGAGACACTTTAATCTTCTTTCTCCTTTTCCAAGGGTCTTTATCAAGTAGAAAATGAATGATTGTGAAGAACATTTTTAAAAAAGGAAAATTAAATGCACTTGTCACTTTTACAAGTTCAGCTTCATGAAACTAGTCTGATGATGACAGTGACAGGCTATGATGACTCACAGCCAGCTCTCCATGTTGTACATTCTCCCCACACACGTCTATTCTTAGAGAGCTCAAAATAGCAACCTGGTGTATCCGGCACTAAACTTTCTCTAATAACGCCGCCCCTGCGGCCCTGAGCTGTGACAGAGCACCTCGCCCCTTACCTGTCCAGGGACACAGAGCAGCCTGCACTGGGCCTTCTGCAGACCTTGTCCTGCCGGGCACGGCGACTCAGGGCAGTGGGGCCTGTGGGCAACATGGCGCCTGGCCTCGTTCTGAAAGCAGACGGGGAAAATACTAATTAGAAAGGTGAACTGTCCGTTCCCCTCTGCAAAACACAAAGGATTCATGCACTCCAAAGGCGATTCGCTGTGAGATTCTGTCTACAGAAGGCGGGGGTGGCAGTCAGACATTCAGTGTCCTGAGCAAACCTGGAGGCTGGGCTGGCTCTGCTGCGTCTTATAAACCATCAGCACATCAAAAGGTGCTACAGAAAGAACTTCTTGGAAACAGTGAAGCAATTATCCTTGAATCAAAAATAAATACATTTTTTAAAAAAGAGTACTGAATGGAAACAAAAAGGGAAGATAAAATGTGCCAACTGTCCAGTTTAAATAACATAATAGAAAAACAGTAAAGTTAACATCAGTTCAGTTCAGTCGCTCAGTTGTGTCTGACTCTTTGCAAACCTATGAATTGCAGCAGTAGGGTTTAGAAAAAAAAAAAAAAAAATTAAATTCCTGAACTGGATCTGGCACCGTCTTCAGGTTTGCCCATCTTGGAGGGCTAACGAGGGGTCCCAGTTCTGGCTCCGGCAGTCACAGCCGCAGGACCACCAAACACCCACCTGCTAAAATCAATGTTCACTACAGTCACCCCTCAAGACCAGCCGTTCTCAACAGCAAGCTGGGCAGGGACCTGAGACGCCCAGCCAGCCAGCAAGCGCACACCTCCCAGTGGACACGCTGCTTCTGCGGGGCGATCTGGAACCTGCTTCCTTACCTGCTTCCACACACCTGACCCCCAACCCCCCGCCACACACAGACACAGTGATCACTGACCCTCCCAGCCATCACACATTTCAGAATCGAGCAGAACCTAGAGCATGCGACATCCACGTGCTTGGCTCACCAACCCTATGGCTCTGAGGATATACTCTATTCACCACCGGTTTAATCACCCCACCCCATTTTTCCTACCAGATATGCACGATGACTGGGGGGCAAAGGGAGGGGACCCCAAGAACTTGGAAGACAGGGCAATAGTCTCTCTGGGAGCACAAGAATGAAGTCCACATGGACAGATCTAGACAAAGGATGGCCCTTGACGGTGAGCACAGCCTGTTCTCAGGAAGCTTGGGGACAGTGCTGCCCACAGGCTTAGCATCACCTGATGCCTGCCGTGGAGACACACATGCCAGGATGGACATGCCAGCAAGCACTCAAATAGCCTGACGATTCCCCAGGTGCTTCCGAGCAGCCAGAGCACAAGTTTCTCTTCCCTTGCTAGATTTTTCTCTTCAGAAACGAGCATACTGGCTGGCACGTGGCAGGCCCTCAGGAAACACGGGGATCCTGTGTGCTGGCATCTCAATCCAGGAGACGCAGAGTACGGTCCAGCTGCTGCTGCCCCTCCATCCTGGTGTCATGCAGCCGAAGGCACTCGGGGGCTCTTCATCTTCCCTCACTTCCTGGCCAAGTGCAGAGACGCAGAGTGGGAGAGGGCAGGACGAGATGATCGTTTGGAAAGCTCTGCAATGCCCTCTCCCCTTTAGTCAGAGAATCCCACCTGGGCACTAATTTTTATACTAATATTGACATTTTTGTTTAAGCAAAGATTTCCACAGCCAACGAGCTTCAAGTCCACTGATCTTGCTATACTGGCAACCAGAGGTAAAAGACAATTTCCTAATTGTCTTAATTTCCTAGGGCTGCCTTAACAAAGCGGGCTTCCCAGGTGGCTCAGAGGCAAAGATCTGCCTGCCATGCAGGAGACATCGTTTTGACCTGAGTTGGGAAGAGCCTCCGGCGAAGGAAGTGGCAACCCACCCCAGTATTCTTGCCTGGGAAATCCCATGGACAGAGGAGCCTGGCGGGCCACAGTCCAGGGGATTCGTAGAGTCAGAAGAAATTGCGCAAATGTGACTTACAGCCTTAAACCAGGGTGGCTTCAAACAACAGAAATGTATTGTCTCACAGACCTAGGGGCCAGACAGGAAAACCAAGTGTGGGGAGGGCCATGCTCCCTCTCCAGGCTCCAGGACAGACTCGCCCCCGCCTCTTCCAGCTTCCGATGGTGCTGACAGTCCTCCGTGTTCTCTGACTTGTGGCAGCTAAGCTAACCACAACCTCGGCTCCCTCCTGACAAGGCGGTCTTCCCTCGGTGTGTATGTCTTCCTACACAGCAGCAGTTGCGTTCAGTTTAGGACCCACCCTGATTCAGCATGACCTCATCCTAGCTAATGACATCCGCAGAGACCCTAATTCCAAATAAAGGCCAGTCCTCAGGTTCTGGGTAGAAACGAACTTGGGAAGAATGGGAGAAGGGGGCACAGTACACAGTTCAACACTACACACAGTTTTTTAAAGCATTCCTTATTTTAAGCAGCTAACCAATCCTGCAAACTCTAGATGACCTGTGCGATTGATACAAAGGAAATATCTTAAGGAGACAAAGGTTTCTGAGCTTACTTAAGCTTTGAAGGATTTTTTTTTTTTTACTCTTCCATTTAATAATAATATCTATCTATTCCTCAATGGGTTACCTTTAGACCCCTACACAAGTGTGCCCAGAAGTCTGAGTCTGTATACAGGTAGATACTATTGACTGATGACTAAGGAGCGTCTCTCACAGATAGATACTGTTTTATAACTTAAACGAATACTGCTGTGGCTGATCGAATACAAGTTTCTTTAGAAGCATTAGTAAATTGATAACAGCTTTTTGCCATTATGTATTTCTTCAATCAAAAGATGAAAAAAAAAATCAAAACGATCACCCTAAGCCTTTCCAAGGAAACCGAAGAAAAGTAAATTAATAGATCCATCCATCAGTTTCAATCTAGCAGATTGGCAAAGACCAAATAAATGATGACAAGGGTGGCTTGGCTGCAGATGAGCAGGCGTTCTCCTTCACTAGTGTGAGCACAGATTGGTGCCAAGGGCAGGGAAAGTCAAGTCCTAGTATATATCAAGATCCTTTTAAGACAGGTATTTTTTTAAGCTACGAACTTCAGGTCTAGAAATATATCCCAAAGCAAAAAAAAAAAAAGCCCAAAGGGGTTCACTCAGGAACATTCATCTCAAAGTTGCCTACACTGGGAAAAGTACTAGAAACCTATTTGGTTGTTGCTGTTTAGTCGTTAAGTCATGATCAACTCTTTTGTGACCCCATGGACTGTAGCCCACCAGGCTCCTCTGTCCATGGAATTCTCCAGGTAAGAATACTGGAGTGGGTCGCCATTCCCTTCTCCAGGGGATCTTCCTGACCCCGGGATCAAACCCAAATCTCCTGTACTGGTAGGTGGGTTCTTCACCTCTGAGCCACCAGGGAAAAAGTCCCTAGAAACCGTACAGGATCAGTTCATTCCCATGGCCTCCCTAAAGTAAGCAACATTCAACCAGTTAAAATGGACAGTTGCGACACAGGTGGGAAGTGTTTGCATAAAAACACGTGCACAGCGTCTGCACGGCCTGCTTCTTCACCTCCTACATACAGTGTGTGCGTGCTTAGTGGCTCAGTCGCGCCTGACTCTTTCAAACATTACCATCTCACCGAGATCTTCCGGCCATGCCCTCTAAACTCCTATCTGCACTTCACACACACATGATGCTCCCCCCATTTTTTTCCTTAGCACGCATCACCAGACACCACACATTTCGCTCGCCCACTGTCACTGGAGTGGAAGGGCTGTGCTGGCAGGGCTTCTGCATGAGGTCTGCTCACTGCCTATCACCCACAACACCCCCAGCATGAAGAAGGCATCCAATAAATATTTTCTCAATTAATAACACATCGATCGAAAGTGCAGATTCTATCAGCATACACTACAAAATCTTATGTTTGTATTTCTCTCTTCAGAGGAAAAAACCAAACACATACACACAAAGAAAAGCAGTCTGCAAGGAAAGATAACAAGGTATTAACTGGTAATACATCTGATTCACAAGATTAGGGGATTATAGAGTTTTTGGTGGTGCTTGTTTTTAAACAGAACTTGGAAGACTGGAGAGAATACAATGTACTCTTAACATTTCCTGTGTACTGAAAATGTAATGAATTCTAAAGGAGGGTTGTTGTTCTCATCTCAAAACTGAGAACCCCACACACAGGAAGGTCTGGGAGCACAGCTATCACAGCAAAAAACATCCTTTCAGCTGGAGCCTTCCTTCTCAAAGGTCCCCAGGCATCCTGGGCTCCAGGTCCTCCCACCACACCCTGCAGAAAGCTCAAAACTTCTTTAACATTTTCCCCCAAAATTGTTACATTAGTGTTCCAGGTCAAGAGGGAATCCCCTGCCCACTAGCTCATATCTGTTGGAAAAGTACAGCCTATTTGTTCCTGTTTTGTTTTTCCATGATTAAACTAGATGAAACCTCCCCCTTCCCCCGCATTGCAGGAGCAGAAGACTGAGGTTCTAATGAGGTAATTAACAGTGACGTCTGCGTCACCATACATCTTATCGTTTTGGACTTTGGCCCCATTGAGAGCACATCCGCATTTCTCCATAAAATAAACTAACTGCACATTCTTCAGGGCTACACAGTTCACCACCAGGAAGTCCCATGCCTGTCATCAAGCTCTGTATGGCTAAAAAGTTAAACAGTGCTTTATGACTGACGTGACTTAGCACCAGCAGCAGCTTATAACTAGTAAGGTGACATTTAGTTTAAAACTGATTTTTTTTTTTCCAAGTGACAAACTTTACCTGATTGCTTTGAATTAAGTTCAGTATTTTAAAAACCTACTTTCTGGGCCTGATTCTTAATATCTGATAAATCAAAGAAATTAGACCAAGCAGAAACTAAGGCAACTTGACAGCTTTCTGTGATATTCTTACAGTTTAAGATATTTATTTATACAAATTCATATTTTGTGTTAAAAAGATTTAAACATATTAAACATTTTGTGTGATTCTTTGTTAAAATCTAATTTTTTCTGCCTNTTCTGGGCCTGATTCTTAATATCTGATAAATCAAAGAAATTAGACCAAGCAGAAACTAAGGCAACTTGACAGCTTTCTGTGATATTCTTACAGTTTAAGATATTTATTTATACAAATTCATATTTTGTGTTAAAAAGATTTAAACATATTAAACATTTTGTGTGATTCTTTGTTAAAATCTAATTTTTTCTGCCTCGAGACATTAAAAATAACCACCTACTTAGACTATAACCATTCTTAAGATCTGACTTTTCTTGACCAAAAAGAATTTATATACCACCAAATCACAGACTGCCATGCGCACTTCCATGCCAGGCATAATTATAGGCATTCTAATTACATCATTTCAACAAGAAGTTCACTCAACTTACAAAGTAATAGAAGATTCATCATGTAACAATCATCCTGCTTCCCACTAACAGAACCTTAGATATAAAGACTAATTTTAGTAACAGTGGCAAATTGATTTAAAGTTCAATCTTCCTACTTTAAATTCCTGTCTTTCTCTCCTACATAATAGAAATTTTGCAGGCATTGTCACCATTTTGTCACAGGGCTTGATACTTAGAGCGTTTACAGCTATTCTCAAGAACCAACTATCACTGTGATACCTAGGGAGGGGGCCCTGCTTCTGAAACTAGCATAAACGGGGTAATGGATCCCAGCAGGATGGACACGAGACACAGTCCTGGAGATTCAGGGGGAGGAAAATATACCTTAAGTAGTTGAGCTGGTAAGTAGTAGTCGTGTAGTGTTAGTCACTGCTTAGTAACAGAATCCTTTTCTATGCTTAAACACAGACATCTGGTTTATTAGAAGGCATAAATGAGATCTACAAGCAAAAAGAGAGTTTTCAAGAATCCAAACGGTCCTTAGCACTATTCCTCCACCTTGCAATCTAACTAGGAAGACCGGTGCAGAGTNGAAGCTGAAACTCCAGTACTTTGGCCACCTGATGTGAAGAGCTGACTCATTTGAAAAGACCCTGATGCTCAGAAAGACTGAAGGCAGGAGGAGAAGGGGCTGACAGAGGACGAGATGGTTGGATGGCATCACTGGCTCAATGAACATGAGTTTGAGTAGACTCTCGGAGTTGGTGATGGACAGGGAGGCCTGGCGTGCTGCAGTCCATGGTGTCACAAAGAGTTGGACATGACTGAGCAAGAACTGAACTGAATTGAACTGATTATCATTATTGGTAGTAGCATATGCTGCTGCTGCTGCTAAGTCGCTTCAGTCGTGTCCGACTCTGTGCGACCCCATAGACAGCAGCCCATCAGGCTCCCTGTCCCTGGGATTCTCCAGGCAAGAATACTAGAGTGGGTTGCCGTTTCCTTCTCCAATGCATGAAAGTGAAAATTCAAAGTGAAGTCGCTCGGTCATGTTCGACTCTTAGCAATCCCACGGACTGCAGCCCACCAGGCTCCCCCATCCATGGGATTCTCCAGGCAAGAGTACTGGAGTGGGCTGCCATTGCCTTCTCCTGGTTGTAGTGTATAAACAATAATTTACTATAATAAAGTACTTTTTAAATTATCTTATGTTTCTTTAAAATTCCCATAGTGGTTATTATTACTTACCATTTACAGGGTTTACAATCGAAACAAGTAGGTTGACTTGATATGTTCACAGAGAGTTAGTTGAGGGCATTTAAAACTGAGAGAACAATCTGTGATGTTGATACAAATTGTTGCCATCAAAGATTTTACCTCAAGTGGAAACTATATCATTATTTAACAACTGTCTTTTATGTAGGCATTTCACAAATATTTCATTGAAATGACAAATGAAGGAACCATTATTTAGTAAAAAATCAAAATCCAGTTGTCCTTCTTCATAACTATAAACCTTCCCCTAAACCAGTGAGTCTCAAGCCTCAGTTCACATCAGGATAACCTAAGGGTGCCAGAACCTGCCCCGTATACATGTGTCATGAGTCAGGAGTTTGCATTTTTAACAAGTACTCCCACGTCGTTGTTACTGTGGAGCTGTCTGAACCTCAAACTTCACGATTATTCTGAATAGGAAAGATAAGAAAAAAATAATCTTAAAAGATCAGTTTTTTAAAAATTGAGATATAATTGACATATACGCATGCATGCTAAGCTGCTTCAGTCATGTCCGACTCTTTGTGGCCCTGTGGACTGTAGTCCGCCAGGATCCTCTGTCCATGGGATTCTCCTGGTAAGAATACTGGAGTGGGTTGCCATGCCCTCCTCCTGAGCTGGGGACTGAGCCCACATCTTTTCTGTCTTCTGCATTGGCAGGCAGTTCTTTATTGCTAGAGCCACTTGGGAAGCCCTAATTGACACATAACATTATATTAGTTTCAGGTATAGAACACAATGATTCCATAGTTTTATATAAATATATCATGAAATGACCACCACCCGTCCGATTAACATCTATCATCACCCATGGTTATGAAATGTTTTCCTGTGCTGAGAACGTTTAAGATCTACTCTCTCAGCAGCTTTCAAATACATGCTACAGTTTCATTAACGTCACCATGCTGTGCATTGCCTCCAATGACTTATTTATTTTACGACTGGAAGCTTGCATCTTTTAACCCCCTCCATCCATTTTGCTCACTCCCCACATCCACCTCTGGCAACCATCAATCTATTCTCTGTACATGTGCAGCTTTTAAAGAGTTTTGATCGTTAAGTTTTGCAGCTGAGTTATCATACGAATTGCTTAAGTCTTGCCATTTTGCTCTTGTCCATGTAAACAAGCTGAAAGGTTGGCCTATAGCAGAAAGAGGCTTTTTGTTGCTTTCCCATTTCCTTAGTTAAACAAGTCAGTCTGGTTAAATGACAAACAAATGTGTTGCTCTGACCTCCCTGGACTTGTTTCGTATCTAGGTTATAGGGCAGAAGCACAGTCCCTGTCACAAACAACAGCTGTCATTTTGGGGGTGTTCTCCTATATCCCAGACTCCAAACCCAGAACTAGGTTATCATCCATAACCCAGCACCATTTTCCATCCATTGGCTTCTCTGTGTAAGAACGTGAAAAACACAGTCTCCACAAATTCAGAGAAAATTTTTATGCTTGGGCAGCAAATAAATTCAAGGAGAAAAGATGAGTAAGTCATTAGTCTGGATCTAGAGCCCATCTTTCAATAGTTAATTCATTTGTTAGACACTTTATGGTAATGCATTCCCTGGAGGCTACCAGATACACTTCCAATACCTGGGCCAGGTCAGTGACCTCTGGGGTTGTCTGGAGCTTTACTGAAAAGCAGGAACCAAGCAGAAGTTTTAGTCTGAGATGAAGCAGAGATGAATTTAGGAAGAAATTAATCATATTTTTCTTCTTTGGTGTCTCAGTCAAAAAGATGCTTTAAAACATGAAAAGGGGCAGAGTGCACGTGGGAGAATGTGGGGAGATGACCTCATCTGGGATCTCCTGGGGCACTCAGGTCCCCTGAGTCATGTTCCAAAGCGCCATGACCTCATATAGCAAACAGGTTGAAACAAAGGCACAGGCCATTTCCTGCAGCCTGAGGGTTTGTTCAGAGCTGACTGAAGGAAGATTATAAGACTGTGATGCAATCCATATATAGGTGCATTCCTACATGTTGACTCGATCACAGATGGAATTAGGTGTTTGCTGGTTGATGTCTCATCATCTGAGTGTCCTTGGTATTATTCGGGTGGTCAGCACAGCCAGGCCTAGAACTAAGCCACATTCTCTGGATATTTACCTGTCAGAACTGTAGCAGGAGTTAAATTTTAATACCTTGCAAGCACCTTAGTCATTGGACGGCTCTCACAATTTTTGTTCTTTTGTCCTTTGGAAAGCACATCATCTGCTGTGAATCTGACTGTCTTGAGGGACAGAATGTAACAGAGAGACCACCTTAGGAAAGTAAAGCAAATGGTTTGACCAGCGTGCTGGGCAGAAGACTGGCCTCCCAAAGATGTCACCTTCTGGCCTCCAGAACGGTGAACAGGACTTTGTCCAAGTGATTAAGTGAAAAACAAAACATGTGAGATTATCCTGCATGATTCAGGTGGGGCTAATGTAACCACGTGGGTCCTAATAAGAGGACCAAGGTCATAGAGAAGACATGTCATGCCTGATGAGCTGCTGAAGATAAAGGACCACAAGCCAGGGAATAGAGGATGCCTCTAGAAGCTAGAAAAAGCAAGGAAACAGTCTTCCCAAGAGATCCAAAAGGAACGCACCCCTGCTGACACCTTGATTTTAGGGCCAGAGGACCTATTTTGAACTCCTTACCTCCTGGACTATTAGATAATAAATCACATGGTTTTAAGCCATTATGTTTGTGGGAATTTGTTACAGCAGCAACAGGAAATTAATACAGCCAATGTGCCTTCAACGGAGAAACACACGGTGTGGTATGTCATTGCTCCTAAGACAGATGCTGCTTTGGTTAACGAGTCTCAGAAAGAATCACTCCTCTGCAGGTGATGTGAACTGCGGTGTGCTTGTAGAGAGAGGAAGCAAACACAGCACCAGGAAAGCAAACAGAGGAAGAGTTATTAACATGCAACAACCAAAAGACAAAGAGCCAAGAAGGACAAAAGTAGGTTAGAAAAACGTTTGTTATAAGCATTATTGGTTAGAAGTTCTCAGACTGTCCCAATACGATAAGCTGAGGTATACAGAAAATGTGGCTGCTGTTACACAACTGGTAACTGGCAACCAGAATTTGCACCGGGAAGCCTGACTTCAGAGCCCGTGCTCCCAGCCTCCCTGCTCTCCAGCCTCTTGTGTGCCTGTGGCATGATCTGTAATTGGATGGGCAAGTTCTTCCAACATGTCACAGACTAAAGAACTTTGTGGGGGACTGCTGATGGCACGGGAGTACTTTAGGCGAAGGTGGTAAACATGGGCAGGAGAAACAAGAAGGGCAAGGCAAGAGCAGAAGTGGATCCAAAGAATGGCATCAGTCCATCAGAGGCAACAGGCAGTCAGGTGAGAGAGGTCAGATGAGTCAGATGGCAGAGATCAAGACAGTACAGAGAGTCTGGGTGGCAGGGGAGGCGGGGAGCCCAGAAGAGCAGGAGCACAATTTGGGGGAAGGATGCTTGAAGCCCAGGCCAACCTCTGCCTCAAACAGGATGATCAAGGCAGCCCCCAGGATTGACCCAGGGGCCAATAACTCTAGCATCTCGGAAATCCCTTAGAGCGACCCTGGGAGTACAAGAAAGTCAACAGATACGCAGCATTCAACTGTGCACCAAAAGTCATATCTGAGAATATTTATAGAAACTGTTTATAACAGTTCTACCCTGGAAACTACCCAAATGCCCATTAACATCAGGATCTATAAATAGATTATAGCACTTTCACACAATGAAATACTACTCACCAAAGTTAAGAGAAGACTTGAAACTACACTTGAAAATATGGTTGATCCTTATAAACATAATGATACATGAGGGAAACAAGACATAAAAAGTACATACTTTATAATTCCACATATGAAGTTCAAAAACAAGCATAAACAATCAATAGTGTTCAAAGTCATGACAGCTGTTACCCTAGAAGGGGTGGGTGGGTGGGTGAGTGACCTCTGGAGGGGAACGCAGGGAGCATGGCTTCTGAAGTACAAATAACCTGTCTTTAAATCAGGGTAGTCATTACATGGGTGTGTTCAAGAATTCCACACTTATGTGTGCACTTTTCTGAATAATAATAATGTTAATAAAAATAGGAAAAAGGTAGAAATACAGATGGGTCTCTGGGTGACGGGAAATGCTAAACATTATATTTGAATCCAAACCCAGAATTAAACTGGGCTCGGCATCTGTAATTGACTGCTGGAAAAAAATCCGATAGCTGCTTGGGAAGAATCAGGACCCCACACGGTTGCCAGCTGGGCTGTATTTAATGCCATTGGCCTGCACACGGCCACTCACTGTGTCAGGGATAAATCCTTGTTGCTCACTATTAACAATTACTAATCACAGTTCAATTGACTTACCCTGCTTCTCACACTGATCACATATGTCTTCTGATGAATAGTTCATTCACATCAGTAGATGGGTCCACATCATCCACGTGCTAACTGTGCACCCAGGTCGATGGCAAAAGAGACGGCCGTTTCTCAGCTCTGTGAAATTAGCCAGGTTCTGTGTTCAACCATCCAGGGGCTCAGATAAACTTTCTGTCATCTAGATATATACAATATCATCTAGATCCATTTCCTCTCTTTTTTGAATACTCACTAGTTCCCTGCTGATGAGCATTGAATTTTGATTTGTGCTCAAAATCACTTTGTCTAAGAAAATGTCCTTTAACAAGATGTTACCAAGGTAATCAAGTCAACAGTTTGTTTGTTTCTCTTTAAAATAATGGGGATCATAAGCACAAAATCAACTAGGCAGCATGGGTGAAGATAATGGGGATGGTTCAGGATGTGTCTAAGCTGATACTGGTACAGGCAGTTGTAAGTTTTTGCAGCGTTTACACATAAAAGCAGAAAGTCACAAATATGAATTGTTAAGTTTTAAATTTTGTCAATGAGCTTTGAAAATGTCATTTGGTACAAGCCAAGCAAACTGAAGCTGATGCTCCAATCCTTTGGCCACCTGATGTGAAGAGCTGACTCACTGGAAAAGACCCTGATGCTGGGAAAGATTGAGGGCAGGAGGGGAAGGGGGTGACAGAGGGTGAGATGGTTGCATGGCATCGTTGACTCAATGGACATGAATATAAGCAAACTCTGGGAGTTAGTGAAGGACTGCCCGGCATGCTGCAGTCCCCAGGGTCACAAAGAGTGGGACAGATCTTGGCAACTGAACAACAACATTCAACAAGCAAGCTGTATCTGTGGGTTGGGATTCAGCCCGGCATGGCTAGTGTGGGCTTCCACAGTGTGATTTTATTCACTCTGCAAAAATGCCCTACAATGGGGGAATCCTATAGACAAGGCTCACAGAGGTAAACTGTTTGGGTCAAGTTCACACAGCTACAGAAAGGCCAAGCCAGGACAACACTCAAGTCTAGTTATCCAAATTTGTCTTCCACTCCCCAATAAAAAGCTTCCTGGTGGCTCAGACAGTAAAGAATCTGCCTGCAATACAGGAGACACAGGGTTGATCCATGGGTCGGATCCCCTGGAGAAGGGAATGGCAACCCACTCCAATATTCTTGCCTGGAGAATCCCATGGACAGAGAAGCCTGGTGGGCTCCAGTCCACGGGGTTGCAAACAGTTGGACAGGACTGAGCAACTCAGCAAACACACACACACACCCACAAGCTTTCCACCTGCTTATCCTGAGTGTGGTTTTCCAGAGAGAAGTCTTAAAATGACCTCAATCAATCATCCAAGTGTATACACATTTTACCTGAAAACCTTTCCTCTTTGACAAATGAAGAAATATTTTTAAAAAATTATTTGGAGAACCAGTAGTACAGAATTGCTAGGAAATGCCTCTTGCTTTGTTTGTAATATCCCAAACGGACATTAAATACATCTTGTCTTTGAAGAAAAGTAAAACCATTNAATCATCCAAGTGTATACACATTTTACCTGAAAACCTTTCCTCTTTGACAAATGAAGAAATATTTTTAAAAAATTATTTGGAGAACCAGTAGTACAGAATTGCTAGGAAATGCCTCTTGCTTTGTTTGTAATATCCCAAACGGACATTAAATACATCTTGTCTTTGAAGAAAAGTAAAACCATTTGTAAACAGTATGAAATGTGATTGATGAATTACATGTGAGGAGAAAAGATGGCCTATTTATTTATTTGGCTTTGGTTTTCTCTAATATAGAAGGGTGCAAGCCACATCTAGGCTTTATTTTAAATTAAAGTTTATTTTAAATTATCTTTTTAGTTTTTGTTTTCTCTAACATATAAGGGTGTAAGTTCCATCTAAGGGGTTCCAACCCTTTCAGATTGCAGGGCTGGGACCAGGCCTTGATCATCTCTCAAAATCACAAGATTCCTTTGAAATGAGTTGCTTGTTTGCTTCACACCTCGGTATGGCATTAGCTATTTTAGTTAAAAATTTGCATCTGTTAGGCTCTTTGGTTAGTATATATGGGAAAGGGGATGTATGCTAGCATCATCCTTCACATGTTCCCTGTTCAGCAAGCTATGTGGGAATGTGCTGAATGCAAATTCATTTCAACCTGCCAAAACCACTGAAATATTGCTGTTTCCTCCTTTTGCTTTCACTGCTTAGCCTTTTCAACTTTTCACATGCATTTGCATAAAGATCTTGCCACATATAGCATCTTCCTTCCCAGGACAGTGACACAGACTTCACACTAAACCAAGAATGTTCATTTTGTTCCCCTCATACTGTTGATCACATGAACTGGCTTAGACTTGAACACAAAAATACTCACTATAAGTACGGCTTCACCTTTTACTCTAAACACTACAGTTTCATGGGCAGAGAATATCATGTACTTAATCTTAAAAATAAAATACTAAGTCCCTAAAAGGAGCTTCTACTTGGTTAGTGTTTTTCCCTGAAGGAAATCAGCCAATTTATTCACCAATTCTAAGATCATTACTACCTTGGAAGCTGAAGGAGCAAAAAGAAAGAAATGTATATGTTATGTACATATAGTTTAATATTTAGTAATGTATATTATTATCTATAGCAATTCTTATAATTTAATGATTTATATTCTATATATTAACATACACGTATATATACATATTAATGTAACATTCTATCTTGAGATGGCTTACAATCTATTAGACAGTTGAAATTTTAAAAGTATAAAACTATTTCAAATGCAAATATATCTTGCTTGTGTTTTTGTTTAAGATAGCCCCTGATAATATTAACACACCCTTACACAGCTTTGGACACTAAATAAATATAAAGCAGGTGGTACTTCAGATTATTGTTACATGTCTATTTCATGTAGTTTTTAACCTTGTATAGGTTAATTTAAAGAAAAAAAAAAAACAGTGGGCTAGGCAATGTTTATACTTAAGGGCAAATCGCAAAAAAATTTCTTTCGTTGATAAGAGTAGTATAGACTAACCACAGAATCGAAGGTCATTTTATTGGCTTTATCTTTAGCCAATACTGAATTTTGTTGTTTTTCAAATGACTGTCACACACAAAGCCAAATACTAAGCCAGGCTCCTGTGAGAATTAAAAAGTAAATGGTAGTCCCCACCCTAATGAAATCCCTCATCCAAACGGATGACGTGAAAGTAAAATCTAAGTGGATGCCTGGTGGTGAGGAGAGCCAAGTGCTGGTCTTTGCAATCCAGTTTAGAAGTTTAGACCCCCTGCCGTGGTGGAGTTGCTCTCAAATCCTGTCTCAGCAACACGTGCGGTGGAGAAACAGCTGCAAACATCAATCATGAAAATATCCACACACCAACTACATGTCAGCGTTTCAAGACAAATTACACGGATGCCTGTAGGTTCTACTGTTCTTGGCTTTTGCCCCACACGCAAAGCTCTCTTCCAATACTGTGTCCTTATTGACCCTCTCTGGGCACTTGACGATTCTAATTTTTCTGCTCACAACTCTGCTGGTATTTCTTCCTCCTCCTGGTTAGAGCTGTTCTTTATATATTCTGGCCATTAACTGTCATTATTTTTGCAAACATCACCCAGTGTGTCATCTGTCAGCTTTGTTTATGGTGTCCCTCACTGAAGACAAGCTTTCAGTTTTGAAAGTCAAATTCACTGATGTTTCCATTTTGGTTTGTGATAGAGGGAGAAGGGCTTATTGATAAAATTCTTTCCCACTAGAGTGTCACAAAGACCTTCCTCAGAAGAACTCTTACTCTTTATTTTTCAAATCAACTGGGCCTCAAATCAACTGGGCCTATATTCAAAATCAGCTTGTCATTTTCTTCAAAACAATCTTGCTGGAATTTTATTGAATTTATAGACCCATCTGAGTTGTTGTTCAGTCACTCAGTTGTGTCCAGCTCTTTGTGACCCCATGGACTGCAGCATGCCAGGCTTCCCTGTCCTTCACTGTCTCCTAGAGCTTGCTCCAAATCCTGTCCATTGAGTCGGTGATGCCATCCCTATTTGTCCCCTTCTCCTCCTGCCCTCAATCTTTCCCAGTATCACCAATTTGGGTAGCACTGACATCTTTAAAGTATTAGCTCATTGCAAATATAAACAATATATAGCTGTTCATTCAATTCCTCATCAGTATCCTACAACGGACTTTACAAATATCCTTTCTACAGTTTTTTTATTGTCTTTGTTAAGTTAGTTCCTGAATAGTGTAGCACTTTTGTTAGTTTCAGGAATATCTTATTTTTGTTTATAATTTCTTAATTACTGTGAAAAGAACACTATAAATTTATACTTATCTTCAAGCATGCTCTTTTATTAATTCTAATAATGTCTTGATTTTGTATGACTCTTTGTAGATAATTAACACATCTGCAAATAATATTTTTGTCTGTCTGTTTTCTATGCTTATAACTGGACAAAACCTCCAAACATGTCGAACAGTAGCAGTGATGAAAGGGTTTCTTGTCTTTTTTTTGGTCTTAAAGAAAATGCATCTAAATGTTTTCTGTTATGTTTAATGTTTGTCTAGGTTTTAAACATAAGTTTTAATGATTGAAAGATTATTTCCCTTTTGATCATCATTTTCTGAGAGTTTCTCCTATAAACAGGTATTGAACTTTAGGCTGTTTATGCAGCAAATGAGATATCCATGTGAATTTTTTCAATACTTTTCCAGTCATGGTGTGGCCCAGATTTCAGAATGACTTCAGATCTCAGGAGCTGCCTGAGAATTAAGTGAGAGAGTGCTGGATCCCAAAGAACTCGGCTGTGGGTTTGGAGCCTGGTTACCGAGAATAACCCCGGAAGGAACAGCTCGGATCAGCCCCTAAGGACCCAGGAACAAGGACACCTTGGGTGGTCCAGCATGCAGGGTTGCTGGCCCAGGCTGCCTGCTTCCCCTCAGGGATCTGACATAACCATAAAGCCCAGCAGAACTTAGATGCCACACCAGGAAACAGGCAAGGGGAGGAAATTAGAACTGACTGCAAGTTTTCATCCACTGGCCAAATGAAGGAGTTATAGTAGAAATGGTGTTCTCTGTGGAAACCTGAAGTGACTTTCTACCTGCCATACACTTTATATCTCCCAACTGAAAAGAGTACTTGTCAAAGATGTGGTACGTGGTCCGCTGGAACATAACAACCAGGGGTCGTGACCTCTGGCAAATGATTCATCCTCTCACTGCCTCAGTCTCCCCATCTATGGTGGGGGCTTTATTGCAACTTGTTTAATAACGAAATGAAGTCCTGCATGTGTCCTAGCACAGAGGGTCTAATTAGTATTCAGCGTTTATCTTTGCGTTTCCTAACTCCAGAGATAAAACATGGAGAAAGTGGCTACAGGGATTTAAAAAAAAAAACAAAGAGCTGGGGCAAGGTATCAGCCAGAAGAATATGAATGCTGTTACTGCTAATTATAAGGCTGGGTGTGCAGCTCCTGGACAGGGACCTCGATTGGCAAAATTTGCAATTGCGGGCTCACTCCAGTTAGTGAGGCAAGGCCTGCGGGTTAGCCAGGACTCCCAAGTTCTTATCAGCTTTTTTCACCTCCGCTTGCAGCACCTTGGATATCAGCTGTGCAAGACGGGGCCCAGAGGACACCCATGATACCTGCTCATCCGAGGGGAAGCAGACAACCTCCCAGGTCTGCACTGTGACAACAGGGAGTTCCGTCAATGCTCTACAGTGAGCTGGCCCACATGGAAGCGAGAGCTGGTTTTGTGTGCTCACTGTCTTAGTCCTTCTGATCCTGAATAGACGAATGTATGGGTAGCCCTCCTGACTTTGTTTTCTACTACTTGCCGCATGACCTGCTGGATTCGGCCATGTGCCTGTAATTAAACAGCACGTGGTTTCCTCCTTCCTTGTGTTCACAACTTCACCCTTAGAGATGTATTCTTCTAAGTCCTGTATGATCTTCCAGCGTAAGGAGTTCTCCCTGGAAATGTGGTGGAGAAACTATTTGCTCTTCCCTGCCTCAAGTTTCAGGCAGATTTGTGAGTGACAGCCTGGAAGATTGTTTCGGAATTCCTTGGCACTGGGGCTTTGGGCTGTATCTGAGGGCTTTGCCTGTCTTGTTGATAAAAAGAAGTGTGAAGTTGAGTCATCTTGGTTACGCGGAACATATATGGTACGTTTTCTGAAACAGACTCCATTTCAAAGATCTCTTCCCTTTGTTCTCATCAGCAGATTCATTCCTTTTAGAACCAGAGTTCAAAAAAGCATCTCAATTGACTTTCAAGATTATAGCTGATCAAAGTTTCTATGATTCTGTGAGAGAACAAAATATAAAACACCTTGGAAGAAGGAAATGGAGCAAGGGAGGAGGCTGGAAGGCGCCACATTTCAGAAGGGAAGAAGTGGGCTCGGAAAGGGAAGCTGGGAATGGACCGAAGGGACTTCAAGTCTTCACAGATTTGCTCAGACTTTCCTGGCGACCCTGCCGCAGACATGAGCATGCTGACTTCAAGATCAGGGCAACAGGTCCCTTCTGTGTAATTGTTTTCTTGTAAGTTAGAAACTAAACGTGTTGGTACATGCTTTAAATACCAATGGGGGTGTGGAGTGCTCTTAGAATCAGAACTGAGCTGCAACTGACAAAGAACAGACACGATTCACTCACTGGAATGATGTCTACAGACAGCAATGGTGCCTTAGGTGCGGTGCCCATCAGTGGGAGAGCAGGGATGAGCGAAGCCCTCTCTCTGTCCTCAAAGACCTCAGAGACCAGAGGAAGAAGTGGATGCATCAGTCAGTACAGCAGCAATATAAACACGCGTCAAAGGTAGCTCAGAGCAGGTGAGTGACTCCCACAGGGAGATATTAAAGAAGCAACTCCTGCGGAAGTGGAGATCTGAGTTGGCTTCAAAGGACAAAGAGCACTTCCTCTGGTGATAGTGGACGGCACTGAGGGAGTCAGAAGGCAGAGGATTCTTTACCCTCTGAGCCACTAGGGAAACCCCACAGTCCATTTAGAAGACAGTGGAAGACTCTGGGATACTCTAAGAGGCTTGATATTTTTAGAGCAGCGGGTGTAAGATGGGGCAGTCGGGAGGGAGGCCCGAAGAAACATAAGCTCAGGGAGACTGTGAATTCAAGGGCAGGAACCCCTTAGAGCATTTCAGCCAGAGCTACACGCCCATGAGGAGCTGGTGAAGCAGCGGAAAACATGAACGAGTTTGCCAGCAGGGCTGGAAGCAAATGAGAAGGTGCTGAATGGCAGCTGCCAGGAGGTGCTCCTGAGCACACAGAAGCAGCACAGGGGAAGTCAGGACGGCTTCATCAAGGATGGCAGCACTGGGAAGGGAAATGCTGTCTTATCAGGGGGATGGTCACGACTCTCAGCAGAATCTGATGCCCGACGTGAGGGGTGAGAGTGACCGCAGTCCTCGGGCCCACTGGATTGAGTGGGGTTTGGTGTCATCAATTGAAAAGCAAAATGAGGAAGGGGCATGTTGAATGAATCTGAGGGGCCAGAGGTCAATCCGGACCCCAGGAGATGACGGGGGAGGGCTCCAGAGAGACTGCTGGTGTCCGGCTCTGGAGTGTACCACCCACCATCACTATGTACCTGATGCCTGTCACACAGGGGTCACCAAGCTAGACCCGGGGCACATGTGGAAATGGCCCCAGCCCCAAATGGAGTGGCCTCTGGGGGATTTACAAAGATGACAGTGTGGCAGAGGGTCTCAGTGCTGTTACAGGAAAGGCAAGGACTGTTGACACCTCACGCGGAGAGTTCACAGCGAAGACCTGGCCTGGAGGTGGCGTGGGGGTGTGGGGCATGGGACAGGCAGCCTGGAAAATACAGAAAATGAACAAGAAAACTAAAGAGTTAGTAGAAATTGCAGTGTTAGTGAAAAAGAGGAAGCAAAGAACTTGCCAAGCAGGGGAGGCTGCAGGCCCAACGACCACAAGCAAGCATGAGGGTGGCCTCCAGAGGACAGGGAGGAGCCCCGTGGGCTGGAAGTGGCCAGTACTGGAGGAGATGGGCCAGAGGCGAGGAGGTGAAAGCCAGCCCAGGCAAGAGGCAGTAGAGAGCGCTTTGCAGAGCTGAAACTTCACCAACCCTGTAAGAGAAAGCCACTCGAGGATTTTTAGCAGGGGACTGAGACAATCATAAGCCTCTTATCCTTATCCATCAGAGGCTAGAGAGAATGAAAACCACAGCCACTGATCACATGGACCACAGCCTTGTCTAACTCAATGAAACTATAACCCATGTAGGGCCACCCAAGACAGATGTGTCAAGGTGGAGAGGCCTCACCGAATGTGGTCCACTGGGGGAGGGAATGGCAAACCACTTCAGTATTCTTGCCTTGAGAACCCCATGAACAGTATGAAAAGGCAAAAAGATAGGATACCCCAGGTCGGTAGGTGCCCAGTATCCTACTGGAGATCAGTGGAGAAATAACTCCAGAAAGAAGAGTTATTTCTTTCAAAGGAAGAGATGGAGCCAANGGGAGGGAATGGCAAACCACTTCAGTATTCTTGCCTTGAGAACCCCATGAACAGTATGAAAAGGCAAAAAGATAGGATACCCCAGGTCGGTAGGTGCCCAGTATCCTACTGGAGATCAGTGGAGAAATAACTCCAGAAAGAAGAGTTATTTCTTTCAAAGGAAGAGATGGAGCCAAAGCAAAAGCACCATCCAGACATGGATGTAACTGGTTACGGAAGTAAAATCCAATGCTGTAAAGAACAATACTGCATAGGAACCTGGAATGTTAGTTCCATGAATCAAGGTAAATTGGAAGTGGTCAAACTGGAGATGGCAAGAGTGAACACTGACATTTTAGAATCAGCGAACTAAAATGAAATGGGTGAATTTAACTCAGATGACCATTATTGCCAGGGGCCAGCATGGGAATCCCACCCGTGACACGGTCACATGGCAGAAATCTGATGGGCAAGGCGATTCGGATTTCAGAGATTCCCCCTGAGTTTCCCTGAGCATCTATACCCCCAAAATAAGGAAACCCGAATATGCCTGCTGCCAGGAGCCAGTGTGAGGATTCCCACCCATGACATAGTCATGTGGCAGGCTCGATGNGATGAAGATCAGATGCCTCATGACCTGCAACCAGGACTGGAAAAAGACATAATTTAAGGGACTGTCTCCGACATGGATGGAAGGACTTTTTTTAATCAGGAAAACTACACTATACCAGGATGAGAAGACGACGACATCAGAGGTAGACAGCTTCCCCAAGATGCTGGACCTGATTCATCTGATCATTTATGTCTTCTTGCCTTCTTAGACCTTGGCATATAAATCAAATGCTTTTCTATCACAGGCCTGATCCTATGCTAGTTTTAAAAAGCAATCCAATTGTTGGGTTTGTGGCCAATTACCTGTGTTTAGTTCTGGGTTACCTTGGTAAATTTAAAAAATTATAGTCATATTCAGGTCACTGTGTAGACGACCTGAGATATACTGGGCTACATCTAATGGAAGTTCTTAACATAAGTCTTTTTGTGACTTAACTAATACTGCTGGCTATGTTATTTGTATTTCCCTGTTTTACACAATTTCTGTTTCTTACACTGTCAAATATGTGTGTGAGGCCTCTGCTGCTGCTGCTAAGTCGCTTCCGTCGTGTCTGATTCTGTGCGACCCCAGAGACGGCAGCCCACCAGATTCCCCCATCCCTGGGATTCTCCAGGTGGGAGTACTGGAGTGGGATGCCATCGCCTTCTCCGTGTGAGGCCTCTAATAGAATAATATATAGTCCCAAATGAGATCGATGGTGGTAACAGTGTAACTCTAGATATGGCAAGAAGCAACAAGAGGGAATATTTTCCTGGACCAAAAAGCTAGTAAGACAGGTGGTCCAGAGAATTTTGGATACTGTTTTATGGCCTAGTCCAGTAACAGCACATTGAGTGGCCTGTCAACAGAATCTTTGCCAAACCACAGAATGAACATTCTCAGCACCATGGGATAAAATGGTCATGAAATGCCCCCCCTCAAAATCATGCTCAAGTGTATGAGCAAAAAGGGGCTCTGCCAACTGAAGACAGACACTCGCCATCTACACCTACAAAGATTAAATCATGGCCGCTGCAACTGCTGACTTTCAACGCCCCTGAAAGGAGTTCAGGGTGAAAATCAGGAATGAGGCACCCTTGCTCTGGGAAAAACTGGCAGAACAGGCCTTCAGATAGTTAGATCTTTTCAGAAGAAGGTTTTATGAATCCCAATTCTTGCATCTTCTCATACCTAGAGGAACACTGATGTCATTAACGGTAAAATCTGCTTTGGCTATTAAGGAAAAGTTTACAATTAAAAGTCAAAATAGAGTAGCTATGGTTCGGATATCCTGGGAAATAACTAGGTGATGCTATGGGTGTATTTTCAGATTAGACCTTGTATTGCTAAACACTTGATTTTTCTGAGTCATGTCAGGCTTGGATGCCACCATTTTCAAAACAGTGTCTGCTGGAAGCTTGTAACCTTTGTCAAAGAACGCAGCAGTACAGTTCAAGTGATGGTGCTGAGACAGCAATATCAGGCAGTGTCTCAGAACGGAGAGGAGGATTCCTCTCAATGATCAAAATGACAGGGAAGAATGTTAGGACCTAACATATGCCATGACAAGCTTTTAGGCCTGAGTTCCATTTATCAAGAAGATGAGTCACTGCCTAGGAGGAACTGAGATCATCTTCCTCGGGTGCCAGGACTTGACCAATTAGCATGTTCCCCGTAGCCTGGTTTGAGCCTATCAGAACGTAATGGACATCCCCCAAGAAAGCCCGCGCGAGTGATAATTTAGCCAATTAGTAGATGCCCAGAAACCCTTGCAACCAATCCACCTTTGCCAACTCCCTGTCTTTGTTCTAAAACTTATAGATACTGTTGTAATTCAGGGCTTGGGGCTCTTACTCAACTCCACTGCTCTGGATACAGTTTGAGCCCTAGCTCAAGCTAGCAATAAATCCCTTTTTGCTTTTGCATTGCTGTGGACATCTTATTCTCTCATTTTTGGGGACTCGGACTTCGGGCACACCACCAAGTCTTCCAGGACGGCGTTGCTAGCAGAATTGTTGAAGGGTTGCGGGCCCACAGCCTCTGAAAGGCATTGAACGCTGAATGAGAGGTGTGTATTTGAGGAATTTCAAGTATAGTACCCGGGTTGATGGTTACGGGTGGCACCAGAGCAATGACGGGGCCAGAAGGTTGTCTACAGTGGCTAAATATTGTCACTCAGTGAGCTTTCTTTCATTAGGAACATTTCAGTTACAGAAGAAAGAGTGCCGTGATCACCGTGACAAAATCGGTAATTCCCTGGTGTCATAATACTTAGTCCATCATTTATTGAACATTTTTTTCCCCCTTTTGGCCAGCCCTGTGGCATGTGGCATCTTAGTTCCCTGACCAGGGATTAAATCCGTACCCCTGTATTGGGAGCACAGAGTCTTAACCACTACACCACCAGGGAAGTCCCTGATCCAACTGTTACAAGAATATTTTTTAGAGTTGTTTATTTTTTTAATCAGAATCTTAAAAAAAGCAACATTTTATATTTTAAGTGACTCAAGTCTTTTTCATCTAGAGAAGTAGCCCGCTTTTTTTTTTCCATGACATTTACTTGTTGCGAAAATTGAATTCAAACATTTTAAAGTGTGTCTACTGAATAGCCAGGCAAGATTGATTTTATAATATCTGCCTTCTGGAAATTACTGAGATTTTCTTTACCACCCAAACACAGTCATTTTTGGCAAATGATTAATGGGCCCTGGGAAAGGAGGTCTACTTTACGTTTGGACAATTGTGTTAAGGCTTTTACAGTCCAGGCAGCCCAGCGGCTACAGGCTATGCTGATGAAAGGTGAAGACCAGGATCAATTAAAAACAAAATATCTGTCCTGGATCAGCCCATCTGTTTGCTAAACAAGCATCCCTTTGTTTGTCAAGAACATGAAGCTAATTGTCCCCAAGTTCTCCACACCCCGGGTTCCAGGCAGTCAACCAAAATTCTGTAGAACACATTCAAGATGACTCCATCCACAGGGGGAGACTGGGAGGAAAGGCTGGAAAATAACAAAAAGGAGCTCTTGACACTTTTTGCCACAGATACTTAGGAGGGAGACCTCTATATAAATAATGAGAGGCATGACCCCTTAGTCCTCAAGGAGGTCTCATGGTGACTGGCAGACAATTTACTCGTCCTCTGCCAGAGCCTGACTCTGACTCTCAGGCAATGAAGGGCGGATGTGTCAGGACCTGAGCTGCTAAGCCCACAACTTTATGCTCCAGCACCCCCATCCATAACCGTTGTGCCCAAGTGCCTTCAACCACAACAGTTACGTCCATGCTTTTGCATCCGCGGTCCTTGTACACATGCCCCTCCACGCACGATCCTTGGACCCAAGTTCCTCCCCTCTCGCCCCAGTGCGGTACCCAAAGCTAAGTCCTGTGGGGTGACTGCACACTGACTAAACCCAGACCGTGATTCCCCGAGTCTTCCAAGTTTCCTGGGACAAACACTGCTCTGAGTCTTTGGACTATACCACATCAGCTTAAAGTTGAATTCAGATATTGGTAATAGACCAGAAATTCTAACAGCCTCAGTTTGCTTTTCTGTGCAGAGTAACTCTGAATTAGTTATGGCATTAGGGAGTAACAGTGGCTTCAGGATACCACTGAGGAGCCAGGTCCTGCCTTTCTGGCATTATAAACCCAGGTTTTTCAGCACGCAAGTACCTGCATTTCTGGACTTCCTCTTTTACCTTCTATTCCTACTGGAAGACAGGCCAATGATTTTTCTGAGTTCACCTCTTTAATATGAAATTCAGCCAAGAGTACCAAGTCAGGCTACTAGTATTCTGTTTGCAACTCCTAAGACTCATTGAGTGCATTCTTTCTTCCAAGTTAGTGGTGAGAATTAGATCAAATGTTTCACTACGGCATAAATGAGATGGTGGCTTAGTGGTTTCATAACTTTCCTTGCCGTACTCTGGCCAGACCCAGAGCTGATGCACATATTTTGTTTGTTTGTTTTTCCCTCTGCACTTACCTTTAGACACAGGTACTTGTTGGGATGATCTGGCTGTGTTTCTGTAATAAAGAACCTCAAAGATTCTGAGGCTTATCATCACAAATTTTCTTTCTTTTTCATTCTCACCTTGCTGAGATTCAGCAACATATTTTCTACATGTCAAGGCTGAGATTAAGTGAGCACTTCTCCCGGATGTTGCTGGGTACAAGGTAATAGAATAAAGAGAAGGCGATGGCTCTTAAAGCTTCTGTTGCAAAGTTGAGCATATTATTTCTACTCAAATTTCGTTGGCCAAATTTTTATGGCAGTGGCATTGAGCAACGTAATCCTCCTGTAGACAAGATGATACATTACATATCGGGGCAGGATATGCGTGCCTTTCCCATGGAGGGCAAGGCAGACGAAGCGAGCCCCCCACGAGGACTCCCTTGGCCTGACTATTTTGGTACAAACTGGCCTCACATGCAGCTGCCAGCGTGGAGCGTTCCTGTCCAAGTTTAGAACAGGGCCATAATGCCAGGAAATCCATGCCTCCTCCCACTGTCCCCCAGGCCCAGGAAGTCTTCCACCAGTGAACATTCCAGCTCCCTCATCCCTCAGCTGCCCTCTGTGGTAACCTGCTTTATAATATCCCCTTTGCTGGCTTCTGTCCTGTTTCTTGCTTTTCATTCCCAAGTTTGTTTTTCCTGTGATCACTTCTCATACAAACTACTGGCCCTTGAATCTTTGTTCCGGGGTCGCCTTCTGGGAATCCAGACTAAGGCAGAAGAACCTAAAATATTTAGAGCAATGATACAATCTGCCTGGAAGAGAAGAACGGCTTTGGGCGGTAGTTAGCCTTCAAGGCCAGAAATTCCATCTGGGGAACGGACTCAACCCTTCTCCATGTGTGTGTCCTCAAATCGGCTCATCTCTCAGTCAGCACATAAACATTGTTTCCCAGAAGTGATAAGGACTCCTGTACTAGATTTTTTTTTTCTTTCCATTTTTGGATTACAGGAAGCAAGACTGGTTGTTTACTCTAAACAAATTTCACTGCCTGTCACAGGGCCTCGAGGTATTTACACAGGACTTCCTTTTATAGGCACGTAGGCTCCCTGCTCACAGAACTGCTGCTGCTGTAGCAAGTGGAGAGGCTGAGGGCAGGTATGTCCCAGTCCTTCTCTGTGTGTCTCCTTCCCTGCTTCCCAGACACCCCACCCCACCCCTCCCACCAATTCACAAAGCATTTCTTATCCACGGAAATCACCTTAGAGTGCTGTCCGGCATCCAAGAAGCCTCAGGCGTATACAAAGCACCCTCTCCATAGGCGTGAGCTATGTGCTAAGTCGCTTCAGTTGTGTCTGAGTCTTTGCAACCCCTGCCTGCAGCCTGCCAGGCTCCTCTGTCCATGGGATTGTCCAGGTAAGAATACTGGAGTGGGTTGGCGTGCCCTCCTCCAGGGGACCTTCCCGGCTCAGGGATCAAACCCGCTCTCTCACATCTCCTGCATCGGCAGGTGGGTTCTTTACCGCTAGTTTCACCTGGGAAGCCCGCACACAGGCATGCCTACAAACTAAAGCAGAAGTAAGACAACTTAGTTTTCTTATTCTGAATCAAAAATTGAAAAACAACAACAGAAAAAGACTAAAAAAGATCTTTCTAAATTGGCGCACTCTGTCTCTCTCTCACACACACCCATACATTGAGTCAGTTTGATACTCATCTTTCTCATCGTTCTACCAGTGGAAATTCTTTGACACTAGGAAGTGTAAGAGCCCACAATTCAGTAGCATGTATTGTACAGGACAGTGTAAACTAGAACCACATTCATCCACAGGAACGAAGTGTTTTCGTCCCTTTAGGAAGAAAGTAAGTATGAAGACATTTAAAAAGGAAAACCAAAACAGGAGTAGAAAAACCCGTATTCTAGTGCAGGGCTCCCCTAGTAGCTCAGTGGTAAATAATCCACCTGCAAATGCAGAAGACACAGGTTCAATCCCTGGTCTGGGAGGATCCCACGTGCCATGGAGCAGCTAAAACTGTGCATCAAATCTCCTGAGCCTGTACTCAGGAGCCCAGGAGCTGTAGCTTCTGAGCCCACCTGCAGCAACTTCCCAAGCCCGCGTGCCTTAGAGCCGTGCTCCACAACAAGAGAAGCCCCCGCAATGAGAAGCCCCCTAATGAGAAGCCCCCGCAATGAGATGCCCACTCTGCAGCTAGAGAGTGGCCCCCACTCGCCGCAACTATAGTAAAGCTTGAGCTTCAACAAAAACCCAGCACAGCCAAAAGTAAACATTCACAAGCTAATAAAATTATTTTTAAAACTCCTGTCCAGAAATCAGAACTTGGTTATAAAATATTTTAAAGCCCTTTAATTTAAGAGGATCGATGCTGCTTATTACTGTAAAAGTCATTGAACCAAACCTTACATAAGGATGGAGCCGTGCGGACTGGGACAGTCGGAGCAGAAGGCCTGTTCTAACTGACACAGGCTGCAGCCGTCACACAGATGGGAGAGGGAATGAGCTCCTGTTCCAGGGAAAAGAGACACACATTTGTGTCCAAAGGGAAAAAAGTTCTCGGCATTTTGTGCCATGTTTGAGTTGTCCTATCTTTTCACTTCTTGGTGTTCTCGGGGTCCGCTTTTCTCTCTGGCCGCCTGTCGCCATGGATGGCTGATTTACTGTCAGTTTTCCAGACACGGTACTCCCCTGAAAGGGCATGCTGGGCAGCATGGGCGGCGGGGGGGACCTGAACTTCCATCTGGATGTGCCAATTATCATTTCTTTGAGGAGATGTCCTCAGAGGGGAAAAATCAACAGAGTGACCTGCAAGAGACATTTGTGGGTTGGAGACACACAGCCCTTACACCGAAGCTCCCAGACTAGGAATCTAAGGGAAGTGGGGCTAATCGTGAAAAACTGAGTGATGAGGCAAAGCCTTGCAAACTTTTAATTTTACTGAGTGAGCAGATTAAGAAAAACCAACCTACAAAAGATACCAGTTATTAGTGCCACTATTTTCAAAAGGAAGGACATCTGACTCTCCCCTTTCAACTGACTGTATATTGCTTTATGAGAACGGATAATACGGTCTTAGTTTTCCTCCAGGCTAACGTCTAGATTAGGCTGGGGAAAGCTCCACGCAAGTCTCACTCTATTCCAAGGATGGCTGTTAGGGAAACACTGTTTCAGGGATCCCCCGGAAGAGCTTTTATCCCCTGGGCAGGAATCTTGACTGGCTTCAGATGTCATAATATCGAGCACTGAAGCCTCTGGTTCACCCTTGAATTCCTCAGATGTTTTAAGTAACTAATTTGGTGGTGCGCTCCCCTGATAGATTTATCAAAATTTATGTTTTAATGCCATTCATGCAATTCTTGAATTACCCAACTGATAGGGTTGCATACATGGAGGCACAAGAATGAGCTAGAACAAATTTACTGGGCCAAGTGTCTTACTATAAACCATTACAGCATTGTAAGATAAACGATTGGCCCACATTTTTTTAAAGTGTTTGTCTATCTCTCTCTGCTAAGCAGAACAAATGTTTAAAATACAGCTGGTCTTTCCTCCATCAGAAGAACCTGAGCCAAAGGTAAGGGGAATGTGCTCTAACTGAGCATCTTCCTTGAGGATGACGGGACATGTATCATCGGGGTCCCGTTTAATGAGTCTGGTAAAAGAATTCTTAAAAGTCCTTTAGGGACCTCCCTGGTGGTCCAGTGGTTAACACTGCGCACTCTCACTGTAGGCGGTGCCGGTTCAAACTCTGGTAAGGGAACTAAGATCTCACATGTCTCACAGCATTTGCTTTTCTCATTTAAGAAAATGTCCGTATTTTAAAATAATATGTACTATTCAAGGTCAATAAACTTGTGATGACTATACTAAGGATTTGTTCCCACGCAAGACTCTTCAATGGATACTAAATCTAGGGGGACATTTTTAATGGAGAGCAAAATATTTGCATGGTCTTACAGCATCTCCCCTTAGAGGATTTCTTAGTTGAAAGAAGAAACAAATATCCTAACTATACAGGAGAGTAATTGGAAAAGCCCTGGAGCAGGTGGCCATAATTAATGTCAGGTCGACATCATGGACTTATCCTTACCTTCGCAGTAATTACATGGGCAAAGGTCAAGTCCAAGGGAGGTAGGCACAAGACCTGAGATGAATCTTGGGACAGCCATGGGAGGAACAACTTACGGATCATCTTAGAACTAGTATTATGTGGAATGGAAATAAACTTTGACCTTTTTTTTTTTTTTTTAATGTTTAAAGACAGCTAAAATCCAACTTAGATGCTTTAAAGATTTCTGCACTCTTGATTCAGAAAGCATATCAAATGCAACTGTAGAAAACTCTTACGTGAATTTGTGGCCTGTTATAAGAGATATTTCATTGTTATAAATGCTATAATTATTAAACAAGAAAAATAGCAAATATGAGAGAGGATTCAACTCAAGAAGTTATATGAAGAGCAATAAAACAAACCTAATGAAATATAGGGAATTAATAAAGTTAAAAGCAGAACAAACATAAATAATTAGAGAAATAGACTGCATAAATAAAAGAACATATTCACGAGGACAACGATGAATTTCTCTGTCAAATGTCATCTCAGAAAGAAATTAGAGGAAATAAATTCACAAAATTAAGTTGAAGCATATGATATAACCAGAGAAATGGATATTGTTTTTAAAGTTTTAAAAAGTAATATATATTACCAACTCTTACACAAAATAGTACAAAATTGTACACAGATAAAATAGGTAACGAATAGCTGCAAAAGAAATGGAAAATGTTACCAAAGTACAGTTCACTCAGATATGGCTTTGTAGATTAGTTATTTCAAAGTATGAAGGGACAGAAGATTCTCATAGCTATTTCTATCGCTGGAAATGATGGGAAGCTTCACAGCTCATTCATGTAATGAGTGTAAGGCGGAGGCTGAAACCTAATAGGAAAGACGAAAACAGGAAATTTAAAACTGAAGTAAAATATACAATAAAACAAATCTCATGCGATGGTTTCACAGTTATGGTTTGAACTTTTCTATAGAAATGTTATACTTCAGTAAAAAATTAAAATAGAAAAATATAAACCTCACTGTTGATATAAATAGTAAGCTCTTAAATAACAGCTGGATTCAGTAGTTTATTAAAAAGGACCACCTCAGGAGCAAGTGGGACACTGTCTAAAATTTGGATCCTTGCATTAAGATTTCTTAGTAAAATATATAATAATTTATCACATCAAATAAAAACCATGTAGTAAAAAGTCATTTGGTGAATATAAATATACACAAAATACTGAACTAGAAATACAAAGAACATTTAACATGGGTAAAAAAAAAAAAATCTAAGGTTAGCTTAGCTTACAAAAATACCAGAAACAGTCTCATTATAATAAGAAAAGAGACAAAGATTTGAACTATTGCCATTGCCTTTTCTTAAACCTTATTTTGAAAGATTCAATCAATAACATAAATGTAACTAAGATATTTAACAACTGCAAAGTAGGAGATACAATTACTATTTGTAGTTGCTATCATTTGACCTGAAAAATGCAGATAATTCAATAGAAAATTTTACACAACTAATAATATGCCCAGAGACAAAGTATATATGTAAAAACCAATAGCTGCAGTGGAAAAATTATTACTTCCACAATAGACAATAAAATATTTAACATCCAGGAATACGCTCAACAGAAAAAAGTGTAAGACAATTCTATAAGAGAACTAAAATGTGTTGTTATATGCAATATTCTGGAATGAAAATAAATCCTTACCAAATAAATTTAATACAGCAAGCCCTTTAAAACAGCTCAAAGTGTTCCTTTGTTTGTTTTAATCTGGCAAATTGTTGATAAAAGTTCATTTTAGAAAATATAGGAATGATACCTGCCAGGAATATTTTTAATAAACAAGGAGTATTAAAAAGAAACTACTCAACTAAGTATGAAAATACACAGAAAGAGACAATAATTAAGTGAAAGTAACTTAAACTACAGGGGAAAAAAAAAGGTTTTTATATACTAAAAGAAGACTTTCAAAGGTAACATTTTGCACTAATAAATATTACTATGACCATTGGTTAACCATTTTTTTAGCAGGGAGGGAGGATTAAGAAAGGCTTCTTAAGTCAACAATGAAAAGAAATCGAGGAAAATAATAGAAAGGGAAAAATGAGATCTCTTTAAGAAAATTAGAGCTATTAAGGGAACATGTCATGCAAGGGATGGCATGATAAACGTTAGAAATGGCAAAGAATTAACAGAAGCAGAAGAGATTAAGAAGCAGTAGCGACTGAAGCGACTTAGCAGCAGCAGCAGCAGCAGCAGCAGGAATACACAGCAAAACTATAGAAAAAGATCTTAATGACCCAGATAACCACGATAGTGTGATCACTCACCTAGAGCCAGACATCCTGGAGTGTGAAGTCAAGTGAACCTTAGGAAACATCACTATGAACAAAGCTAGTGGAGATGATGGATTCCAGCTGAGTTATTTCAAATCCTAAAAGATGATGCTGTGAAAGTGCCACATTCAATATGCCAGGTATTTGGAAACTCAGCAGTGACCACAAGATTTGAAAATGTCAGTTTTCATTCCAATCCCAAAGAAGGGCAATGCCAAAGAATGTTCAAACTACCACACAATTGCATTCATTTCACATGTTAGCAAAGTAATGCTTAAAATTCTCCAAGCCAGGGTTCAACAGTACGTGAATTGAGAACTTCCAGATGCTCAAGTTGGATTTAGAAAAGGCAGGAACCAGAGATCAAATTGCTAACATCCGCTGGATCATAGTAAAAGCAAGAGAGTTCCAGGAAAACCTCTATTCTGCTTCATTGACTATGCTAAAGCTTTTGACTGTGTGGATCACAACAAATTGTGGAAGATTCTTAAAGAGATGGGAATACCAGACTACCTGACCTGCCTCCTGAGAAATCTGTATGCAGGTCAAGAAGCCACAGTTAAAACCTGACATGGAACAACGGACTGGTTCCAAATTGGCAAAGGAGTACATCAAGGCTGGATACAGTCACCCTGCTTATTTAACTTATATGCAGAGTGCATCATGAGAAATGCTGGGCTGGAGGAAGCACAAGCTGGAATCAAGATTGCTGAGAGAAATATCAATAACCTCAGATATGCAGATGACACCACTCTTATGGCAGAAAGTGAGGAGGAACTAAAGAATCTCGTGATGAAGGTGAAATAAGAGAGTGAAAAAGCTGGTTTAAAACTCAATATTCAAAAAACAAATATCATGGCATCTGGTCCCATCACTTCATGGCAAATAGATGGGGAAACAATGGAAACAGCAGCAGACTTTATTTTCTTGGGCTCCAAAATCACCTCAGATGTTGATTGAAGCCATAAAATTAAAAGACTCTTGCTTCTGAAAGAAAAGCTATGACCAACCTAGACAGCATATTAAAAAGTAGAAACATTACTTTGCCAACAAAGGTCCATCTAGTCAAAGCTATGGTTTTTCCAGTGGTCATGTATGGATGTGAGTTGGACCATAAAGAAAGCTGAATGCCAAAGAATTGATGCTTTTGAACTGTGGTATTGGAGAAGACTCTTGAGAGTCCCTTGGACTGCAAGGAGATCCAACTAGTCCATCCTAAAGGAAATTAGTCCTGAATATTCATTGAAAGGACTGATGTTGAAGCTGAAGCTCCAATTCTTTGGCCACCTGATGTGAAGAACTGATTCATTTGAAAAGACCCTGATGCTGGAAAAGATTGAAGGCAAGAAGAGAAGGGGACGACAGCAGACACGATGGTTGGATGGCATTACTGATTAAATGGACGTGGATTTGAGCAAGTTCCAGGAGATGGTGAAGGACAGGGAAGCATGGCATGCTGCAGTCCATGGGACTGAACAACAGCAACAAGGTCACCTTACACAAAACATGAAAATGGATTCCAGATTATTAAATAGGTAAACATCTTCAAACAAAACCTATGGATGCGTAGGTGATGAAAGGTTGGATATTAAAGCCTTCTCTTTAATCACAAATTCTAACTGAAGTGGTCAAAAATATATAAAGAGAAAATAAACTGTTAACAAAGTAACAGAAATATATCATAAGGAAAACTTTAAGTGTTAACAGGAGAATACATTATAGAAAGGCAACAAAATTATGATTTCCCAGTAAGCAAAGCAAGTCACTTAAAGAGTAACCAGGGGACACACCTGAGAAAATGCAGGGACTTTCTTGAGCTCAGGGGTGGGTAGCAGGGCTGACTGGAGCAGCCCCAAGAGACTGGTGAAAAGTCCACGGTGGGCCCCACTGCCCTGTCCCCTGGCAGTGCCCTAGATGCTCACCCGGGTCCACAGTGAAGCTGAAAGCTCTGAGCATCACGCTGCTACCTTTCCACAGTCTCCAGAGACAGAACGATGAAAGGGCAACAAATGGATAGAGAATCTGTGGTACAGGCATACCATATTCCTCGGCCATAAAAAGGAATGAAATTTGGCCATTTGTAGAGATGTGGATGGACACAGAACCTGTCAGACGGAGTGAAGTAAGTCAGAAAGAGAAAAGCAAATCTGTATAGTAATGCATGCATGTGGAATGTAGGAAAATGGTGCAAGTGAACCTATTTTCAGGGCAGGACTAGAGAGGCAGAGGTGGAGAAAGGATGTATGGACACAGCGGGGGAAGGGGAGATTAGGACTGATAGATAGACACACACACACACACACACACACACACACACACACACTACCACGCGTAAAATAGATCGCCAATGGGAAGCCAGTGAGCACCAGTGCTCTGTGATGACCTAGACGGGTGGAATGGAGGGTTAGGGGGGTGGTAGGAGGGAGGTCCAAGAGGGAGGGTATATATATATATGAACAAATAGCTGGTTCAATTCCTGGTACAACAGGAGCTAACAACATTGTAAAGCAACTATAATCCTAATTAAAGAAAGAACAGCAACAACAAAGGGCAACAGGCATGGCAGTCCTTGGGATGGGTGGTGGAGAGTCCCCTAATGTCTGATCACCTCTGCCCTGGGGTCTGTGTCCAGTGGAAACTTTCTTTACATTTGGGAATCCTAGGGCAGAGTGAACTTGCACGCCTGCTTGTCAGAACTATAGGTCCCCAGAAGCCTGGAAAAGAGACTGAGGATTAGCGCTCTTGTGAGGGTCTGAAAGCAGCTCCGCTCCTCCCCACCTTCCCCGCCATCCCCTGATCCCCTGCAGCCTCACAAAGGCAGAGGAGCCTCCCCGATCCCATCCTATCTCAGGAGGAGGCCATGGAAGGTCTGAGGGAGGGGAGCTCAGTGGCCTTTGCCCACTGCTGAGAGGGACAGCCTGCCCGGGCCTGGTGACTGGAGGGTTGGTGGGGCCAGAGTCATGGTGGGGACCGAACTGATGACCAGCCTCCAGCACGAGACAACTGGACCGTTCCCAGGGGCCCACGGGGATAAAGACAGGCCTGAGTGCCGGCAGAGATGACTAGAGAAGGGGCGACGATCCACCATCACCCACGTGCCAAGCACATCTCGCAGGACGCACACAAGCCCCTCCTCCCAGGAAGAGGAAGGGGTGATTGAATTATGCTTCCGGATTTAGTAAAAAAGTCCCTGGATTGAACCGAGAGAAACTTGCAATTGGAGAGAGCTGACTGCCTGCCACTGGGCAGCCGGAGGCTAAAAATCAGAAATTAAATTGGGTTATGGAATAAATTCCATTTTTCCATGCCTCTGGCTCAGACACTCGTGCCGGTTATACCTTCATCAAGTCGGTCTCCCCTGGCTCGCCAAGCCTCTGTAGCTTCTGGGCTGTGCTTAGGGTGAGGATCAAGGTTGCGGCTCCCAAACCCTGATGAGCTCCGCCCTGTGTCCCCCGCTGGTTCACCTCCCCAGCTCCCTCCCTTCCTTCCAGACACCCCGGCAGCACAGCCCTGTGCCCACCCTGAACAGAGGAAGACCTCTCCTGTCTGAAGTCTTTCGACCTCCTGGGCCCTTTGTCTGGACAGCTGCTCCATTGCTTCGAACACAGCTTCAATTTCCTTTTTAGTCTTGAGTTCTCCATTCCACTGCCGCATCCTCAGAAACGGTCGTTCTGACTTCCCTAATGAAGATTGAGCCCTTTTCCATTATATCCCTAATGTACTCCATAGTACTTTGTAAGTCAAATTCTGTATTTACCATGTTTATTTGTTTGCCATGTATTATGTGCCTCCTCTCATTGAATGAGAAGTGCCTGGTGCTAGGACTTCTTTAGCTTTTTTTGTGTGTGAATCCCTATTTCTTAGAATGGTGCCTTGGTTCATAAGATGTGTTCGATAAAACTTTTTTGATTGAATGAATTACTAAATTATTTAAAATCATATTAAAGGAACTTCCATGGTGGTCCAGCAGGGAAGACTTTGCCTTCCAACACAGGGGGTGCAGGTTTGATCCCTGGCTGGGGAACTAAAATCTCACAGGCCTCATGGCCAAAAAAGCAAAACATAAAACAGCAGCAACATTGTAACAAATTCTATAAAGATTTTTTAAATGGGTCACATAAAAAATATTTTAAAATAAAATCATGTTAAAAGAGAGTATGTGTAGAATGGAAATGTTCATGATGTATTAAGTGGAAAAAAACAGATTACAGATTACAGATTGCTGTTGTTGTTTAGTTGTTAAGTCATGTCCAACTCTTTGAGACCCCATAGTCTATATCCTGTCAGGCTCCTCTGTCCGTGGGATTTCCCAGACAAGAATACTGGAGTGGGTGGCCACTTTCTTCTTCAGGGGATCTTCCCAACCCAGGGATCACACCCATGTCTACAGCACTGGCAAGTGGATTCTTTACCACTGAGCCACCAGGGAAGCACAGATTATAGATAGATGACTTCAACATATAGCTGAATACTGAAATTTTTAAGTCCTGGAAGGAAATGTACTAAAAACTAGCAGTGACTATTTTGGGGATACTGAGGTCATTTCTACCTCCTCTTTTATACCTCACTGGATTCTCCAATTTCTTGATCCTATACATACAGACACATTTTTTTAAAGTATTAAACATAGCAATTATCTGGTGGAATTTTATATTTTTTAGTCTGTTCTCCTTTATCTTTTAATCCTTTCTTAATCCTAACCCAAGAAAGGGGATGTTGCCATGGAAACAACAGACTCAGACTGAAATCCATCTACCTCCTAAAGAGCACGTGATTTGGGGCAAGGTACGCCTCAGCTTTTCTGAACTTCCACTTCACTGTATAATAGAATCATGTTACAGGGGAATAACGGACAGTATCTCATAGGAGATGGTGCAGACTACCCCGCTTCACTCTGCGCCCACCTGCTGCCAGAGAGCCCGAAAGGAGAGAGGAGCTACTGCCTGCCCTTCCACTCTCGTTCCTCATTGAGTTTTACTTACAGTTCCTCCCTTTCCTATTTGATCTGCATCCCATAAGTTCTGGAATCATATCACAGGCGTCTTCATGTATTTGAAAAGGCTCATCTGCTCACTGAAAAATGGACTAGTATGGGCAGGGCCAGAGAGACCCAGAGTAAGATTCTTAAGATGCTTTGGGTTCTGCTTTAAATCCCCATCATCCTTTCCATTTCTGTCACTGCTTTTAAACTCTTAACACCAAAGGGGAGAAAATGGCAGTCTTTGGACGAGAGCTGGAAAATCTTAGAGAAAGAAAAAACGATCAACCAATCATATTCTACATTGTCTTTTCCTAGCCAAAGAACAGGTCAAAAACTGCAAAATTCAACCTGCAAACTATATTTGGCTTAGACCAGGGTGGAGTGGAGCAGGAATGAGTCTAATTCCAAACGAGAAAAATAAGTTTGGATTTATTGTCTAACCGACTCAGGATTTCAGAGTAGAAATGTTTCAGTGTGGCTGGCTTCTCTCCGCCAACACCAGGTATTTCCATTCCACATGGGAAGAGCAAAATGAGGCAAACAACCCACGATTAAATGAAAACAGGTGGATAGGGAGCTGCACGTATGTTTACCACCTGGAGAAAGACTATTTTCCTCTCGTGGTCTTTATAGACTTGGGGGCTGTTGAAGAAATCACACTGTCTGTAAATTGAATCAACACTCATTAAGCTCATCGGGAGAGATTCCATGAGGAAAACAACCTACGTGGAAAACAAGCCCTTTGTTTCTATTGGATTTTACAATAGGGAGCACTCCAAGTTTGTAGACATTTAGGTGAGACATTTAGGATTTGGGGGAGACTCTGTGTCTATAGCGAGATAAGCGTGTTTATAGCAGAAGACTGACATTAGGCAGATATTTTATTTCCTTCAACCCCTCCCCCAATAATAACCTCACCATCACTCCATCCTCTTTCCCTACCACCAACAGACTCCATCCCCTGCCCGATTCTCCCTCAGTTTCATAGCTCTACTCTAAAGAGCTGGCTTTTCAAAATACCTCGTTCTGCAGCCTGATGATGTGAAGCTTACTGCCGAATGTCCAGAAGCAGCAAATGTTACATAATCATAACTGTACACAGCACTGCAGAGCCTTATCTCTGAAAAACAGTACCGAAATGGCCACTTAAAACTCAAGTAAGCTCTCTTTCCATACCAGACTGGTCTTTCTGTAAAGACCTTCCAGGATAAAGAAGTCACTCTCCTGAAGCCCACTGCAAACTGGTTTCAATGTAAACACATCCCAGGCGCCAGGAGCTATGCTGATTGCTGCCCGTAGTATAAACAAGGGAAAGGGGAAGGGGAAGCTGCCAGACTCTTTCTGGGAGCTCCAGACCTTGCTTTGTTGGTGACCATTTACTGTCCGTTAAGCTGAGTTACAGGGGATAACTGTTACCAGCTAGTACCCTAGAACTGGAATGCAGTAAAGTGTTGTTCTAAAGCTCATGATTTTTCCACTATCCTAAAGTTTGAGATGTCCCAGAGGAAATAAATATTTAGGTTAGTACCAGCCAAAATTCTATGCACCAGAAGTATTCTTAGAAAGAACACTGTGCACGTGGGAGAAATTCTTTGATACACCCATCCCTCCACCCTGTTCCTGGTAAGATTCTTTGTTCATGATGGGATGCTGAAGTCACGTAGGACAAGAAAAGGGATCTGGCCTGCTTCTGGGAGAGAGAAGGCAGGCAAGTGAGCAGAAAGTGTCTCAAGTCTTCTGTAGACTCCCCAGTGTTGATGAGTGCTGCTAAGTCGTGTCCAACTCTTTGTGACCCTATGAGCTGCAGCCCTCCAGGTGCCTCTGTCCACGGGAATCTCCAGGTAAGAATACTGGAGTGGGTCGCCATGCCCTCCTCCAGGGGACCTTCCTGACCCAGGGATTGAACCTGGGTCTCTCACACCTGCATTGGCAGGCAGGTTCTTTACCACTAGTGCCACTTGGGAAGTCCATTAATGAGTAGGGTATCCTGAAAACAGTTGGAAAATTAGGTTTTGAGTCATAATTCACCTGGAGGTAACAGAGACTCAGCTCACGTGATCTGGGAATTGAAGGAATGGAGAGGATGCTACTGATCTGGGAATTCAAGTGACATCTCACAGATTCCTTTTGCTTCCTGGACTGCCTGACTCCCCTGTTAGTGAAGAAATTCCCACCTTCCCACAGAAAACCAGCTATTTAGACCACAGGTCTGTGGCAGGAGAAGCTGAAAACCACTTCTAGAAGAGCAAACATATATTCTGCCTTCTTTAAAAATTGCCTTTGCAGGTCTGGATATGTTCAAAGTGTCACTTTGTCAGACAGCAGCAGGAAAGCCCATCACCCTTGGATAAACTTGAGCTCACAGGCAAAGCTCAGGACCCCAAATCGAAATAACCCTGGCATGTCACCAGGGACTCAGGCAAGTGTGACTTTATGACTTGCCAGAATCAAGTGTTCTTTCAACAGTCTAAGTCTACTAAGAAAACTTCTGCAAAAATCAATTAGATGCTTTTTAAAGAAAGTTGTTTATGCTTTTGATGCATTTTTTTTCCAGTTAAATAATGAAGCAACAAGCAGGCCGAGAGCATTCAAGTTAAAATGTTAAGGTTATTCTAATTGAACCTAATCTTTATTGTTTCAGAGACCAAAATTAAAAGTGCTTCGTGTGAAACCATTAATCAAAATGAAGTCACTGCTCACTACTCCAAGAATTAAATGCACCAACAGGGTTTCATGTTCTAACCAGGGGATGTACCACTCAATCATTTACTTATTACACAGTCCCTTTAAATAATTAAATGGTATTTCCAGGTCTTAAATGCTGTATGAAGAGGAACAATGAGGTTTTTAATTGCAGAATTTCATGCTTGAATTTCCACATCTTTGGAGGAAAGAAAGTCAATGTTCTGGAGTGGATGGTGGGGATATCAAAGTGTTTCCTGATGTAACTTTTTTCTACAGAAAAGAACATACTACTCATTCCTGTCCTCTAGATCCAGCATGGTTTATCTACAGAGCCATTTACCTCTAATTAAATAAACCCTCTGCTGCTGCTGCTGCTGCTGCTAAGTTGCTCCAGTCGTGTCCGACTCTGTGTGACCCCATAGACGGCAGCCCAGCAGGCTACCCCATCCCTGGGATTCTCCAGGCAAGAACACTGGAGTGGGTTGCCATTTCCTTCTCTAGTGCATGAAAGTGAAAAGTGAAAGTGAAGTCACTCAGTCATGTCCGACTCTTAGCGAGCCCATGGACTGCAGGCTACCAGGCTCCTCCACCCATGGGATTTTCCAGGCAAGAGTACTGGAGTGGGGTGCCACTGCCTTCTCTATTGGCCTCCTTTTCAGCATCATGGAGCTGCCAATCCAAGTAGAATACAGTGAGCTACCCCGCCCCCATACAGACCTTCAAGTTGTGAACTTTCAAAGATGCAGACGTGTGACTGTCAGGCATGAGTGAAATCACAGCCCGCCCTCCGCCTCCTATTACTGATGACTCTTCAACTCCACCATCTGCCACCTCCTCTCCTCCAGGCAGTAACTCTCCTCACCTGTTGACTTGATGCCCGCCCCATATGCCAATTGCTGTACTGTACTACTGTGCTTTTCAAGGTCTTCTACTGTAAGATTAAAAATGTTTTCTTCACTTTTTGTGTTTGTTTTTAATGTATTATATGTGTGAAAAGTATTATAAACCTATCACAGCATAGCACTGTATAGCTGATTATGTTAGTCGGGTACCTAGACTAACTTTGTTGGATTTATGAATGAATTGGACTTATGGACGTCCTCTTGGTATGGAACTCGTTTGCGTGTAGAGAACTCGCTGTATACAAATTTAATATCATTACCTGTTGTTCTGGTGTATTCGTTTTTTAAGTTTGGGGCTTTTCTGCCAATTTCATTTAGGATACGATTCACAGATAGTACAATTCACTCATTTAAAATATAAAATACAACAGATTTACGCATATTCACATTACACAATGATAGTTACATCACTTTTTGAATATTTTTATCACTCTAAGAATAAATAAAATGCATTTATTTTATTTTTTTTAATTTTTATTTTTACTATATTTTACTTTACATTACTGTATTGGTTTTGCCATACATTGACATGAATCCGTCTCAGGTGTACATGCGTTTATTTATTTAGGCTTTGCCAGGTCTTAGTTGTGGCACAAGGGAATCTCCTGGGATCTTCAATCATGAGAACTTTCAGTTGCAGCATGTGGGATTTAGTTTCCTGACAAGGGATTGAACCCTGGCCCCCTGCATTGGGAGCATGGAGTTCTAGCCACTGGATCTTCAGGCAATTTCTATTTTAAATTTCATTCCTATTTAAATGTTGATACATGGATCACCTATGGGCCTGTTTCTCTTGGCTGTTTTTCTTTTCTTTCTTAGTTACATTTACTTTGCTCTGTCTCTTGACAAATTTGGTAGTTTTGAATGAATGCTGGACACTGCAAAGGAAGTATTACAGAGGCTCTGTGTGAAGTTACTTTTTTCAGAGAAAATTTCATTTTCTTCTGACAGGCATATAGACTGGGGGCAAATCACCTGATCTGATCAAGAACTGAGATGTTTTCAGCTTGAGAGTTTGTCTTTGTGAGGGCTGCTGCTGCTACTGCTAAGTCACTTCAGTCGTGTCCAACTCTGTGCGACCCCATAGACTGCAGCCCACCAGGCTCCCCTGTCCCTGGGATTCTCCAGGCAAGAACACTGGAGTGGGTTGCCATTTCCTTCTCCAATGCAGGAAAGTGAAAAGGGAACGTGAAGTCGCTCAGTTGTGTCTGGCTCTTAGCTAGTCTAGTTCTAATTTCTCATTTACTCCCAGTCTTCTCAAATGAGATCCCAGCATACACACCAGGAACTCCCTTCAAAGAGCTCTGAAATTCACATCCTCTCTCACCAGCATCAGAGGTTTGTTACAAAGCTGCGCTTAATTAACGCTTCAGCATTTAGCTGCTGTTCTCTGCTTCCCTTGTATATACTTCTACTACATGTAGTCACCAACGTAGACAGCATATTAAAAAGAAGAGACATTACTTTGTCAACAAAGGTCTGTCTAGTCAGAGCTATGGTTCTTCCAGTGGTCATGTATGGATGTGAGAGTTGGACTATAAAGAAAGCTGAGTGCCCAAGAATTGATGCTTTTGAACTATGGTGTTGGAAAGACTCTTGAGAGTCCCTTGGACTGCAAGGAGATCCAACCGGTCCATCCTAAAGGAGATCAGTCCTGGGTGTTCATTGGAGGGACTGATACTGAAGCTGAAACTCCAGTATTTTGGTCACCTTATGTGGAGAGCTGACGCATTTGAGAAGACCCTGATGCTGGGAAAGATTGAGGGCAGGAGGAGAAGGGGACGACAGAGGATGAGATGGCTGGATGGCATCGCTGCCTCAATGGACATGGGTTTGGGTGGACTCCAGCAGTTGGTGATGGACAGGGAGGCCTGGCATGCTGCGGTTCATGGGGTCGCAAAGAGTCAAACACTACTGAGTGACTGAACTGAAATGATCTACACATGTAGTTTATGATTTTGCAAGTGTTTTGCACGTAAAACCTGAATAAAATTTTAGAACCACTTCTCTGGAGTTTCCCTTTCCTCTGAGACAATAAACCCTCAAACTCCAGCTATTTAATAATAACCATGAGAACCAAAGTTGTCTCCTCAAGCTAGTGAGACTGCAGTAGGTTTGAGCTGTCATTTTTCTGCTTTGTTCTTAGACCTCCACTTCTTATAAATTAGCAAATATGTCAAGAAGAAAAGCAGCCAGGAGTCCTAGACTCACCATGATACATTTTTCTTCAAAATCACGGTTGCTTTCCAAAGTCTTCAAACAGCTAGGAGAAGGAGAGATTGTTTTGTTTTGTTTGTAGTTTTCTCAGCTTTTAGAGATTTCTAAGCAGTCTAATTGACCTATATAAGCTACCTGATCATTGCAAAAATCAGAAGTAATTTTCTATTAAAAGATTTGCTGATGGAAAACGTTATGGGAGTTTCAGGTCATCATTAGTGCCAATCCTAAAATTTTAACTCGATCCCCATAAAATTGAATCTGACTTGTTGCTATCTGTCTACATGGAGACTTATAACCGGAAAAGACATAAGGACATATCTCTTTATAACTTCCCTGTTTTGTAAGTGACCCGTCAATTTAGTGATGAAGTTGGGGAGAGAACCCTGGTCCCCAGGCTTAGTCCAGTATGGGCTCCTAGGCCATGGTGCCTCATGAGTAATGCCACACATTCTCGATAACTGCATCTCCGTAACTACACCCTTTCAAAATTCCTTCGGCAGGGTTAAGTTGCAGTGACTTGGGAATAGACATATTCTGGAAGTCCTACAAGGAGTTTCTACAAATACACAGACAAATTTTAGTCAGACCAGTCTCCCAGTAGGAAACGATCATTCTTTCATCCTTTGGCGTCTATTCCTGAATTAGAAACAACCCCTATGTCCCAGATAAATAAACGATGACGTCTGTAGGCAGAATCATGCTAACAACCCAGGGCAGGTAGAATGGTCCTAGGACTGGAGAAATGTCCACATCCCCTGGTGAGGACTTTGGGACTGAAACCAGAGAAGCCCATTAGTCTGAGATAAACTGGAGCGAGTCAGCCCAGTTTCAGCTAGACAGTTCCCGTGGTGCGGCTTCTGCTGCTGGCCCTCAGTCTAGGTAAAGGGAGTTCGTGTTTCTCTCAGGAGGCCCTAGGATGGGAAAGGCATCTGTAATTTTAAACAGCAGGATGAATGTCTTGCTCGCCCTTTCCCTACAAATGCTTCCCTATCCCTGGTGGCGGGAGTGGCATTCTGTAAGGCAGTGTCTGCATGTGGCTTTGGTCCCCAAAGTCAAAGTGTATTCAGTAACTGTTTGCCATTGAGTCCACAGTCCACACTGAGTATTTGGGAGCCTTTCAACAAAACCTTAGTTGAGTGACTTTCAGCCTGGCTGTCACGTGACCAGGCTACCCCAGGGTGTGAGTGATATATGCAGCTCAAAGACTTTGCAAGGGCCAGCTATAAAAACACAGAGAATTCTGCCCGGTTACCCATGTGAAACTTTATTTCCCCAGTGCTTTTTCTTGCTGAAATTAAGTTCCCTCCACTGAAAGAGATGGGAATTTGCTTTACCAGCCGGAGAGTCATAAAAAGGCGCCTCCCGATATTTCCTGCCCTACAGTCCAGGGAACACCCTTGGCATTAGAACCTACTCTGTTTAATGTACAGCAACACATTGCTCCTACAGCAAGCAAAACAAAGGTTTTATATTGAGAACCTAGGCATTCTGACTGCGTCTTCTTATTTTCAGAGATTATATAAAATCATCAGTGATAATTACCACCTAGAAATTCACTAAACATCCCATCAGTCAAGGTCACAGAGAGCATTATGGCTTCCATACTCTTGACTCTGGTATCTGTCAAAGGAGGTCACAAAAGTGCTGTCAAGTAACGAAGGAAAGCAAATAAATTGTTTTTACAACCACAGTTTATCTCTTAGGAGGCAGGCGGTACAACAGAATGTTCTGGAAATAGTCTGTATTTTAATTGGGGCATGAGTCAAACAGATACATGCATTTGTCCAAGCTCATCAAATTTTACACTTCTGACCTGTACATTTCACTGTATATAAATTATACTTTGAATTTTGAAGGAGTTCGGAGGAGGAAAGAGAAAATGACTCCAGTTCTGGCATGAACAACAGGTGTCATTTACTGAAATACAGAATCAAGAATTTTCTGCAGAGTCATCGGACAGACCGGGTGGGAGGGGCAGCCTCAGGCACGGCCAGCCAGGGAGCCTGTTTGCAAAAACCCTCCACATGAGGCTTGACTTTCTGTTTCCTGGGTGATTCTCCTAATGTGTCTGTCTCTTTTGGTATAAGTCATCTCACATTCCTTGCAATAATAGAAAGAACATAAGCCACCAACAGATTCAATTTATCACACCCTAATATCACCAGCTCAACTCAGCACAGGCATCTCTTGACCTCACAGCCGTCTGACCAGCTCTTTCCTACTTGATAAAGACCCCATGGTCCTTGCAGAGTGCTGGTCACTCTTGGAGCACAGTGAATTCTGCAAAACAATAAGAAAAAGTTTCACACCACCTCTAATGTCCTCTCTTGCAATAAAAAAGGAAGCTTTGTTTGAAAAACGACTGCCTGCTTCTTCTCCCCCCAGGAATCTCTCTATGCTTCTTTTCTTTAATATCCTAGTTGTTATGACTAAAGAACAATTAAGAAAAAAAATGCCAGAGATCTAGATGCAATTTTAAAATAGCAAACAATTGGTATCTTTCCGAATTGGCAGGTATTTTAAAACAACACTTTCTCAGTGTATCTTGAAGGGAAGTCGTTTTTCTCTGATTTCCTACAGTGACTGTAAGATAATATGGCAGGTACTAAAAAATAGCTATGGCAATTAATAAACATGTCCAAACCCACTTCTGCTGTTTTTTTTTGTTTCAGTGGTTGTAGCTTATGATGCATGTTAGCATGGCCCTCATTTCCAATGGGACGGCTGCCCACTTGTTTCCTTTAAGGAAAAATAAAAGAAAGAATAATCTTGAAAAATAAATTCCATCGGTGGAATACCTTGAGACTCTGACTGTGGTTCACCTTGCAACCTCCCACTATTTCCTTGAAATAGCTCCACTGTAAGGCCAGAAATCAGGTGTCATTTTATATAACAGGTTCTAGAGGCAAGAAGGGGTAACAGTACAACTTTACTTCACATGTTTCCTTAGGGATTGTTTTGAGGAACAAGAAAATATCCAACACAAAAATGTGATGGTGGAAGGTGGAAAATGAATGGGTTAAGAGTCTGGAAATCTGTTTCAGAATACGCTGCTTGAAGAACTTTAAGTGCAGGATTGTACGTTGATGGTGCTGGTGGTGAAGCAGAGGAAAGGCTTGACAAGAATACCGAGAACCAAGGGAAGTAGGTTCACGTCACAGTCGTGCTAATGGTTGTGAATGTTAGCTAAAGCCTGGACAAATGCGCGCATCGGTTTTGATAACAGAAAGAACATAAGCCACCAACAGATTCAATTGATCACACTCTATTACCACCAGCTCAACTCAGCACAGGCAATTAAAATATACGCCATTTCCAGAAAATTCTGTGATACCCTCTGCCTCCTAAGAGATAAATTTTGGTTGCAAAAATCTTTCAAGAGACCTGTTTCCTCGCCTTTTCAATTAGAGCACAGTTCTGGGCAATCTAGAACTCCATCTGGCCCTAGGAGTCTGTGCAGAGTGTGTGAACGCGGAGGCTCGATCAGTATTGATTTGTATCATTTAAAATCACCGAAGCAAATCAAGGAGACCCAACCAGTCCATCCTAAAGGAGATCAGTCCTGGGTGTTCACTGGAAGGACTGATGTTGAAGTTGAAACTCCAGTACTTTGGCCATTTGATGTGAAGAGCTGATCCATTTGAAAAGACTCTAATGCTGGGGAAGCTTGAGGGCAGGAGGAGAAGAGAACGACAGAGGAGGAGATGGCTGGATGGCATCCCCGACTCAATGGACATGAGTTTGGGTAAACTCCGGGAGTTGGTGATGGACAGGGAGGCCTGGAGTGCTGCAATTCATGGGGTTGCAAAGAGTTGGACACTACTAAGCGACTGAACTGAACTGAAGCAAATCTCAACATAACAAGCAAATCCATTTATTTCTTCCTATCGTGTGCACCTGTCCATAATACAGCATCTTTCTTTTCATTTCCCAAGTAATGGCCATTTATAGCTAAAGAAGTTAAATGAGCAAAAAGACCAGATGGTTTGGCACATTTTCTCCTTTCCTAATACTCAACTTCCGGTAATGGCAGTGAAAGTCTTGTTTGCTTAGGGAATATATCAGCTGTTAGGATCTCAACTGACTATCCAGTCAAGGTCATTGAAAGGGCAGAGACCAGCCAAGGTAAACAATTCAGAACTCCCTAGCTTATTTTTAGTTTGAAGTATCAGCCTGCTCTCTTGTTTTCTTTCCAATGTGCTTCCACATAATATGATTCTGATTACTAAATTAATGAGGGTATTTTGAGGTTTGGCTGTTGTTCATCAGTCTTGCTCAGGACTGTCTGATCCTCTGGTTCAGAACATGCCATTTACTGTTCTGGAAATGTTAGTCCCCCCCTATCTGTAGAACGAGTGGCAATTTTCTGTCTCCCAAGGAAAATGAACACATCCTGGTGTGTGGACTCTTGCATTATTGCTTACCATCTACATAAAGAAAAGAATCCAAAGAGAAATTAATATTGCACAAATCACAAACTTACAACATTAATAAACAAAAACCACACAGCTGAGAGCAGCTGTTTGCAGTTTCCTTTGGGGCCTTGACATTGAACCCAGCAAATAAATAAGAACTTGATGATTTCCCCATAACTTCAACAGTAGGTGGCACTAAAAAATCTATGTTTCCTAAACCCTGTGTATTCTATAGGATTTGATGCATCCCCACATCTTGGTCCTGAATCACAGAGCTGTTGCCCTCTTCTGTGAAGTTAACACCGTTGACTACATTCAACCAGAGGCCAGGGGTCTCACCTGTACAGTTAGTTAATAAGGCCAAGCTCTAGGCTTCAGACATAGTTAATGATACTTCTTAGGATTTTAAAACTCCTGTCTACTTAGAGTTGTGTTCTGAACATAGCACTAACCCCAACATGCCCAGGAATCGCCTGGCATCCTTGGCAGAGCTGGTGTGTGTGGATTATCAGTAGGTTGAAAGAGGGAGTGGGAGTGTACCCAGGACATCCCTGCCTCTCACTTCTTCCACCTGCATGCCTTTGTTATAAGCCTGTGGGTCAAATGTAATTTCTGTCTTCTGAGGAGAGAGAGAGAGGGGGGAGAGTAAGCAAGGCAAGAAAGCTATTAAAAAAATATATATCTTTCATGAGCCAGGGTCCATCAGATTCAAGAAACACAAAGATGGATAAAAGGCATGAGTGTAACCTTCAGACACACCCCCATCCTGGCCCAGCCTAACGCTAGAGGCAATGTGTTCATGATGATTACAAGAATGTGATCAAGCCAATTAGAACTATATAGTGATTTAACTCTGTCCTCCCAGTTGTACTGGAACCACAGAGTCCATCTGTTAAGATCCTGAGTTCCAAGTTCACGAGGTCTTCATCAAGGCCCTGAACATGACTCCATGCAAGCTCTTCCTTAATTACCAGACAGACCCCTCTTGATCTTCAGCATCCCCTTCTGTGATGTGGGAGTGGGGAAAGGAGTAGCAATAACACCTACATCATAGAAGTGCTCATTAGAACTAGCAAAATAATACCTGCCAGTGTTTACATAGGGAATTCCCTGGTGACTCAGTGGGTGAAGAATCTGCCTGCAGTGCAGGAGACCCAGGTTCAATCCCTGGTGGGGTGGGGAGGGGCGGCGCAGAGATTCCCTGGAGGGGAAAATGGCAACCCATTTCAGTATTCTTGCCTGGGAAATCCTACGGACAGAGGAGCCTGGCAGCCTCAGGCCATGGGGTCACAAGAGTCAGACAGGACTTTGTGACGAGAACCAACGTTTACATAGGGTTTGCAGTGCAGTAAGGGTGCAATAAAAATGTTAGTTCTATTAGATCACAGATGACAAAACAGGCCCAGTCTACGCAGGGGCCTTTGTGGTGCAAGAACCCAACTTGATTCCATATGTGACTCTGAGCCCAAAGCCCTTCCCCGTGCAGGACTAACCTCATGTACCACTGGCTGCTGCTGCTAAGTCACTTCAGTCGTGTCTGACTCTGTGCGACCCCGTAGATGGCAGCCCACCAGGCTCCTCCATCCCTGGGATTCTCCAGGCAAGAACACTAGAGTGGGTTGCCATTTCCTTCTCCAGTGCATGAAAGTGAAAATTGAGAGTGAAGTCGCTCAGTTGTGTCCGATCCTAGCCACCCCATGGACTGCAGGCTACCAGGCTCCTCCACCCATGGGATTTTCCAGGCAAGAGTACTGGAGTGGGCTGCCATTGCCTTCTCCATGTACCGCTGGAGTGCAGGCTTATTCCTGCCCTCACCTCAGTGGCACAGTGGCTATGGGAGCTCCCAAATGCTACAGACTATGCCTTCATCGGCTCACCAAAGAGCAAGAATTGAGACTGTGCCTAGGAGAGGGCTAGTGACTCAGAACAAAACTCAGCATTTCTTCCCCTAGTCAACATCCCTTATCCCTTGGTGAGAGTGGACATGTGAAATCTCACTGAAAACCAGTTTTTTCATTCAATCTTTACTTCACATGGCTTTCTTGGAGGACTGACTTTGTGACAGGTGCTGTTAAAGATCCTAGACTCTGTGTAAGGCAAAGTCTGCACCCTTGGGGAGCTTAGTTCTGGTTGAGGGAGTAAACCATGAACATGTAAAGAAATCTATTCTGTGATTTAAAGTGTGGACCAGTGCTATAAATAGCATAAGGCAGGAAGATGAGATGTCGAGTGGGGATGGGGGCTAGCAGCCTGTGGGGCAGGGACACTGGGAGCTGGGGAGACCATGGTACCAAGTGAAATCTGCAGGAAGGCCCTCTCCATCGGAAAGCGCCACTCGGGCCCCAGGTGGGAGACTGGAGTTTGTTCCAAGTGTAGTGCAACTTCCTGGGAACATTTAAGCTTAATGAGAATCTCATTGTTTCAAGTTGTCTTGACTGCTTTGTGCAATGGGCTACAGAAGGGCAGGAGGAGACAAAGGAAGACTAGCTGGGAGGTAGAAGAGAGAGTCCTGGTAAGGCATGCCAGAAACTTGGACCAGAAAGCCAAGGGTTCAAGTTTTCAGTGAACTAAAGCGATTACTTTGTATTAAACGTTTAACACTAGAGTCTGTCCTTGAATATTTTATAGAGTGGTGTTTCTACAGCAGAGATAAATCGACACTGGAGTCTTCAAAGTTTGAAATGAGGTGATATATACTCAAGAGTTAAATGCCCCTCAAGATCCTTAAAATTTTACTTCCATAAACCTATACATTGGAGAGATACCTTTTGGAATCTAAGCTTCAACTTTTAAAAAATTAATTTTTATTGGAGTATAGTTGCTTTACAATGTTGTGTTGGTTTCTGCTGTACAGCAAGGTGAACCAGATATACGTATACATGTATCCACTCTTTTTTGGCTTTCCTTCCCTTTAAGCCCCACAGGCACTGAGTTCCCTGTGCTATGCTGTAGGCTCTTCTCATTAGGTATCTATTTTCTACATAGCAGTGCAAATACGTAATTCTCAATTGATCCCACCCTACTCTCCCCCTCCTTGGTGTCCATCTATGTGTTCTCTACATCTGTGTCTCTATTTCTGTTTTGCAAATAAGACCATCTATACCATTTTTCTAGATTCCACATATGTCCATTAATATATGATATTTATTTCAGAAAGACACATGCACCCCAGTGTTCACTGCAGCACTATTTACACTAGCCAGGACATGGAAGCAACCAAAGTGTCCATCAGCAGAAGAATGGATAAAGAAGAGGTGGTACATGTTGACACTGGACTGTTTCTCAGTCATGAAAAGGAATGAAATTAGATCATTTGTAGAAATGCGGATGGATCTCAAGACTGTTGTACAGAGTAAAGTGAGTCAGAAAGAGAAATCTATGCTTCTTAACCATTAAGAGCTAGCATCGTTTTCTAGAGAATGAAATGGCAACCCACTCCAGTGTTCCTGCCTGGAGAATCCTATGGACAGAGGATCCTGGAAGGCTAGAGTCCACGGGGTCACAATAGTCGGACACAGCTTAGTGACTAAACCACCACCACCAGCATTGTTCTCACTTGTATATTGAAAACGTAACTAACTGGTCCTGCCTGCCCTTCCTCACTTTTTAGAAACACAGAATTTCCTACAAGCCACAAATCTGAGTTTGACTCCTGTCTGTGATGCTTTCCCTCCTTCCCTTTCTCTTTCTGGTTTTGGTTTTTGAAAGACCCCTTTGCCAGGAGAAGAGATCAGCCGTGAGAAAAGATCCATTAAGGAATCTCCATTGGTCACAGTGATCGATCACTTTGCAAGTGTTCAAAGCGTGGGAGTGACTGTCATACACCACTGTGCAGCCTGTAAGTGCAGGTGTGCGAAAGGAAATACAGAAATGAAATCCTCTAAATTGCTACTGTCTGGCTCCATTTTGAAGAATAAACCACAGAAACTAGCAATATTCAACCATTAATTTATAGCTCCTACCCACTTTCCAAAGGCATCCAAGCCAGAGGCATCCAGCATTCACTACTGCAGGGATTAATCTGGTCAATGACTTGGTTGGCCTCAGGAAAACCATCCTGGGAACTTCAGGATGAAGCAAGAAGGATGTCTAGATTACTCTTTATAGGTGTAAAAGCCTCTGTTTCTCTTTATTAACATTTTCCTCCACTGAAAGATATTAAGATATTGCCCAAGCCCATTGCTCTAATATAATCTTAAACCAAGAGACTTTTCATGGAGGGGGTCCCTGAAAGCTTTGACAGAATACGCCAGACCTTTTAAATTCTACCCTCAGTGTTCTGTGTGTGTGCAGTCCTTGGGGCTAAGACCCAGAGATTCAAGGTACATAAGAGCGTGTGTCTACAAAACCATCATGCTCAGCGAAGTAGCATGTTCTTTATCCTTCCATTTTTAATCTCCAAACTGAAAACATGGATCCCATCCAGTGGAGGCAGCAAAGCTTATTCTGTAGCAAAACTGTGACCTGAATAGTTTTCGGAGGCATAAATGCAAAGTCTTCTCTTTTATCTTTAAGGCAAGCAACAGGGCATGGAGGGTGGGGTAGCCCAGGGGGGAGAAACTGAAACTGCTGATGCTTGTAATGCCGTTTGATGGGTTGCCGAAAGGTTTTGCTTTTGAGGTAGAGGTGAGATTTGTCTTTAGGGTATGCACCCTCTTTGGAGACCACTCCCCCAAGCCTTAATATAGAGTGCCTCTAATTAAATGACCTTTAAATCCAGCAAAAGCTATTAATCAGTGTTTAGATTCTGCCAGTTCCTGTGATAGATTGCCTCAACATGATGTCAAAGAATGCAGTAGTTGGATGGATTTACTTTTTTCTATAACCTTGTGGTTCCTTCTTTACACACACACACACACACACCCCCCACTCATAAACACATGCCAGTCCTACTGGAAAGGGCAGGATGGGCTTACCAAGACCACTGAGTGAGGCAGAGGCCATTCAAATATCTACTCATTGTCCTCGGGAAGGACAATGCAGCCCAAGCTACTAAATATTGTTTAGACATCCTATTTCCTTTTGCAAGAAAACGGATTGTTCTTAATATGTATGTGTTTCGAAAGGCATCTTTTTAATAATTGGGAGACCAAGGCCCACCAAGAGGAATGAAATGCTGGAGGGTTAGGGAAAAGTATCATCATAGTTTGGTGTCTCCCCATGGTGTTATTTTAGCTTGAATCAGCCAAACAGGAAATGAAATGTGGAGGGCTGGAATTGCCTGCTTTAGACATAGAGGCCAATTTACACCCTTAGGATGGAGATGGATATTTCCTTGAAAGGAAGTGAACATTCTCAGCTTCACAAATCCCGGGGAAGAAAAACTCCCACAAATGTTGATATCTTAAATTGGGGGAGGTAAAAACTCTTTCCCTTCTACTGAGCCCAATGGAAAGCTGGGAGCCTGTCTTCAAAATACCTTTGTAAAAAGCACTGAAGTTGGCCCCAGATACACTGAGGCACACAAAACCAGGGAAAGAGAAGATCTGTGTGGCTAAGACCAAAAAGTTGCTCGGGATCCAATGACATTTTCTGCATTGTATTATCCAGCCCTGGTTTCCAAACCCTGACCTTAACTGTCCTTTTGGGAAATTAATAGAGATGCCGGTCCCCACTGTGAAGGCGTGGCAGCCCTAAGGAAGGAGATATGAAACAGATGGCTGGTGAAACTGACAAGCGAAGATGACGTGGAAATCATCAAACCTGTAAACAGCCCCCTGGCATTCTCAGATATGCTTGGAGAGGGGATGAAATAACAGACCAGACTTTCCACCGTCAGTCAGGATGACAACACACATGGCTGACATTTGGGCATTAAAGGGAAAAGAGACCGCAGAGACACTTGGTTACAGAAGCGCAGGCCAGAGAGAAGAGGGCAATGAAGACCCCAGGGCTCAGCGACGAAGGAAAACATGCCGTCTCCTAAGCACCTCCCTGTGTCAGGCACTTGGCCTCTAAACCATCTCACTCCGTCCTTACAAGATCCATCTCCTAAGCACCTCCCTGTGTCAGGCACTTGGCCCCTAAACCATCTCATTTCATCCTTACACGAGCATAGGGCGTGACTTCCAGTTGACAGGAAGCAGCCTTGGTCCTCTTCATTGTCTCTCTCATTGACTTGCTAAAATTCAACACCAATGAAGTCAGCCACCAAACAGAGTCAGACCTTCTTTGGAGTAGAAACACCAGAGCCCAATTCTTGCTCCGCCATTCATGGAATCCACCCTTTGGGTGATAGAACAAAGCTTCTCTGGTGGCAGCTTTCCTCTCTGTAGGGACTATTTGCTGAGTATTTATGGATACTGTTGAGGAAAGCAAAGTGAAAGTGGGTTACTTTTCATTCACTGTCCCTGGGCAATGTTAAACCAAGGCCTCAGTTCAGTTCAGTTCAGTCACTCAGTCGTGTCCCTCTCTTTGCAACCCCATGAATCACAGCACACCAGGCCTCCTGTCCATCACCAACTGCCGGAGTTTACTCAAACTCATGCCCATTGAGTTGGTGATGCCATCCAGCCATCTCATCCTCTGTCGTCCCCTTCTCCTCCTGCCCTCAATCTTTCCCAGTATCAGGTCTTTTCCAATGAGTCAGTTCTTCACATCAGGTGGCCAAAGGATTGGAGTTTCAGCTTCAGCATCAGTCCTTCCAATGAATATTCAGGACTGATCTCCTTTAGGATGGACTGGTTGCATCTCCTTGCAGTCCAAGGGACTCTCAAGAGTCTTCTCCAACACCACAGCTCAAAAGCATCAATTCTTTGGCACTCAGCTTTTTTAATATATAGTCCAACTCTCACATCCATACATGACTACTGGAAAAACCATAGCTTTGACTAGATGGACCTTCGTTGACTAAGTAATGTCTCTGCTTTTTAATATGTTGTCTAGGTTGGTCATAACTTAGTCAAAAGCCTACCATGCTGTTATTTTCATTTATTTTTCCTTTAGTTTTGGTACATGTTTTCTAAGTTGATAGAAGAGCACCCATCTAGAAAAATCTGATCATGAATTTGACTGAAAAAACTTCACAAAGGNACTAAGTAATGTCTCTGCTTTTTAATATGTTGTCTAGGTTGGTCATAACTTAGTCAAAAGCCTACCATGCTGTTATTTTCATTTATTTTTCCTTTAGTTTTGGTACATGTTTTCTAAGTTGATAGAAGAGCACCCATCTAGAAAAATCTGATCATGAATTTGACTGAAAAAACTTCACAAAGGAAACAGTGCTCATCATCTGACATGGGGAATCTGTTAGGAAATATTGCTAAGGAAGCAAATGCTAGGCAGTGTGCTCAACAGCCAGATATTTTGATGGGTGTCCTAGGATCATGCAAGCTCTGGAAACATAAAGTGCACTTTCTTGGGAGTTCCCTGGTGGCCCAGTGGTTAGGATTCTGAGCTTTCACTGCTGTGGCCTGGGTTCAATCCCTTGTTGGAGAACTGAGATCCTATAAGCTGTGTGGCTTGGCCAAATAATTAATAAATGAATGAGTAAATGAATGAAAGAATATTTTCTTGACTCATGAAAAATTTCATGTTTTATCATGAGGAGTGCTTTGATATTTCTCCAGAGTTATGGGTCCTTGAGTCCCCCCTCCCAATCCTGAGCAGTAAATCTATCACAAAAAAGGGAAAAACAAGTAATTTGCAAAAACCATTATGATTATGCTCCATAAACTGATCAAAATAATGTATGTAGATTTACCCAGTAGGTTGTACTGCAAATTGGTCGATGATCCATATTAAATCAACTCTAGAAGGCTTGTCTACCGTTAGGAAATTTTGTGATTTATATTAGCTATTAAGAAATATTAGAAAATCCCCAGCTAGGGAAAAATTGCACCAGAGCTGGAGGGGTGCCCTGGACATCCTGAAGACGGATGGGCTTCTCCTGGACAGGCTTCTCCTGGAAGAGATGTCCTTCATGCTTGACAGCCGCTGGGCACACTCTGTGATAACCTTCCAAATTTTCCAAGGTTCACTTTCATTTCATGGCTTAATTACTAAATGCTGGCTGTTCTAATCATCCGTGGTTTGCAGGTCTGAGGAATTTGCTCTCAAGTCCTCTGGTGAATGGTAAGTCTTTGTTGGTGAGTAACTACTAAGGAATCACTCAGATGCCTGAGAGAGCGAGCAGATCCAAGGGAAATAAAAATAGAGATGTCAGCCTCTGTGGAGTTGCAAATGTTAAAGAGGAAAAGTGCTGGTGTGAATGTCCTGCAGGCCCAGTTACAATTTCCTGACCCCAGAGAAATGCTCTTGAGAAAGCGTGCTTGTTCTGATACTAAAATGTCTTCTTGTCAATCTCACAAAGCTGTTTTCCAGCTCTTATGAATGCATTCTTATGACTTATATATAGCTTGAGCTCTTGGAATAAAGATGGTTGAGTGACAATAATATCATTATTGTTCTAATGGATCAAAGCATCCCTTCATGAGAAAAAGCCATTTCAGCAGACTTATATGTTGACCAGAACAGGCCCAGAAACTGCACTGAAGTTCTCTTTCATCAGAGCTTGATTCTATCCAGGATCATCAGAAATCCCTCCATGGGTCCAAAAAAAAAAAAAAAAAAAGCCAAAGTCACCTTTAATCTGGAGAACTTGTTCTAAACATCTGAGCCAGAAAGAATATTAAAAGTCAGATGTGTGATGAGAAGACCCATATAACACATGGTGTGTTTTAGGGGCCAAGAAGGGCCACATTTTTCAATCTAGAAAATAATGATTGACAGAAACATGTGCCTGTATTTTTATTTTCTCCTCCAGTTCTCCAAAGTTTTAAGAATTTGGGGCAGGGGTTGCGGGGCGGGGGGAGTGGATAATTTAAAAGTTGTAAAAGTAGTTCAAATAGTTCTCATATGTCTTTCATTTTTGCTGTTGTTCAGTTGCCAAGTTGTGTCCAACTCTTCATGACCCCATGGACTGCCACACACCAGGCTTCCCTGTCTCTCACCAACTCCCAGAGTTTGCCCATCGAGTCATTGATGCCATCCAACCATCTCCTCCTCTGGCACCATCTTCTTCTGCCTTCAATCTTTCCCATCATCAGAGTCTTTTCCAATGAGTCAGCTGTTTGTTCATAGTTGCCCACAAATTTTATGTTAGGTTTGTCTTTCTCTAGAGATAGATACAGATACATGATAAGTAGACAATTAGATAGGAAATAGATAACAGAAACAATAGATGGTAGCTACAGATAAACATGTGATAGGTTGATAGATGATTTTTTCTGAACTATTCAGGAATGTGCTGCAGACCTATGATCCTTTTATCTTTAAATATGCCCTTGTGAATTTCTTGACAACTTAAGACATTATCTTATACAACTGCAGTACAGGTATTCAAATCATGAAATTTACACTGACATAATATTAACAAATCTACAGACTTTACCCAGATTTCACCAACTGTGCTAATCCATTCAGTTCAGTCACTCAGTCATGTCTGACTCTTTGCAACACCATGGACTGCAGCACACCAGGCCTCCCTGTCAATCACCAACTCCTGGAGTTTAATCAAACTCATGTCTATTCAGTCGGTGATGCCACCCAACCATCTCATCTTCTGCCGTCCCCTCCCCCTTCCCTCAATCTTTCCCAATAACAAAGTCTTTTCCAATGAGTCAGCTCTTTGCATCAGGTGGCCAAAGGACTAGAGTTTCAGCTTCAGGATCAGTCCTTCCAATGAATATTCAGGACTGATTTCCTTTAGGATGGACTGGTTGGATCTCCTTGCAATCCAAGGGACTCTCAAGAGTCTTCTCCAACACCACAGTTCAAAAGCATCAATTCTTCAGTGCTCAGCTTTCTGAGTCCAACTCTNAACTCTATTAGTCTTTGCCCTGCTTCATTCTGTACTCCAAGACCAAATTTGCCTGTTACTCCAGGTGTTCCTTGCCTTCCTACTTTTGCATTCCTGTCCCCTAGAATGAAAAGGACATCGTTTGTGGGTGGGTCCTTGTTGCCGCATGAGGTCTTTCTCTAGCTGTGGCAAGCGGGGCCTACTCTTGCTGTGAGGCCCTGACTCTCTTGTTGTGGAGCACGGGCTCTGGAGTGCAGCCCTCAGCAGTTGTGGCTCACAGGCTTAGCTGCCCTGCAGCTGGGAAGATCCCAGACCAGGGATCGAACCCATGTCCCCGGCATTGGCAGGCAATTCTTAACCACTGGGCCATCAGCGAAGCCCAATAATGTTTTTACAGCAAGAGGAAAAAGCAGTATTTCTATACCAATGCATTTCATCATCGTGCTTCTTTAGTCTTTTAAAAATCTGGAACAGTTTCTCATTCTTTTATATCCCACACTTAATACAGTTGAAGACTCCAGGCCATTTATTAGTTTTTAGACTGTGCCTTAGTTTGACTTTGCCTGATGTTTCTCCATGATTTGGTTCCATCAACCATCTTTGGTACAAAGGGCACAGAAATGATGTTGGAGCTTTTCCTCCCTTTGGAAATACGTTATTCCCCAGGCTTCTGTGACATAATGCTCAGCTGAATCTGCTCCCACTTCAGCTGCTGCTCATCCCTGTCTTTTCTGTTAGATCCCTAAATGGCAGCAAACCAGAATGTTCCCTCTGCCCTCCTCCGTCCACACCATCTCTGAGTTGTCTTGTCTAATATCACAGAGATAGGCGCCACCCAGCCAATCCTCTCTCTTCCCTACACTCCAAACTCATGTACACAATCTCCAGCTCCCAGCTTCATTAGGGTGTCAAAGAAGCATTCAAAACTGAAAGAGGGATTAAACCAAAATATTGACCCTTTCCCTCCCAAATTTACCTCCAGAGACTCAACGTTAAGACCTGAATAAGAAGAAGGAGGAATCCAGGCAAAAATGAATCAATTAACCTTCCTAGGACCACTAGAATCAGACAACTGAAGAACTGATAATTGCCTTGGAAGTTCCAGTCTAATATTGCCCAGTCTATGACAGCCCTTCCACAGGGGCTGTGACCCTACAATCGTTGGGGCTGTGATCAAAGGAAATCTCACTTTATTAAAAAATTGTGTCAGAAAAGTGATGAGCTGAGCAGACCGCAGTTTCACATATACCTCCGTATCATCTATATTGTATACTATTTTGGAAATGAACATAAATCAGATTGCAAAAATGCACAAAATTGCAACACAGTTCATGATTGCTGACACTGAACAAAGGAATGGATGCAAAGTAAGCAAGCAGCACTTGAACATCTGGGTATTATTAATACCATGCTTCCTGTAACACTTTTCCCCCTACGCCATCATGTTATAGCTAATAGTGGTCTACACTATACAAATTGTGTTCCTGAATTAATCAATCAAATTACATGTAATTTAGCTTAAGGGAGCACAAACTGTAGAAACAGTATCTGTAATTAGCTTCTGCTCCAATGCTCTTGCTGACAAGGAGACTGCGATCTCACAAAGCGACCCTTTTTGCTTTTAAAATATTACCCAATATTAATAATGACTTCTTCACATTAAACCAAGTGCCACCCCTCAATAATTTTTGCCCACTGACTCTAAGCTCAGTCCTCTGAAACTACAGAGAAGTCTTAGATCTTCTGCACATAGTGTGATATGGAAACTGCTTCATCTGCTTTGTCTATCCTAGGCTAATATATTGCTGGTTGTTAAACACCTTCTTAATGAAAATAAGGACAAAGAGGGAAACGTGGCTGTTTGTAGACTGAACCAGGACAAGCTGAGGTCTTGGTCCAGGCTGATGAGATTGATCTTCCTACCTCCCAGGCTCTTCCCAGCATTCCAGTCTTACGGTGATAAATGCTAAGTCCATGGTTGCTGCTGCTGCTGCTGCTAAGTTGCTTCAGTCGTGTCCGACTCTGTGCAACCCTGTAGACAGCAGCCTATCAGGCTTCCCCTANTTGGTCCAGGCTGATGAGATTGATCTTCCTACCTCCCAGGCTCTTCCCAGCATTCCAGTCTTACGGTGATAAATGCTAAGTCCATGGTTGCTGCTGCTGCTGCTGCTAAGTTGCTTCAGTCGTGTCCGACTCTGTGCAACCCTGTAGACAGCAGCCTATCAGGCTTCCCCTACCCTGGGATTCTCCAGGCAAGAACACTGGAGTGGGTTGCCATTTCCTTCTCCAATGCATGAGAGTGAAAGTGAAAGTGAAAGTTGCTCAGTCGTACCGGAACCTTAGCGACCCCATGGACTGCAGCCCATCAGGCTCCTCCGTCCATGGGAGTTTTCAGGCAAAAGTACTGGAGTAGGGTGCCACTGCCTTCTCCGAGTCCATGGTTACCCGTTGTAATACTCAGAAGGCAGTCTTTTTCTACCCCAACTGCAAGCAAGTTTTATCTATAACCAAGGTAGCTCAGTGATGAGGAATCTACTTGCCAAAGCAGAAGACCCGAGTTCAACCCCTGGGTTGGGAAGATCCCCTGGGGGAGGCCATGGCAGCCCACTCCAGTATTCTTGCCTGGAGAATTCCATGGACAGAGGAGCCTGGCGGGCTACAGTTCATGGGTCTCAAAGAGTCAGACGCAACTGAGCGAGTGAGCACACACATGGCATAAGGACTTCAACGTCCATAAAAAGCTAAGTGATTTCCCTCTAAACTCTCATTTGGTTCCACTATGAAGAATTCACACCCAGTAGCTCTGACACCCTGGAAGCTATTGCACCATTTCTATGGCTAGTCCATGGCTGACATGTCACGATGATGTTCTTGCCATCTACATGAAACATACTCTGTTCCTCAAGGTGGAAGGCAGTCTTCTTTTCCAGAAGGTCTCAAGGTCAAATGTAGTTGTTTCTGGCCACTGAGTGACCAGAGTTGTTTGTGTGGAGATTTAGCAGCATCACCAGGGCATAGTCGGCACACGATTTTTAAAGTACGCAATCTGATATGTCTGGCATGTGTATATACCTAGAAAACAGTCACCACAATCAGGAGGGCAAAAACATGCATCGTCCCCCAAATTTCCTTGTGCCCCTTTTAAATTCCTCCTTCTCATCTTTTCTTGCTTCCTCAAATACTCAAGCCACTATCAACCTGCTTTCTGTCACTATAGTTTCATCTGCATTTGTAGAGCTTTCTGTAAGTGGAATCATACAGTATGTACTCTCTTTGTCTGCCTTCCTCCACTCAGAATAATTATTTAGAAGTTCATGTGTATTGTAACGTGTCATGATCTCATTTGTTTTGTCACTGGATAGTATTAGATGGCTTTACCATAACTTTTTAACCATTCGTCTTCACTAGCGCCACCTGGGAAGCCTTAATCTTGCATCTGCTGCTGCTGCTGCTAAGTCACTTCAGTCGTGTCCGACTCTGTGCGACCCCATAGACGGCAGCCCACCAGGCTCCCCCGTGCCTCGGGTTCTCCAGGGAAGAACACTGGAATGGGTTGCCATTGCTTTCTCCAATGCATGAAAGTGAAAAGTGAAAGTGAAGTCGCAGTTGTCAATTGGGATGCTCCTATGTTTTGGATATTACCAAAAAAAAAGAATTGAGCAGAATTATACTGATCTGTCTTGGACAAATAGGCTTATCAATGATTATGGTTCTCTGAGGTCTTCCAAGGGCCCACTGATTCTTTTAAAGATCCTCCTTTTACAAGAACTTAGAGGAAGTACTTCAAAGACCTGTGCTTACAGGAAACACCAGCTGGCATAGCCCTGGGGTGTGCTCTTGCATACCTTTAGATCTCTCTCTTCTCAGGAAGATTTTCTGCCTGTTGAGAAAATGTGAACTTTCCCTTCCCCAAGGCTGTAGAAACCATGTTTCTCCTACTAGAGAGCTTTGGGCTCAAATCTTGGCATATGCGTTGTTTGTCCTCAAAATTGTATGGCCCTTTGTGAGGGAAGGATTCCCAATATTTTACCTTTATGTTTCAGAATCTCTAGGTAAATATTCAGCTTAGAGCCACACTCCAGTTCTCCTTCTTCAAGGAGAAGGATATTAGGGAAGAAGATATTCTCTGCCTTTTTTTCTGTGAAGTTCACCACTTTGAATGAAAATAATCTACCACACCTCCCCTACTTTGGATCAAAAGTTTCCTTTAGAATAATATGGAAAATGTTAAAAATTGTCAAAAATCAATGACATGGGTATATCAGTTCTCTTTATTTTCCCAATCAAGTCCTATTCCGCTGCAAACCATCTAACTTGAACTAAATTTGTGGGAATACAGGAAATGCAAAAATCTTTTTTTTTTTTTTTCCCACATATGAGACAGAAGACAGTCAGAGAGGCTGTCCTCACTGGGATCAGTGCCAGGTTACTTGAGAGCAGTTTCTAGCTGCCACATATTTGAAAATTGTCCCCCCTGTCAGGTTACTTGAGTGACTGTTCTGGATACAACTTGGCCTCAGTCGAGGGCCCTGAGATCGTGGAGCAGCTCACAGTTCACCTGGAAACCATTCTGCTGCGCCTTCAACAAAGTTCTCTCCCCTTGTCTTTGACTTTCAGGCAAATTACCTTTCAACAGCGGTAGGAAAAAGTAGCCATCAAAACCAATTCAATTTCTTAAATTGCAACCATTTAAGTTTATAGGACCATATTAGAGCTATTCCTTCAACCTTTCATGTTGAAATCATTCCATTCAAAAAGGGCAGGTAATACTCAGGTTTTGTTGAGTGTCTTGGCTCACTCTAAAGACTTCATCCAGTCAGAAATTACTCTAAATCTGGGAAGCAAACGCGAAGGCTCTCAAACTTGGATTTTCTCACTGAGAACTCCACCCATCAGTGTCACTCAACTTCACAATCTCATTGGTTTCCCTGTAATTAATAGGATACTGAGAATGAAATGATTAAACTGTAACAGCCTGTGGTACACTTGCAAAGGGAATGTCAGAGGGAGCCCAAGGATGTCTCACACAAAGTTTTATGGGGCTGTGCAAAGGTGGCCTTCAAGTTCAAGAAAACTCCTTGATTCGATGGAGCTTTCAGATCTCAAATCCTCTCTGCTTCTGGGATGATGTATCCAGAATTAGGGTCAAAGAATGAGAAACAACACATGCAGATTAGAGAGAACACTGACCTGAGTTTAAAGCTAAAAATTTATTGTGATTTGGTCAGTATTCTTTAGGTTGAGACACTGAAATCCAGCTCAGACTGGTTTAAATGGTGATGGGACGGGACAAATTGGTTTTTATACTAACAAGGTCCTAATGTGTGTAAGTTGAAGACATGGCTGGACCCAAAACCCCAATAGTGCTGTCAGTGCCCTGCCTCTCCCCATCTCTGGGCTCCGTTTCTTCAGTGCGGCTTTGGCGCTATGGCAGGCTTTCCCCTCCTGGTGGAAAGGTAGCTGTTGTCTTGCTCTGAATGTTTATCGGTAGGTTCCAGAGAGCATCTCTTTCCTAGTGTTATCATAAAAATCCCCCCCAAAAAATCATTTTAAAAAATTAAAATAATAAAAATTAAAATCGCAAAGGTGCCAGTTAGTAACTCATTGCCTCCTGGCTGCAAATCTGGCCTCCACTGCCCTTCCCGTGGCAGGAACACTTTTCTCTTGCCAGCAGGAATGATGCTAAGCTCTGTCAGAACAGGTGTTGGAGGGGCCCTGGAGAGGCCCTGGGGAGGTGAAGGGCTCCCTTCCTGGTTCCAGCAGGCTTGGACTCTCCTGGCTCCTGCTGTGTTAGGCTGACAACCAGGACACTCAGTGGAGGCCGCCCCTTGTGGGCTTCCCAGCAGGGAGATCCACTGAACAAAGCCCTGTGGGTGGCTGCCTAGCCAGTTCCAGAGGTGAAGCAGCAGGCTTCCTAGGAGTGCGTTCCACAAGGGCCCTCGCTCACTTGCCATCAGCTTCCTGGTGACAGGTTTGCAGAGTTCTCATGACTCCAGCATGACTCCCTGCAGTTTCCATAGCGACTCCTACAGGCAGCTTTCTGGGGAATCTCTGCCTGCTAGCCACGCCCCGACAACGCTGGACCAGCTCTGATCTGAGCGTCCTCAGGAGCCTCCCCACCATCTAATGGCTACAATCAGACTCTCCTGTGGGGTCTGAATCCTGGCCTCAGGGAGAATGTCCCATCTCAGTTTGGTCCTTCCTTGAGTGTTCTCCCTCAGCCCTAGAATGTTCTTTAGGCTTCTCTTTTATCCCTTTTTAACTAATCCCCTGAAAAACATCAACAATCCTTTATAATAAATCTTCCTCTTCAGACAACCCTGTATATCTGTTTCCTGATCGGACCCTGATCAACATTGCAGAGATGTTGGTTAGTCACAGATCCATGGCCGATTTCATATTTTTGCAGCCAGAGAAACACAGGGAGCTCGTTGGCCTGGGTCTGCGTCCTCTCCTAGAGTTAAAGCCACAGTCAGAGATGCCTACACCCTGTGGACTGGGAACAGGAGCGGGCTGGTTCCCTAAGAGGCACCGTGAGCAGTGGGTTTCTGGGAGGCACCCAGAACACAGTCCATCTGCGTATGTGCTACAGCAAAAAGAGAGAGAGAAAGACTTAATAATGAGAGTCCCGAAGCAAAAAGCAGACACTTCAACTCAGGAGAACACAGCTGGCAGAAGAACTGTAGGGCCCACGGGGTAGAATCTAGGCTGAGGGAGAGGCCTTTCTTTAGACTCCAGAAGTATGGCTCCCAGATTTTCTAAGAGAAGAAGGATGAAGACTGGGACCCAAACCACAACAATCTTGCTAGAACAGCAAAGAGGCTATTTTGGCTCCCCTAAGTAAACAGGTCAGAATTGGGGCAAAATTTCAGCAAGACTTGATCCCTCAGCTCAGTACAGCGTTTCCTGTCATCTTTCTGCCTTGTTTTTCACAGTGCTGGCTTCCCCCGACCTTGGCCTCCTTCTTATTTTTTCAGAGGGCTGCCAGCAGCCCCTGGGTTTCCTTGTCGGGAAAGAAACTGGGAGCGTCCCTGACCCAGATTCTTCTGCAGAAGTTCTGAGACTCTGTTGTTTGACCCACCTTGTTCACAAATCCATCCCGGAATCACTGACTACAACCTGAGACAAGGAAACGTTAATTAGCTGAGTCTGTGTCCTACCTTTTGTGCCTAAAACCAAGAGCAGCACAGTCTGGGATGGTGGGAAAGCACCCATGCTAGGAAGTCAGCCAATAGACTGACCCACAGGACTTAACCACTCCTTCACCAAACACATACCAGCTCAAGCAAATATCTCACTAAGGCCTCATATGCTTATTGTGTTTGTTTTCACACAGACAGCCCCTCCACCAGATTCTAGGTAGCTTCCCTCAGTGACCGGAATCGGTCCTTGTTTCTGATTTTACTGTCAGGGAACAAACAGTAGAAGCTTAATAAAAGTTGGGAAGAAAAAAGGCCTTAAACATTATACATGACAAGAGAGTTCAAATTTTACCCTGTAAACCATGAAGCATTCTTAAAGGATGTTGACAGAACAGAACCATATTTTAAGATGTTTTAAAACCAGCAATATTGGGAGAAAAAGAAAACTGATATGGAAGTGATTATAACTGACCAAGCAATTGACAGCAAGACTAGGCTTGGCAAAGACAGCAGAAATGAAGAACAAAAGATTCTGAGAAATTTCAGAGGTGCAAACAGATAGGATTTGATGGTTACTAAAAAGATGAATTGGTTGTTTAGTCGCTTGGTTGTGTCTGATTCCTTTGTGACTCCATGGACTGTAGCCTGCCAGGCCCCTCTGTCCGTGGGATTTCCCAGGCAAGAATACTGCAGTGGGTTGCCACTTCCTCCTCCAGGGGATCTTTCTGACCAGGGACTGAACCTACATCTTCCACATGGGCAGATGAGTTCTTTACCACTGAGCCACTGGGCAAGCCCACAAAGACTGAAGTAGAGGGAAACTTTTAAACAATTCAGATTTCTAGCTTGGGGTCACTAGGCAAGTTGACAAAGTTAAAAAACAGAAAACAAGGAACAGATGTGTGGGAAAAGATAAAGAGTACTTATAAACTGTAGAACTCAATACTTGTTCATAAATACTCGACGAGAAGACATTTATTTATAAATAACCCTAAGATTTTCCCAGCTTACCTCAAATTAGAGAGGTAAAATATTTGTTGATGATTATTAGTTCAGTGTATGTTATACCAAGAACAGATGGCTCTAAGGTGACTAGCCTACAACATGACTTCTTCCACTTATGACGGCTTAGTGGATTTCTTATTTTGCTATCGACATGGCCTGCTGAAGTTCCTTAGGCAGCTGGCTGCATCGGTAAGAGAATGCAGTGATGGACAGTAGCCAAATCCACCGTGGCCACATCTGAGCTAAGGACCGGAGTAGGGGATGAAGGGTTTTGTCTGCCTGCTGTTATGCTTTTCATGGCTGAGCAGGGCTGAGTTCAAACCCCTGACTACAAGCCTGCAGAAGGGACCTCTGCCATGGGCTTCCTTGCCAATGGGCAATGATGAAATCAGGGTATCAGACATGCTGTCTGGGGCCCAGCTTTTCACTCCCCTGTCTCTGCTGATCTTGAAAGGATGGGGTTTGGGTCTCAGAGCAGAGCTAGGGTTTATATCACATACTTTCAATCAGGACAGACTGACCTTGAATTGCATTATGTACCACTGATTGTCTGTATGATCCTGAGCAATCTTTTAAATCTTTTTTAAACCTCAATTACCTTATCTGTAAAATGAGAATAAGTGGAAGTCACTCAGTCGTGCCTGACTCTTTGTACCCCATGGACTATCCATGAGATTCTCCAGGCCAGAATACTGGAATGGGTTGCCACGCCTTCCTCCAGAGGATCTTCCCAACCCAGGGATCCAACTCGGGTCTCTGACGTCTCCTACACTAGACGGCGGGTCCTTTACCACTAGCAACCCCTGGGAAGCCCCATTCTAGTCAAGAGTGAACCTAATGGACCTCCCTGGTGGTCCAGTGGTTCCCTCTGTGCTCTCAGTGCTGGGGACCCGGGCTTGATCCCTGGTCAGGGAAGATCTCACACGCCACGTGGTGTGGACCCGCCCCACCCAAGCAGATAAACCTACTGGCTGCATGATGATATGCTACCAAGGTCACAGCTGCGTGATGTGATGTCACTCCATCAGACCCCACCCCCTTAATACACACACAAGAACCTGATTAGGAAGGCCATCTCCCCATCTCCTCATCGCACTCCTCCCAGGAACCAGCATGGACCATGGCACACGGATGGAAACAGGCAAGGATCTGGAGTCCCAGAGATTGGGTTCCAATAAGCTTTCTGTAATTTGGGGGCTCATCTGAATATTGCTGTCAATAATACATCTTCCGCCCAGGGTTAATAAGTTCAAAGAGGTTAGAGATTTCATCTGTGTTGTTCACCAGTATGACCCAAGCATTTCACCCAGTGCCTGGTATGAAGCAGGTAGTCAACCCATATCTGTCATAATAAATCCCCTGGGTTGGCCAAAAAGTTCATCTGGGTTTTTCTGTAAGATGTTTCAGAAAAAATGAAACCAAATTTTTGGCCAACCCAATAGCATTGAAGTTATTTGTACTTCATCTGCACCACTAAATCTAACGTTTTTCATTTTGTGTCCCTCCTTTTTTAGCTCACCGACGACCTGAAGTTCATGGCAAAGCAACAAAGTTGCCAGAGATGCTCGGTTTCAGTTGCCCCATAACAAAGCGATAGCTGTTTTGAGCCAGTTCTGCTTCTCAGATGATCTTTGTTCCAGACAGCACTATTTGAATTTCTGCTAGATAAATCTGAAAAGTTGCTAGCATCTGGGCTAATACAAGATTCCACATCAATATCCAAACTGCAGCTTCTCCAGAAATTTGGAAGATCTGGCAATGCACGGCTGCATTCTCTCCAGGCAATAATGAGCCTCTGTGCTCTTAGACAGGGCGGCCAGTGTTCCAAAGGATCACGGTCTCTATATCTCCTTATTGTATCTCTGATGCTGCAGCTGACTGGCTAGCTATTGTCAATTTTGCTCTATTGGTTTGCTTACATCCAAATACTTCTCTTATTTACCTCCCAACTTCTGTAGGTAGTGGAGTTTGTCAGCCCTGTTCCATAGTTTTAAAGGATTATTGAGAAAGGGGTGGTTTGGTGAATACTTTTAAGCCTGGGGTAGGAGTGGGGACCTAAATACAAGCTGAGGATCAGGCGGAAGAGGGGGTAAGAGTCATTTCTCCTGCTAAGCCATATACTTATTCAATAGTGTGCTTTACATTTCATGACAAACCTTTCCTCAATCTGTAATTACTGGTAACATTAGAGCTGTCACCAATGATGCCATAAAAACACTGACATGTTTGGAAGCTCCATGAATGATTAAACGAGTAACCCTGAATGTTTTATAGTAGAGACATGTCTGGACACATCGGTTGGGCTTGAGCTTTAGAACTGAATCTTAAATTATTTCATGGACCAGTGGCATCTGAAGCAGCGGCCAGGGACCAAGAAGATGACAGAAAGCATTTGCTGCTGGAATAACCGCAGCCTTTCAAACGCCTCCGTCATGGTGTGCTTTCCCCAGTCTTTGTTTATGTAAGTCGGTGATTTGTGGGCTCAAGAATTTCAGGATTTATGGTCCTAGGAAAGGATGATGGGAAACAAGAAAACATAATCTTCTGCAGCTAACTGTAAAACATCTGGCTTATGCGGCGTGGCATAAATGAAAGAAATCGACCCAAATTCAAAGAGAGAAAGAGATAGGAGGAGAGAGGTGGAGGGAAGGGAAGAAAGAGAAAGTCAAGAAACCAGAAGTTTCAGCCTTGCTTCTCTTCTATCCAAGTCATGGAAGATGAAGACTGCAATCAGGAAAAAAAAAAAAAAAAGGGACTTCCCTGAGGATCCAGTGGTGAAGACTTCAAGCTTCCACTGCCAGAGGCATGGGTCCCTGGTCAGTAAATTAAGATCCTGCAGGCTGTGTGCAGTGGCCAGAAAAAAGGCAGGGAAGGGACAGAAATGTGGAGGAGAAGAAGGAGAGAGAGACGGAGGATGGAGGCGGCAATTAACCAGTGGAGATGTCAGGATTCCTATCTTTTCTTTCCTGCGCTCCTTTTTGGAGGCTAAATAAAAGCAGAAAAAGAAATCAAGACCTTCCCCTTCCCCCCCAGGGAGTTTACAAGATTCTCTTACCGGGTGGAATATGCCAGCTCCTGTCATCCGGTGAAATGACAGAACCCTGAATTCTGAAGGACTCATTCTTCACCTACAACAGCCTGTAGTGAAGGCTGACACCAGATAAAGTGGATCTTTATTTGCAACCACTCTCCCTCACCTCACACCGAGACATACAGCCTCTATTCTCAGGCTCAATCCTTTAGAGTCTTACATGCCCCAGAGAGAGGCGGTGGGTTTCACCAATGAACAAATCAGAGGGGAAAAAGGAGTATCTGGGCTCATGGTTGTGCCGTAGATCCAAGCTGCTCTCTCCTACATCGTAAATGAAGTCGGTATTTTGGTGTTCGTCTAATTAATTCATTTCTCTGTTTCTTATTCCTGAACTCAGAAATGCCAAAGAGAAAAAGCCATTTATTGTTTTGTAAAACTCCCAATTAGTGAATCAACTGGGAATCTTGATAGTTTTAAGCACTGATATTCAGAGGCTGAAATAATCTATGAACTCCATGGAGATGCAAAGGTTACTGGTTCAATCCAGGCAGGAAGATTAGCTTCAAGCTTCAGGGTTTCATAAATGCAAGCCTTTCTGGGTTTTGATCTTGGTGATTTGTGGCAGTTTTCATGGTGATTACACAGCTTTTTTTTTTTTTTTTAATAGGCATGGGCTGTGGGGTCCTCTGCAAATTAACCTGAACTGTTCTCATGGGCTCAGACTGCCTTTAGCAGGGATTATATCATTCAAATGCACAAATATTTCACAAGGGCCTACTAAGTGCCAGGCACTGCTCTAAATCTTTGGAATCCCACCAGAAAACTAAGAATAGAAGAAGATAAAGAGGATTAGGAATTCTTGGAGCTGGACTTCCCTGGTGGCTTGCTGCTGCTGCTGCTGCTGCTGCTGCTAAGTCACTTCAGTCTTGTCCAACTCTGTGCGACCCCATAGACGGCAGCCCATCAGGCTCCCCAGTCCCTGGGATTCTCCAGGCAAGAACACTGGAGTGGGTTGCCATTTCCTTCTCCAATGCATGAAAGTGAAAAGTGAAAGTGAAGTCGCTCAGTCATGTCTGACTCCTAGCGACCCCATGGACTGCAGCTCACCAGGCTCCTCCATCCATGGGATTTTCCAGGCAAGAGGACTGGAGTGGGGTGCCATTGCCTACTCTGCCCTGGTGGCTTAGTGGTAAAGAATCTACCTATAATGCAGGAGATGCTGGAGACGTGTGGGAGATGTGTAGGTTTGATCCCTGGGTTGAGAATTCTCTGGAGGAGGAAATGGCAACCCACTCCAGTATTCTTGCCTGGAAAATTCCATGGATAAAGGGACCTGGTGGGCTACAGTCCATGAGGTTGCAAAGAATCAGGCACAACTGATCAGGTACAAATGTATATATAAGGAGGATTAGGAATTCCAGAGGTTGGAGGAGGGTTTCCAAGGTAAAACGACTCGGTCAGGCTAGTCCACAATGAAAAGATTACGTTAGAGTAATGACTTGAGGAAGGTGATGGATTGAGCCAGGTAGCTATGAGGGAAGGGGAATATTAACAGAAGGGCATTTTAGGCATAGAACATGGCTTAAAAAATAATGTACTGCAACGAAGTCTGTGAGGCCAGGACAGAGCGAAGAGGAGAGTGCTGGAGAGGTCAGGAAGGCGTGAAGGAGGAAAAATAATGCAGGGACCTGTTAGAAATGTGCAGATTTGCCTGAGTGGGAAGGGAGGTCATTCAAGGGCTTTGTAATCTGAATTAACATTTGTAGAAATCTTTGCTGTGTATGAAGAGAATATAAGGTGAGGGAGGAAGTAAGGGAACCAATTAGAAGGCTGCTACATTTATTGCATGTGAGAGATGATGGTCCAAGAGAGATGACTTGGACCAAGGTCATCAAAAGGGAGGTAGTATAGGGTAATCAATCTGGGGGTGTTTTTTATTGAACTATATCGTTGGTTTACAGTGTTGTGCTAATTTCTGTTATACAGCAAAATGACTCAGATATATATTCTTTTTTCATGTTCTTATATCATGGTTTATTGTGTGTGCTGTGCGTGTGCTGAGTTGCTTCACTCGTGTCCAACTCTGCAGACCCATGGGTTGTAGCCTGTCTGGTTCCTCTATCCGTGCGATTCTCCAGGCAAGAATACTGGAGTGGGCTGCCATGCCCTCCTCCAGAGGATCTTCCCCACCCAGGGATCAAACCCGCATCTCAGTCTCCTGCACTGGCAGGCAGGTTCTTTACCACCTAGGGCTTCTCTGGTGGCTCAGATGGTAAAGAATCTGCCTGAAATGTAGGAGATGGGGGTTCAGTCCCTGAGTGGGGAAGATCCCCTGGAGAAGGTCATGGCAATCTACTCCAGTATTGTTGCCTGGAGAATTCCATGGACAGAGAAGCCTGGTGGGCTACAAACAGTCCGGGTAGCAAAGAGTCGGACATTATGGTTTATTACATAAATGATTGAATCCAGTCTCCTGTGCTCTACGGCAGGTTGCTGGTGGTTATCTGTATATACAGTAGTGTGAGTATGTTAATCCCTAACTCCTAATTTATCCCTCCCCCTACTTTCCCCCTTTGGTGACGGTAACTTTGTTTTCTAAATCTGTGAGTCTCTTTCTGTCCCTTAGCTCGGTTCATCTGTGCCCTATTTTAGATTGCACGTACTAGCGGTATCATACAGTCTTTGTCTTTCTCTTTCTGACTTTGCTGGTGTGGGGGGGAAGCCTGCTGTGCCGTCCTGCTGTGATAAAACCACGAACCGGGGTTACTGGATCCCAAGGAAGTGAATGTGATGAGGATTGCCTCTCCAGGGCACACACTTCTGAGAGACCACAAATGAATCATTTCACTTTTTTTTTTTTTTAATAATGAGATCATTCTTATTCCTTTACCTTTTTTCATACCGGATGCATCAATCCACCCTCCAACTCACCCACTGATCCAGGACAGGTCAGTGTGTTCTTGTCCTCCCACCTGAGTCCCCACCCCAGAACGAGCTTTGACTCAAACGCGGATCCTCCCGCGAGGCGCCAGCCCCTTCTCCCTGGGCAAGTGACAGAAAGGTTTGCTTAATAACTGCAGAGACAGTTTTGAGGAATTGGCTGCTGATGAATAATGCATGGGCTGTGTTTGTGAAGCTAATTAACTGAGTTCACTTAATGGAAAGAAGGTGCTAGGAATCTTTCAGAAAAGGCTGAAGGATTGAATAGGAAAATTATCCCTTAGCAGCACGGCCCTGTTCTCTGGCACCAGAAAGTCACGTCAAACCTCTGAAGGTGCAGAATATATTTCTCCAATTGCTTTCTAGCTCTGTAATTACAAGGGTCTAAAAACCGTGGTCTGACTTTTCCGTATGACAGAAGAAACCCATTGCCAGCGCAGGCAAAGCCATTTCCACCACGCCCGTGGGGATGGAGTGGATGGTGGCGGAGCAGAAGGATGGGGAAGTGATACATTTTCCTCATGCTGATATATTTTCAGTAGTGGCCTCGTTTGTCACTCATTTCCTATTGTTACATTCTAGCTGGTGTGTTGTGTGTTAGTCATTCAGTCGTGTCCAGCTCTGCGACCCCATGGACTGTAGCCCACCAGGCTCTTCTGTCCATGGGATTCTCCAGGCAACAATACTGGAGTGGGTTGCCATTTCTTTCTCCAGAGGATCTTCCTGACTCAGGGATCGAACCCAGGTCTCCTGCATTGCAGGCGATTCTTTACCATCTGAGCCACCAGGGAAGCCCCCAGTTCCGCATGGAGGGATTGTTTGATTTTGAAGCCCTGTAAGGCCGCCTTTGAATAGGAACAGGGACGTATTTCAGTTAAACTCTGGAGAGCTCGGCAAAACAGGTGATTTTTGTTTTCCTCCCTGCATGTGTGTTGTTCATCATTCTCTGCTGGGTCAATGCATTATTAAGACAAGGCAATGTGAACTGAGCTGAACTGAATGTGTTGAGTCTGTCTTTCACCATCACTCAAATGCCATCCACGAGGCTTTGTTTTTTTTCTGATTTTTCTTTGTGTGGAATTTGTTTTTGCTGCTGTTATATTTTATTTGCTTGGGTTTTTTTTTTTTCCCAATTTAATTTCAAGGTTGTTTTTCTCCCCCTAACAATCCATCATCCAATATTTGTATTCATCTAAAAATAACTCACATTTCTCAATAGCTGGTTACTCTGCTGACAGTTGACTTTTAAGACACAGTACCTATATGCAACTTTTCGTCCTGAAATTCAAAACCACGCTTGATAACTAATAATGAAATCCACAGCTCTGCAGGGAGAGGAAAGATGCTGGGTTTGTCCCCAGGCTTTCTTCCCCAGAGTTGTCCCACTTGACTACTTGAAAATTCTCTAGAGAGCAGTTCAAATGCTTGGGAGACATTTCTGGTGAGCCCTAAGGGGGCCCTTGAGCTCAGCCCAGCCCAGCTTGAGCAACAACTCCAGCAGCTTTGGATTTCCCCTGCTTTTGTTACCAAAGGCTGTGAGCAATCAGCCAGCTATGTTGGCCCCAGCTCTAGGTGGATTCAAGAACAAAAGACAGATGTGTGCCATGTGGCCATGCCCTCTGCATGCCACAGACTCAAATTTCCCCAAAGAGTGGCCACTACACACTTCTGTTCTCAGGAGAGGTCGATGTGAACGGAAGATTACACGGACGTCCCCTAGACAGGATACAAAGCGCGGATCGGGGTGGAAGGCTGAGCACAGCAGCGTTCATGCAGGGTAACGGCAGCTGCATCTGACAATGTCGTCTAAGAGGAGGGATGACAGTCTTGGTCTCACCGTGGTCCATACAAGGACAACGTGATGGGTATCAACCTGTATGATGTCAGAGGCTGGGCAAGATTCCCACACTCAGTAAAACTGAAGAGAGAAAGAAAAAAGAGAAAGAGAGCATTAATTAAAAACCTCTAAAATCTTACTAAGTGAAGTATGTCAGAGAGAGACAAATATACAATATCACTTACGTGTGGAATCTAAACAAAAGGTACAAATGAACTTATTTACAAAACTAAAGTAGAGTCACAGAAAGCAAACTTATGGTTTCCAAAGGACAAGGGAAAGGAGATTGGGACTGACATATGCGGCTGCTGCTGCTAAGTCGCTTCAGTCGTGTCCAGCTCTGTGCGACCCCATAGACGGCAGCCCACCAGGCTCTGCCATCCCTGGGATTCTCCAGGCAAGAACACTGGAGTGGGTTGCCATTTCCTTCTCCAATGCATGAAAGTGAAGTTGCTCAGTCGTGTCCGACTCTTCGCGACTCCATGAACTGCAACCCACCAGGCTCCTCCGTCCATGGGATTTTCCAGGCAAGAGGACTGGAGTGGGGTGCCATTGCCTTCTCCGAGGATTGACATATATACACTGCTATGTGTAAAACGAAAGGGAAAGTGAACATCACTCAATTGTGTTCGGCTCTTTGTGACCCCATGGACTATGCAGTCCGTGGAATTCTCCAGGCCAGAATACTGGCTTGGGTAGCTGTTCCCTTCTCCAGGGAATCTTCCCAACCCAGGGATCAAACCCAGGTCTATCCACATTGCAGGTGGGTTCTTCACCAGCTGAGCCACCAGGGAAGCCACATATGTAAATCAGGTAACTAATGAGGGCCTACTGTAAGCACAGGGAACTCTACTCAGTACTCTGTAATGATTTATATGGGAAAAGAATCTAAAAGTGTGGGGATATGTATGTTTAACGGACCCATTTTGCTGTACAGCCGAAACTAATGCACGTTATACATCAACTGTGCTCCAGTCAATTTTTTTTAATTTAAAAAATTTCTCTAATAAAATATATCCCTTCCAATTCTCCACATCCTTGCAGAGTTAGGCTAGGCCCTCTGGGAGATGTGGTTAGCAACAGATTGATGCAGATAGAATCAGAGGATAGTTGACTCCCAGGCTTCTGGTGGAAGCAGAGATAAGACCCTATGGCAAGCCAGGGGCCAGGGAGTAAAGTTTAAGGAGGCACTCACTCCCAGGTGCTGGCCAAGGAAGACAGAATGAATATCTCAAACAGCACTTTTTAGAAAATGAACTGGTCCACCAAGTAGGAAAGGAATGATAAATAAAACAAAAGGACTCATGCAATACCTGCAGCAGGCTGAAAGGAGAGATGGTGTGAAATGCGGACCTCCTGTCCTCCAGGCTGGAGGGCTGTACCACTGGGGTTGACTTATTCGGAATCCACAGCACTGGTCTATGCTGGCTGTTGCAGCCATGTGCTACGCGTATTATCTCTGCATTTTTTCTACATTCTGACTTGGTTGAAATAACTATGGCTCTGGGGTAGGACACACTGGATTCCAGTTTTACCACTATGCAGGTTTATGCAACTTTGGGGACAACCCTGGTAGTGCAGTGGTTAAAATTCTGTGCTCCCAGTGCAGGGGGCCCGGGTTTGATCTCTGGGTGGGAAACGAGATTCTGCATGCACGCTGCAACTAAGTCCATATCCCACAACTAAAGTCTGCACACCACAACTAAGCATCCCATATACCACAACAAAGACCCAGTGCAGTCAAAATAAAATAAATACTTTTAAAACCCACCAAATCTGTCCAACTTTGAAGAAATTATTTGCCACCCCTGAGTCACAGATCCTCATCTGTCAAACAGGGTTATTGCTGAAATTAAATAAGATCATTTATATGAGTTTCCTCAGGCGTTCATTTAGCAAAGTGTGTGTGTGTGCTCAGTCACTTGGTTGTGTCTGACTCTTGAGACCCCGTGGCCTGTAGCCTGCCAGGCTCTTCTGTCCATGGGATTTCCCAGGAAAGACTACTGCCGTGGGTTGCCATTTCCTTCTCCAAGGGATCTTCCTGACCCAGGGATTGAACCCCGGGTCTTCTACATTGCAGGCAGACTCTTAACTGAGTGAGCTATGAGGGAAGCCCAAATGCCTAGCTATGCCAGGGTTTCTAACAGCACAGAGAAAACCAAGATGGCCCTAGGTTTTAATCTAGTGAAGGAAACATAAATAAGCAGTATCTTTGGAATAGATGGGACATTAGTGAACATCTGCTCAAGGATGTGTTGTCCATAGACGGAGCAGATACTAATATTTGGGGTTCCCTGTTTCTTAGTGTAGGGATGCTAGACTCAGTTTATACAAGGGATTATTTCTTGACTCATAGGTTTCATCTTTCCCCCAGTAGATTAGTTCAGCTTTCCACCTCACCAGGCAGACATTAGAGCTCGTTGAGTAGGTAATACGCATTTCACAAATGCTCTTACACAAAAGACGGCAGTGAGTCACACTTTCAAAAGTGCCCCAAGATGGATCGATGCCCCATGACAGTCATAATGGTTCATTCAGAGAAGTTATACAGCCTGTTGGATAAATAATGCAAGTTGTATAAATCTCACGGATGCTGTGTTTACACAATAGAACCATTATGACTCCAGAGGTGTTCAAACAATCTGATTCAAGAGCATGTTATAAATGAAATAAGTGATGTCAATACAATGCAAGTTTAAGCTAATCAAGGAAGCAGCCCCAAGAGAGCTGGTTTGTCAGGAAAGCCTAAAGAAGAAAAGATGCAAAAAAAAAAACCACGTGTCTTTCGTAAACGTTTATATTAGTTACGCCTCTTGGCTGCCGAATCACTGGAGTTTATTTAAACTTCCTTTAATTAAAAAAAGGAAAATGAGGAAGGGGAGCATTATCCCTTAAACATATCCAGGGGTGCTTCACAGAACCCAAAGTCAAAATACAGCTAAGTTTTCAGAAGGAACTGAAATTAGGAGACGGAATGTTACAAAAACCCCCAAAGTTTCTCATTTCTGCCCTTTTTTTTCCACTCAAAAACTTCATTCTACTTTTGAAGTACAAATCGGCCTTCTCTGCTTTCTTGTGTGAGTGGCCTCTTAGCATCTGAGTTTCCCTGTTGACTGTTCCAGGTGTGTGCAGAAGCAGATGCCCCGTCTTTAAGTATTAATTTCAATTTCCCAGGAGGGAGATTCTCCGTGGCTCACTTAGGGTCAGATTTCCCCACCCCCTCACTCCTTTATAGGAAAAGGCTGAGGGCGTATTGTAGAATCAGGGCTGCCTGGAGCAGAGGTCTATAGGGAAGGAGGTGGTTCTCAGATGAGGAAGATGGCACATGAGCTGGAGAGATAGCAAAATATATGCCAGTTATAATGGTTGTCCCCTTTACAATGTATGTCCCCTTTATAAGAGGAGAAATATGCTGTGAGTAGACTCAGGAGATCCTGGGCTGCCTAAAAACAGCCAGGAGTGAGAAAGTCTGAGAAAGTGATCAGGATGTTGTCTGCTTTATAATGACTCAATTTACCTTAGATACAAATTTTTAATTCTAATGGAGTACTCATGTCTTGGCAGAATGCACTGCAAAATGATCAAATAAAAATGAAAACAAAGCCCACAATTTCAAACACAAGAAGGAGAGGCCTTTGGTGTTTCCCATCACATCCTGTGCCCAGGAAAGGAGCTCAGTGAGTGTCCACAATTTCCAAAATTCTATTTACATGGGATCCAGATTAGAAACCTGTGAATAGTCTAGGCACCTGTTAAGTATCAGGGGCTTGATATGGGGTTATTATGACAAATGAAAGCTCATCACCCAAGCACACTGTGACTCTGGCTAACTCCTGTTTTGCCAGGAAGAATGGTTGCCGATGGCTTCCATCACAAGGATGCTAGGGCAGTCCTTTGAATTTACAGCACACACGCTTGCCAGTATCCTGCGTTCTCCATGGTGACCTTTACCTCTTGGGATACCCAGAACCATAACTTTCCTTTCCTTGTCTCTTTCCTTCATTCCCCATTCTTTTCTAGATGGTTCTCATAACCCAAGAGAAGAACTTATTTATCAGTTGATGAGCTTGGAAAAGACATTTTATTTATCAGTCAGTCCAATATACATGTAAGTGCACTGACAGGCATTTCTGGGATGTTGGGGAGACTCCTGCTTCTTTCCTTACCACTCAGCACATAATTCAGTCATAGAAATGCAAATTCATGCTGTTCTTTTCTTTGTGAGAAGTGCTTTTTCCTTCTTTGTGGGAAAAGGGAAGAAGGTTTAAGGATGAAAATGAAATCCACCCATGATTCTACCAAGTTTAACATGAGGCATTCCTCCGCAAAAGAAAGGGAAGACAGAAATAACACAAAGTGGATCTTTCCCTCAAGAGTCCACATGCTTTGCTGGAGGAGTTAATGAACTCATATCAAGATCAGAAGGATGGAGACTACAGAAAACATTGACTCAACCCTCACTCCACAGTGTCAAACACAGACATCACCTCAACTCAGGGTGATCCTATTAAGTAGTTAATGTCCACATGTTCACTTTAAAAGAGGTATTTTAGACTTGGGGAGCTTAAATGCCTTGTCCAAAGTGACACGGTAAGAGATGGGATCACTGGAACCCAAGTCAGAGTTTCTCCAATGCTGACGTTCATCCCCCCCCCCCCCGCATAAACTATTCTCCCTTCATAAAAAGAAAGACATGTGAACTTCTTAATGGGAGGGAAATAGTCTTGCTCTTCAGATGCTCCAGCTGTGAAGTGTCTCCTGAGACACATGAGTAATTATTATTGCTAGTTATTAGTCACACAAGTCAGGTGATTATTAAAAAATCCTTTCCTTTTTAAGTAGCAGTCCTTGTCCACCCCCCACCCCCCCACTTAACCAGACACAGAAGTTAAACAAGAACCTGCAGCTCCAAACCAAGCCACACTGGAAGATGTGGTCAACGCATCACTGATGGGATACATTCCAAGCAAAATACAGTCAAAGGGACCATCTCACTACAGAGTAAGCCACTAGGTAGAGTAAGCCATGGGCTTCCCTGGCAATTCAGTGGTAATGAATCCGCCTGCCAGTGCAGGAGACACAGGCCCAATCCCTGGGTCAGAACGATCCCCTGGAGAAGGAAATGGCAACCCACTCCAATATTCATGGCTGGGAAATCCCATGGACAGAGGAGCCTGGCGGGCTACCCTCCATGGCGTCGGGAAAGAGTTGGGCAGGACTGAAAGACTAAACACCACCACCACCACAAGTAAGCCACATACAGAGAAAGAAAAAGACATGTCTGACACTGGTGCCAGGCCGACATTAGATCTGCAGGTAACTGCCAGGTCGCTGCTGTGTTTGACAGGTGAACTCCGGGCTCAGTGATTAGCGCAGCAACTCAGCCAAGAGGAGAAGACGCTGGTAAGAGACGTACACTCCGGTCAGATTATTTCACTGCACTGTTAACTCCTGACTGGGGTTGGAGCGTGGGAGTGGCCATTTGTTAATTCACATCCATGGTTTTAACAAAGCACAGCTCCGTGCACTTAACAGGTACTCAACAAAAGCATTCAAAGCAGTTGAAAAATATGACAAGGGTCAGGAGCTAAGGGGGAAGATATTTTTTAAAACTTTAGAACACATTACTCTCTAGAGAGAGAGAAACTATGGATAGATTTCCCAACATCTTACATAAAGGACTGTGGCAGAGCTTTGAGAATAACTCACTTCTTAAAGAAGATGCCCTCTGAGGACTTTTTGGCGGTCCAGTGGTTAAGACTATGTGCTTCTGCTACGAGGGGCCAAGGTTCAGTCCCTGGTTGGAGAACTGACATCCCACATGCCTGCCGTGAAGTGCGGCCAAAAAGAAGGAGAAGATGTCCCCAAAAGACCAGAAAATGGTCCCTTCACACTAACTTTCAGTTGTACAACGGACTCTGAAGTGTACAGAGTTGGTGCTCGACTACCAGTGGGCTCCAGGCAGTGGAGAAAGTCGGGGCAAAGTCTGGCCCGGGTTGAGGGGCCCCTGCAGGTCTTCCATTGTTCTGACCCCTCAGTGTTAGACAAAGGAGGGACTTTCTAGGGCCCTAAAATAAAGCTGTTGTTGCCATAGGGGATTTCTCACCCTCGGTCTCCAGTGGGTTTTTTTTTTTTTTAGTCTTTCTTGAAGCAGATGCACTAGCATACTTTAGGGAAGTTCTTCTCTTCCCTGGCACTTGAAGCGGAAAGATCTTCTTGAGGATCCAGGGACTGATTGAAGGTGGTAGCTCTCATTTCAGGGGGAGCTGAGCTGCGGGTTCAGCCCTGCCGCCGACTAGCTATGTGACCCCGAGCATCACTTACCTGGGGTATGCAAGCCTCAATTTCATATGACGTAGAATGGGGAATCATAAGGGTTCCCTAACCTTATAGTGCCACTAACATTATAGACAGAATGTATGAAAAAGGTAAGCCCGGTTCAGGCTCTCAATAAATTATGTATTTTTTTCCTTTCTTTATGGATGAGAATACTTGGCCATACTCATCATCATCTGTCAGGAATATATGAGATGGTTCTCGGGATTTACTTAACAGATACAAGTAACAGGATAAACTGTAAAGAGTCAGTATGGACTTAGGGCAGCAATGTTTATATAAAACTCCATGTGAGTATTATCCAAGTGTCAAGGTTGCTGAGAAGTGTCTTGAGAGAGCAGAAATAATTGCCGATGAATTAACAGGAAAGGGTCTGTCTCTGTATAGTTTCTTTCCCCTACTTTTCTTTTGTCTCTGCCAGCTCAGGTGTCTTCAACAGAACACCATAGACTGGGTGGCTTAAACAACAGACTTTCATTTGTCACGGTTCTAAAGGCTGGGAAGTCCAAGATCAAGGTGCTGACAGACGTGGTTCTTGGTGAGAGCCTTCCTCCTGGCTTGTGGATAGGCTGCTTTTTTGCCTTTTTTTTTTTTTTTTTTTCTTTTGAGTGTGCTGGGTCTTCACTGTGAGCAGAAGCTGTTCTACAGCTACAGTGTGAGGGCTTCTTGCTGCTAAGCACGGGCTCTAGAGCCATGGCGTCAGTCGTTGCTGAGCGAGGGGTCAGCAGCTGCAGTTCCCAGGGTCTGGAGCCTAAGNTTTTCCTTTTTTTTTTTTTTTTTTTTCTTTTGAGTGTGCTGGGTCTTCACTGTGAGCAGAAGCTGTTCTACAGCTACAGTGTGAGGGCTTCTTGCTGCTAAGCACGGGCTCTAGAGCCATGGCGTCAGTCGTTGCTGAGCGAGGGGTCAGCAGCTGCAGTTCCCAGGGTCTGGAGCCTAAGCTGTGCTCAGCAGTTGTGCTCACGGGCTTAGTCTCTCTGCAGCATGAGGGGTCTGCCCAGATCAGGGCGCAAACCTGTTTCTCTTGCACTGGAGGCCAGATTCTTTAGCACTGAGCCACCAGGGAAGTCCCACAAGTTTTTTTAAACTGAACTATATAGGAGTTACAATCTTGTGTTAGTTACAGGTGTATAGCAAAGTGATTTCAGTTATATAAATATATAATATAAATATATTAAAAAATATATAAATATACTTGTTCAGATTCTATTCCATTATAGCTTATTACAAGATACTGAGGAGGGTTCCCTGTGCTCTATAGTAGGTCCTTATTTTATACGTAGTTGTGCAGTTGTGTGAATATGCTAATCCCGAACTCTAATTTATTCCTCCCTTGCTTCTCCTTTGGTAGCCATAAGTTTGTTTTCTATGCCTGTGAGTCTGTTTTGTAAATTCATTTGTATCACTTTTTAGATTCTGCCTGTAAGTGATATCATGTGATATTTGTCTTCTTTCTGACTTACTTGGTACGGTCATCTATGGGCCACCTCTTTGCTGCTTTCTCACAGGACAGAGACTGTGAGTGAGCTCTGGTTTCTTACTCCTACTGCTGCTGCTACTGCTAAGTCGCTTCAGTCATGTCCGACTCTGTGCAACCCTATAGAGAGCAGCCCACCAGACTCCGTTGTCCCTGGGATTCTCCAGGCAAGAACACTGGAATGGGTTGTCATTTCCTTCTCCAGTGCATGAAAGTGAAAAGTGAAAGTGAAGTCGCTCAGTCATGTCCAACTCTTAGCGACCCCATGGACTGCAGCCCACCAGGCTCCTCCGTCCATGGGATTTTCCAGTAAGAGTACTGGAGTGGGGTGCCATTGCCTTCTCCTCCTACAAGGGCACTAATCCCCTCATTGGGCCCCACCCTCATGACCTCTAAACCCAACTGCCTCCAAAGGCTCCCCTCCTAATACCACCACACTGGGGTTAGGGCTTCAACATCTGAATTGACGAGGGATACAAACATTCAGGCCCAAATACCCTCTTTTCTTCCCCACCATCCACCCACGCTTGGTCTTTCTCAATGACTGTGATCCATCTAGTTAGCATACATACACTGGTGTCATAGAAAAGGAAAGGATGAGCATGATAGTATAGACTAACAGAAATTTTCTGTTATACATGAGTAGACGCCTCAGTGATGTACAAGAGTCTGGACCCGCTGTCTAATTGTTCACAGAGAGAAGGCATGCAGATCAAATATTCTCTAATCAAAATCTCTGTGCCTATAATGGCTTAATGCCAGCAAAGCTACATAAAAGGCGAACTCAGCTGTCTAGGAGTATATTTTGCAACTTATTTGTCCTGAAGATTTTCCAGAAACGTTGCATTATTTAAAGTTGGATGCTGAGAGGGTAGCTATTTCAGTTGTTGAATTGTTAAGATTTTATACTATAGAGAAGAAATCATGAAACTTTCTGTAAAGGGCCCGATAATAAAAATGTTAGGCATTTAGGCTCATATAATCTTCATCACAACAACTCAGCTCCACCATCAGAGCTCCTGAGGCAGCCATAGAAAACTCATAAACACGTGAGCATAGCTCTAGTCCAATAAAACCGTGTGGAAACAAGCTTGAATGTCATGTAATTCTCCATGTCTCAAAATATTATTCTTCTTTTGATAGTTTTTCAAATATATAAATGTGTAAAAATTGTTTTCACTCCTGGACCTTATAAAAACAGGCAGAAAGCCAGATCTGGCCCCGGGGTTGACCCTGCTTCCCCTGCAGCACAGCACACTCCACACTAATGTAAGCTTCGGAACCCATTCAAGTGGGTGCTGCCAAATCTCACTCACATCTGATCATTCATTTCCCAAGCTCGGTGAGGGAGCTGAGATACATATTAGTCATGTCCCAGAAGACCTGAACTCTTGTTCAGTTCTGGTTCTGAGTGATCTTGGGGAAGTCATTTAACACCCCAGCAGCCTGTAGGCTGCAACAGAAGCTTGGGATACTGACAGTGAGGGGCGGGTGCCCAGGGTCTGGCCCTTGCCTGCCTCTCTCATCTCAGCCCACTTCACTTCCCCACCCTGTTCCCATTCTCTTTAGGCACTTGCGTGTCTGTGTGCATGCTCAGTCATGTCCAACTCTTTTGAGACCCCATGGAGTTCCTGGCTATTCTTCAAATATGTCAAACTTGCTTTTGCCTCGAGGACTTTTACTTGCTTTCCCTCTGCAAGTCTCTTTTCCCAGAGACTTAGATAAGTGAATCACACACATTGTTTAGCTTTTTACTTACATATGACTTCCTCCACTCAGTCTCCCCCACTTCCTGATCTAAGTCAGCACCCAACACCCGCTACACCACCTCCTTGCCCTGCTTTATTTTCTGCACTGACTTTTATTTACTTTCAGTTTTTTAATATTATTTGGCTGCACTGGGTCTCAGTTGCAGCATGTGGGATCTAGTTCCCTAACCAGGGATTGAACCCAGGCCCCTGCACTGGGAGTGCAGAGTCGTAACTATTGGATCACAGGGAAGCCCCCTATATCGACATTCATTGGCAGCAAAATGATCTTGTTCATTTAAATGTTTGCTTCTTTGGTATTCTGCTTCCCACTTGTCATGGGGACAAGCTGACCAGTCCGCTGCTAGAACAGAGCCTGGGATATGGAGGCTGCTACACACTCATTTGTTGAATGAACAACAAATAATTAGGATGTGCCTCTGGGAATAAAATATCTTTGGGGCCCTTATCCTTGGAACCAATTTCCATAATTTGATTCGGAGTATTCTCTGTCATGGCAGATACTAAATACATTCTGCCATGTAAGGCAAACTCAGATAAATATTAATAACTTGCCAAGGGCTCAAAGCTAATTCATGGCAGAGCTGATGGGTATTTGAACCACAGTATTGGGTTGGAAATCCCTGTTATTTTTGCCCCTCTTTTTTTTATTTGCAGATTCTTTCCCTCTTCCTTTTACTTTTGGCTGTGCCAGGAGCTTGCTGCACGGGCTCTCTCTCCTTGTGTGGCACCAAGGCAGCCTGTTGTTGCTAAGCTCAGGCTCTAGGGTGGGCAGGCTTCTGTAATTGTGCCACGTGGGCTCAGAAGTCGCTAGGTGGGGTTCCTGGGCTCTAGAGCACAGGCTCAGTGTTTCTGGTGTGTGGCCCAGTTGCCTTGTGGCATGTTGGATCTTCCTGGACCAGGGATCAAACCCAGGTTTCCTGCACTGACAGGCGGACTCTCTACCACTGAGCCACCAGGGAAGCCTTAGCCCACTCTTTGATGATGTCTGATATCCTGTAACTATGGTGACCAAACTCTCCACCAATAAAAGCCAAGATGTTCCCCCATCCAGTGTCCTGGTGTATTTATAAATTAGGACACCACAGAGAAGTCAAAAGGAACAAGTTCCTGCTGCCTTCAGCATAATGGGTGCATCTCACTGAGTGAAAGAAGCCTGACCCAAACAACTCCACACTGTGTGGTCCCATTCCTGTAAAGTTCCAAAACAGGCAAAGCAGAATGATGATAACGAGGGAACCTCACAGAAGGCTGGCAATGTTCTATCTGTGTCTGTGTGTACCGTTCTCAAGATGTACGCTTAAGGTTTGTGTTCTTACATGCAATTACTCCTTGAACAAAGAACTGCAATTGAACAGACACTGAAACATAAAAAGTCAAGCTATTTATAGAGACTGTGGGATAGGACAGTTGAAATTAGGATGGTCTGAAAAAATTCCAAAGATGTGATGCTCTGAGTTACAGAAAAGCTAGCAGATCGTCTAGAAGGGAATTCACTATGGTCTCAGGCTGCCAGCTGATGGGAGATGAGACTAACCTCTGCCATCTGCCTGAAACCACCACAGAAAGAGCTGAGCCATGCAAAATTTGGAGAAGTGTCTCGTTTTCTCTTGCCTGTCTTGCCTCAGCTCCCCACAAGTCTTTGAATTTCATGAAGCTCTTTCTACTCAGATCCTGATCACCCTGCTTCCTCTTAAGCCGCGGGAGAGATGAGACACCCTTGTCAAATCTGAATCGTGTTTGGCAGGAAAATGAGCTTGTGTTACTGTTTGTCTTGGGAATTATCTTCCATTAAAAAGATTACACTGAAGACTGCAAGTCTTTTTTTTTTTTTTTTTTTCATAACAAGTCATAAAAACCTCAAGCCAATTAGGTATGGAAATCTCTGAGAGCGCAGAGATTGGGGGCAGTCTGAGTTTTTATTAAAGAAACTCTCACTCCCCTGAGAAGGAGCCAGAGAGGACGTGACTGTGATGGGGGAGGAGGGATAGTCACCTCCAAAATAAGTCGGGGTCCTAAAAGATAAGTGACCTCCTTGAGCATTTCTGACAAATGACATCTGTGCTGAGACCAAATCAAAGGACAAGGTTGGTTTCCCCAGTGAATGAAGCTGCGCAAGTCATACATCTGGGCGCCCTGCATGCCTGGTCCATGAAGTCATCAGAGCGTCTAAAAAGAGTTATGTCTAAGGCTGAGGCTTGTTTATGGAAAAATGAGTTTCAGGGCTTGGCGGTGCTTGAGCACAGACCTTCTGGGCTAGGAGTACATCAGCTGTTCTTTACAAAGTAGTTCTTGTCCTCAAGAACTAGTGTCTTGATTCCGGCCTCAGCATGGCGTCCCAAGGCCTGGCCTACGGGTTTCTTCATTTCCTGAGGGCTGGCCCACCCCCCCCCCCACCCTCTATTCTCAAACAGCAGCTTTGAAAATGACTCCCTCAGCTCAGCTGGACACTGGAACCCCATTCAAAGAAGGAAGCCAAGAAACACAGGAGGTGTGTATAGGCAGGAAGCAGAAAAAGGTGGCAGGGATGGCGGTGGCCCTTTAACAGCACAAATGGCCTCATCCGCCCCTTCCACACACAGAGAAAAGGAAGAGGACTGAGCTTTCTGGACTCGGAGACCACAAGACAGAAGCCTCCCAGGCAGTTTTCTCTGCCCACAGGATTGTTATCTGAAGAAACTAATTATTTACTGCCATTCTCTGCTTTCATCAAGAACGTTTTGTAAAACCATGACAAGATGATATGGAGATTGATAAATTATGTTTCTTGCCCCAAGTCTCCATGGAGATCTCGGCATCTTCAAAATAAACCTGACGTGATGCTGACGCACTTGAGCTGCTGTGGAGTTCTGAGGAAACACAAGCGTGAACTAGAATGTTACCAGGGCTGACAAGGGGGCAGCAGGGCCTGGGAGGATGTCAGGTTGTCTAGCAACATGCCTGATGATCTGTGGTCCCTGTTGCCTCCCAGAAAATGTTTCTGCTTTCCCCAAGGTGTGCACCATGAGAACAACCCTAAGGAAACTTCCATTGCTCTGCCCCTTCCTTAGGGTCTGGTTTGTAAATTTCAGGGATGGTTTTTAGGGACAAGGGTGAGGAGGTGGCACTGTGACATGGTAAGGCATCCGCTATGACCACTACTCCTGTGGGCAAGTCTTGGGGACCTTTCCCATCTCCCTTGCTCAGTCACCAAAGGCAGGTGCGTGTCTGACAAAGGGACTGTGTCTCCCCTCCTGCTTTAAAGCACATGATTTACCCAAGGAAATCAAAATACCTCCCGCCCAGTGAAGCCCACAGTGCGTGCAGACCCGAGGAAGCCTGGCTGGGGGGCGTGCAGGGGACAGAGTTCACTGGACCTACTGTGTTGCCTGGGGTGGCCTCTGGCCTCCCTGGTTCACCCAGCCATTCATTCATAGACATCTGATTATCATTACCAGGTACTTTCTTTCCTGTACTGGGACCACGTGAAGTCCCAGTTTCTTGCACATGACTGACTGTAATCATGAAGTTTTCAGTGTCCTTGAGACACTGCAAGTCTACAGGACACAGGCATGATGGTGCAGCCTGCTTATCCCAAGAGTGATTTTTGTTTGTTTAAACTGCAGCTTACAGGAGCCAAAAGAGGCACTTTCCTGCGCTTGCTCTGCCCAGTATTCTAACAGCAGGGTCTCCGAGCCCAGCTCCATATCCATCCCCTGAGAGAGGGTAGTAAAGATATTAAGCAAGATGCTGTGACCTCTGGCCTCTGTTTTGGGCTGTCCTTATCCATCTTTCCCTTTCCTGTGGAATCTTAATATTTTCCCAAAGCCTTCCTCAAGCACAAAAGGATCTCAGCTTTACCAGCCACTTTAACCAGTGGGACCATCGCCCAGGTTCAGGAAGAGTCCAACACCTGTCTTAGTCTGCTTGGGCTGTTAACAGGAAAATGCTTCACACTGGGTGGCTTAAATAGCCAACTTTATTTCTCACGATTCTCAAGGCTGCAAGGCTTGAGATCGAGCTGCCGGCATCTGGTAAGAGCTCTCCTCCTGGCTTGTCGACAGCTGCCTTCGTGTCCTCACATGGGGGTGGCAGGAAAAGCGAGTGTCTCTTCCTCTGCTTATAAGGACACTAATGCATGCGGGAGCTTCAACCTTTTCTAAACCCAGTTCTCTTCCGAAGGACCCATCTCCAAATACCCTCACCATGGGCCCAGGGTTTCAACATCTGAATTTGGGTGGGGGAGGGAACACGAAATTCAGTCCGTTGCAACACCCCTGGTCTTCACCCACTTAAAAACCATTAGCAATCCCAATCATTGTGACAGACTGGAATGCTTACACACAATTCCTATGTTCTCGGCAGAGAACCACCAAATAAAAGCAAATAAACAAAATCCTTAAGACAATGGGAGAGGTTGCTAAAATAGGATGGCTTTGTTCAGTTTACGAGAAAACACATCCAAATCTGAAAAATACATACACACACATAACTGAATCACTTTGTTGTACACTTGAAACTAACCCAACATTATAAATTAACTATATTCTAGTTTTAAAAAAAAATCAAAATAAATAAGTAAAACCCACCCAGGAGAGCTATAACACTGCATTCAGGATACTTGACTTCAGCTCTCATCCACCTCCATTCTGACTGATGTAGTTCAAAAGCAAAAGCAATGCAAGAATAGTGAAGTGTAAGAACATCCAATGTTGGGGGTTTTCCCCCTAAAATAACTACTTCTTACTTTAAAAATATACAAACTGGTTGAAAATAAAATAAATGTCCTTCTCCTGACTCCATGGTATCTGAAACACGTGTGTGATCTGATCATTGGGAAATCCAGCACTTCCTATAGCTAAAGGGAAAGACTTCATCGGGATGGCCTGTGCCTGCCTCTCCACCCTCCCAAGCCCCACACTTTGTGCTTCAGGCACCAGGGGTCATGCNACTTCTTACTTTAAAAATATACAAACTGGTTGAAAATAAAATAAATGTCCTTCTCCTGACTCCATGGTATCTGAAACACGTGTGTGATCTGATCATTGGGAAATCCAGCACTTCCTATAGCTAAAGGGAAAGACTTCATCGGGATGGCCTGTGCCTGCCTCTCCACCCTCCCAAGCCCCACACTTTGTGCTTCAGGCACCAGGGGTCATGCCGATTCTGTACTGTATCCACCCCTGGTCTTTGTCCTCTAAATACACACACACACACACACACACACACACGCACAATGCAAGCTCAAGTCTTTGATTTTGTTCATACTTCCATGTTATATGGAATGCTCCTCCCACTCCCAATATGCAGGCCCTGTTTACCAGACTATTGTAATTCCTGTTGAGCCTCAGTTTGACAGCCTCTCCTCCAGGCAGCCCTCCTGCCTGCCTGGCCCCTTCCTCATCACCCCTGCAGGCCTCTACCAGCATATTCTACACTGGTCTGCAGTCATCTTTTCATTTTGCTTTTTACTTTTTTCTTTCTTCTTGTCTATTTTTTAAATTATGAAAGAACACATTTACAGAAGACTGGGAAAATACAGAACAAAATTACATATAGTTCCACCATATAATATAATTATTTTTTAAGTAGACAAATTAAAATTTGTAGTTGGAGTTTCAATATCAAACTCTCAAAAATTAATAGAATAAATATACAGAAAAGTAGAGGGATATAGGAAAAGTAGAAGGATACATAGAAGGAAAAGCACTAAAAATAGCTCCTTGGTGGAGTACTTGGAGCAGGAGATGGCAGCCCACTCCAATATTCTTGCCTGAAAAATTCCATGGACAGAGGAGCCTGGCGGGCTACCGTCCACACGGTCACAAAGAGTAGAACACAACTGAGTGACTGATCACAGAAGGATATAGTAGATCTGAAAAGCACCATGAACCAATTCAACATAACCAAGATGTACACAATTTTCACCCAACAGTAGGATACAAATTCTATTTCAGTTCCCATAGACTATAAACTAAGAGACACCGGAACATACCCACGTACTTAAAACAAGGTGCAGATTTCATGGTCTGAAGGTATTGTACAGTAATCTTTCGATATTCATCTCTACCACTAAATGATAAGGGTTTTAAGGGCAAAGATTACTTCTTTTTCATCTTCTGTTGCTTTAGTTTGATGAACTCAATTATTTCCAGTTTTTTGCAACATAGTGTTCCTAAAAGATAATGCATGCTCAGTCACTTCAATCATGCCTGACTCTTTGTGACCCTATGGATTGTAACCCACCAGGGTCCCCTGTCCATGAGGTTCTCCAGGCAAGAACACTGGAGTGGGTTGCCATGCCCTCCTTCAGGGGATCTTCCCGATCCAGGGATCGAACCCGCGTCCCTTAGGTCTCCTATGTTGGCAGGTGGACTCTTACCGCCAGCACCACCCACAAGCAGCTAAAGTCATTTTTCAAATATCTGTAAAACTCTCAGAAAGCCCTAAGCATCCTTCCATCCTTCCTTCTGGGCACAGGTCCTTACTTCCTCTTCTCAAACAATCACACACCTGCTCTGACCAAGGCTTTCTCCAGCAGCAAATATTTCCTGTACTTTGTCACGCCTAGGCTGAGCAACTGACCAAAGACTTGACTTTGTTCATTAACATTCCTCCTTTTTGCACAGGAAACTTTTCAACCCAGCTCTATGGCAAGAGATCTGATGAACTAGTCGCACGTTTCCAAGAGGATGTGGTGAATTCTTTAAGGTGGCATTTTAATAGTTATAATTAATTTTATTATTTGTTTAATCTACATAACTGGCAGATTGAATCAGGAATTTCATAGTTATTATTGCTTAGGAGGAGGCTAGAGTTTGAAGGAAATGAGTCACTTTAATAGAAAATATTAAGTAAGACTGTAAGTAACATAAAAATGTGACAAAAATCAAGAAGAATCCTTAACTATGATGATCAGTATTAAGTGCCAGTTTGGCTCAACCTACTGTCCTCAGTTATTCAGTCAAACAGGCTTCCCAGGTGGTGCTAGTAGTAAAGAACCACCTGCCTGCCAATGCAGGAGACATAAGAGACTCAGGTTCAATGCCAAGGTTAGGAAGATCCCCTGAGAAGGGCATGGCAACCCACTCCAGTGTTCCTGCCTGGAGAATCCCATGGACAGAGGAGCCTGGCGGGCTACAGTCCATAGCATCGCAGAGTCAGACAGGACTGAAGCAACATAGCACACACACAGGCATTCAGTCAAACACTAATCCAGGTGTTGCCATAAAAGTATTTTGCTGACATGATTAACATTTTAAGGAGAATATCCTCCACAATCAGTTGGGCCTGATCCAATCGGTTGAAAGACTTTAAGGGTAGAGAACTCTGCCTGCAGAATTCTGATCTGCAATGTCAGATCCTGTCCGAGTTCCAGTCTGCCCTCAAGACGTGGTGGCCTGCCCTGCAGATTTCAAATATGTACAGCTAAGCCCCACGTCTACTAATCAGGAAAGATTGACAAGTAGACAGGGAAATAGAAATATATGTAGAGAGAAAGAGATTGACGAAAAAGAGAAGAGAAGGACTGCATCCTGCTGGTTTTGTTGTCCTGTTCTCTGGTTCTACACTGATATGTTAAACAACTGAGGTTTTGCTTGAGTTTCCCACCACCAGGGATAACTGCGTATTAACTCTGACCTTCTGGAATCACCGCTTAAGAGCATCACTGTTTAGGACTGATGTAAACAAAATCTGAGACATTCATACCTTCCTTAGATGCCTTGGCTCCCTTCCTGCTTCCACATCCTCTACCGCACTGGCTCCTGGACTTGCTGTCCCTGCCAAAGGCATCAGCTGGGATCAGAAGAGTAATATATTTCAGCTGATGTATATCACGTGACTCAGCTAACTGATGCTGGTACTTGGTACTCACACATGCTGTCAAGACGGAGGTAATACCTAGAACCTGAGATCATAGAAGAATCGGGCTCCACAAAGCCCCGACATCCAAATTATCTGAGATTTTTTTAATTAAAAAATGGCATTTTTTAGACCCCCATCTCAATTCTCCTAATGTCTTACAGAAGGCCACAGGATCTTATTTTGTACAAGCTCACGGCATGATACTTATGTGTACTAGGTTTTAAATCCAGTGCCCTGGGGTTCCTTGGTGGTCCAGTGGTTAAAACTCTGAGCTCCCAATGCAGGGGGCCTGAGTTCGATCCCTGATCAGGGAACTAGATCCTACATGTTGCAATGAAGACCTGGCACAGTCAAATAAGTAAATATTTTTAAAAATAAGTCCAATGACTGAGGAACTCCCTAGAGGGACTAGAGAATGGCTGTAGGTTTGTATGTTTTAAATTTGGGGATCCTGTAACAGACTGCACTGAAGAACAATCTCTTACAGCTATAAGACCCAAAAGTTTAGAACCCACTGAGCCAGTCTACCGTAGGTTGAATTACTGATCTCAGTCCCTTCCCTGACCCACACCCTTGCCCTGGCTTCTTTATGAATGGAGAGCATTTCCACACTCCATGACTCTGGTGTTGGTTATGTGACTTTCCTTACCCAGCAGCAGAACTGACCTATTGACCCTTGGTGCTGAGTCCTAACGTTCAGTTGCTAAGTCATGTCTGATTCTCTGCAAATCCCTGGACTGCAGCTCACCCGGCTTCCCTTATTGTGAAGTGAAGTGAAGTGAAGTGTTCAGTCATGTCCAACTCTGCGACCCCATGGACTGTAGCCTACCAGGCTCCACGGTCCATGGGATTTTCCAGGCAAGAATACTGGAGTGGGCTGCCATTTCCTCCTCCAGGGGATCTTCCCAGCCCAGGAATGGAACCTGGGTCTCCTGCATTGCAGGCAGACGCTTTACCATCCGAGCCACTAGGGAAGCCCAGTACCCCTTATTGTGGTGATAGCTAAATAATGCACAGTCTAAATCCCTGTTTTTATACATGAGGAAACTGAGGATCTAAGATGCACAGTGACTTTCCTAAGAAGATAATCTGAAGGAATAACTCAGCATGGCAGGACTTTTGTGGCAGGTCAGAAGATGGACACATTGAGAAGGAGGCTTTCAACACCATGTCTTCCAATCACACAAAACAGACCAACAAAACAGACCAACATCCTCCGGCTGATGGATCTTTGGAGTCACAGCACTGGTCCCTTCAGAAAACTTCACCATGTCATCCTTCATGAAGGAAACAGCTGAAATTCAGTGGGACAACCTTACACTCTGCAAGGACACCTGGCATCCTTCCACCTCCTCCGATGTCCTCAGTTACTCTCAAACAATCAAGTACTGCCTGTTGGAATGAAAACAGATGCCACTAAACGCCACTGTTTTGAGCATGGCAGATTTTAGTCAACCACTGAACTGTACACAGCCAGATGCCTTTATTTACTACACCAAGAAACCATCTTTCCTACTGGACAAGCACATATAGTAGTTAACTGTCAAATTAACATTTGACAATTTGGGACCGTTTGTCATATAAGAGTTCAGTTAGGACTCGGAATTTAATTGCTCACTAAGACTTAAGAGAGTCCACACTGGGTGTTACAGAAGATACCAGAAGAAACTCATGATAACCTAAAGGACATTGTTTCAATGCCTGTACATGTCAGAGCCCAGTGCTTTGGATTACAACAGTGTTTCCTGGAAACTCCATTTTGCCAAATATCTTGAATTCAGTCCAAGCATTTCCCCATTCATAGCCACATGGTGGGGTCAGTACTGGAGGGTGATGAACACTGAAGTGTCCTTGCAGAAGGCTCAGACTATGCAATATTTAAATTAAAAAAGATAAACACCTTTCTAGGCACATTCCGTGCCACATCACCATGATCCAGTTCCTGTTATCCATCAAGTAGGTTTTAAAATAGTCCACGTTTTTCAGTCCTGCATAGTCAACGGTACTGGAAAGTTGGAAGGTCCACTTGTTTAAACAAAGCTCCCAAGTTTTCTGCTGGCAGGTGTTTCCAGAGTTCTTGGAGCACAATTCTTTGGATAGGATATTTGCCAATATACATAGCAACAGGAAAAAAAATGTGTTTTCCTTTGTCACAGTGGAGACACAAAAATGCCTTAGATGCAAAGCTGGATATTCAGCTTGGGGCTTATTTTGGCTCTATGTCAAGGAATAAACAATAATAAAAGCCAGCATCTCTCTGTTCAGATTTGATGGGTTTCAGAGGGGAACAGGGCTACTTCTCAACTTGCCAGAGTGAACTCCACCCAACTCGGCGAAGTTTGAACCATGAGTTTGTCTTCCCTTCTTTGTCAGTTCCTCCAGCCTCCTGAGTATCCCATTCTCAAGTTTTCCTGCTAATTCTGCTTGAAATTGAGGTGGGGGGTGGCTGGTTTGCAATTTAATTTGATGATAGCAAAACAGGTAAGATTTATTCCTCCTCGATCTGCCCTTAGGCGCTGAGTTTCCGTTTTTCTTAAATCTAACTTTCCAAAATCCAAACTTGGGACAACGGTAAAGTCACATGATGAGTTTTGTCATCTCTTTCTTGCCAGTTGGACTGATTCATATTTGCTGCCGTCAGATTCGCCCCCTAGTCGTTCAGTTAAACTTGACACAAGTGCTGGAACACCACGAGAGAGAAATAATCCAGGCTCTCACCCTGAACTGGATGAACGTAAATAGAAGATTCTTTTAATGCAAAACCAAAGTTTTTTTCCTTTGAGTTTTAAAAATTTGCCCCCACACCTTCTCCCCCAAACTTAAAGGAAGTCAAAATGTAACTGGCTTAGAAGGTACTTACTTAATGGACAATTAAATTGAAACCCAAAGAAAATTATGAGTTTCAAATTCTGTTTACCAAAAAAAAAAAAAAAAAATTAGGCACTACTAAAATTTATTTTAAGTCATTTCCTCGTTAGTTAGTTGCTGGTGGGGAATGCATTATTTCATTCGGGTGTTAACTGGCCTTATTTATGCCTCTCTCAATTCTCTGTCTGCTCCATCCCTCTTATATTGTCTTTTCATTTAGTATCTTTGGAAGCTTCCTTACAAATTTCAAAATGAAGATGCACTTTACAGGTGTTTGGGGTTTAGAATGGACTCTTTCTGTAAAGAGTCATGAACAGAGCCAAGGGTCTTATAAAATCCATCGGTTTGGGGGAAAAGAATTGGACATTTGATTGTTAGGGAAAACCTTTTTTTCATTCACCTTAGCTGTGGCTACAGAAAGAAACCACATTGATTAGAGTCTGGATTTTTCACCTCCAGAAGATGTGTGAAGGAATAATAGCAGTGATAAATACAGACTTTGATCAGACAGACCTGAGTTCAAATTCCTGCACTGCTACCTACTTGTAGGTGATAAAGATAAGGCTCAGACTTCCCTGGTGGTACAGGGGATAAGAATCTGCCTGCCAATGCTGGGAACACAGGTTCAGTCCCCAGTCTGGGAGGATTCCATGTGCCGTGGAGCAATTAAGCCCAGGGGCCACGACCACTGAGCCCCCCAGAGGCAATAACTGAAGCCCTTGTGCTTTGAGCTGGTGCTTTGCAACAAGAGAGGCCACCACAATGAGAAGCTCATGCACCACAATGAAGAATGGTCCCCACTCACCACAGCTAGAGGAAGCTCGACTAGCAGTGGAGACCAGCACAGCCAAAAATAGAATAAAAATAACAACAACAACAAAAACAAAAACAAACAGTAAAACTCTTGGGACTTCTGTAGAGGTCCAGTGGTTAAGATTCTGGATGTACAATGCAGGTGGCCTGGGTTCACATTCCATGTGCTACATGGAATGACCATAAATAAGTAAATAAATAAGGCTTTTAATTCAGTAGCAGTCAAATCTTCCTATCTCCGGGACTTAGGTCAGCTTGTGAAACTCTCATGGGCAACATGAGTGGATGTGTTCGGGAAACTTAAGTAAGGTAATATACAGCCAGTTCAAAGCCCATTTCAAGATGAAAACAGTAACAAAATTTGAAAAAATGTCAACCTGGCTGCAACCTTGGTATCAGCACACTTTGTTTCTATTTTCATTGTGTTTTATCTCACAAGTAATAAACATTTGCTGTAAAAAGAACTGGAAAATCTAGGTAGATTTTTTTACAAATAAGAACTGCTTACTCACCTATAGAAGCGTCTCCCAGGAATTATTCCCATGGAGAGTCTGACTGAATCCTTTCAGATCCAATCATGAGACACCCAGGTGACATTACAATGCCCCTTAAAGGCTCCACTTCTACTTGAGGCGGGGCGGGGAGGGCGGGGGGGTGGATCGGCCTGCTCCCTTATAGAAATGTCAAGAAGGCCCTGGGAAAACTGATTCCTATAAGATAATAAATCAGAGAAAGGATCCTGAGAAGATTTGGGAGGAAATGAATTTTTTTTGGTTTGTTTTCACAAATGAAGAAACGCTGTGAATTCCAGGCAGGATACTGTTTTCTGCCAGATGGTGTTTTGGAAGAGGCAGCAGTGCTAAGACAGAGTTCCTCCTGGAAAGATCACAGGCCCTGGAGGATCTCTGCTGGGTGAAGTTTTAGTAAATGTGATGAATCAGTAGTATTTTTACTGTTAACTCCCAGTGACTGAATTGGAAAGCCCTGATAAGAGCAATAACTTTTATAATAAGCTGCCTTGCTTTTCCCTTGATTAGTGAAAAATCTGCAAAAACTTTTTGGCTGTCTCTGTGGTCTTTACTGTCACAAGATCCCAACAAGTATTTCTGAAAAGTTTCTCATTCTCATAAAACCTGTTTGTTAACAATGTTGTATGTAATGTTTACGCATTGCTTCATTATTCATTATATTTAGAATATTTATAGCTTCACTACCATCTTTGTGGTGCTCTCTGCATAAATCCTCCAAATCTCATATTTAAATTAAAATGACTAAAGCTTAGAGCAGATAAGTAAACTGGTCAAGGTCACAGTGCTACCGAGTAGTAGAAGTGGAATTTAAACACAGGTCTCCCACAGCCCCCAAATGATATTCTATTCACTACAACATGTTACACCTCACTGTGCGTGTATACACACAAGCTCATATATGCTCCAGACCACTCACCAGGACACGTCAAGTAACTGCTGACAAAGGAAGATATGCATAATTCCAGAAATATTGGCATGCAGGAATATACTCCGCAGAGGGTCATTGGGAACAGAACACAATGACCCCTCGACTTCCATTTCCCCTGAGAGCATTGCTTTTATCTGTGTGCCACAGTCAGTTACTGATTTTAGTAAGTTAATAAAATCTACTGATGGTCAGAAGCTTATACATATACATGAAAATTATATTTTCAAAACCCAGAGAAAGAAAGGAAAAACACCAGTGAGCTCTTCACAGGTCCTGAGATGACTCCCATAGGACCATAGTCTTGATACGTTGGCAAAGATGAGCATGGACAAAGCTACCAGCAGCTGGAGGGTGAGCATGAGGTATCGCTGGAAGGGGGACAGAGAAGGGAGTGGAAGTTACAACAGACACAGAAGTGCTTTCAGTGGCCAGAATTTCAACCCTTCCCTTTGCTTCTATACTTCATAGACTCTTCAGTCCCTTAAAAATGAAGTGAATATCACGAGGAAACTTCTAGAATAGCATGAACCACCTTCTGCCCTTGTCTTCTCTCCCTTAGACTTCTGTTTTGAATTGGGGAATAAGTTTTATGAATGAATGGACATGAAGCTGGAGAGAGAATAACGTTTATTAAGCACTCTTGAGGACCATTCACCTAGGTGGCTTGTATGTTGACTCCCTCCCAAGACCCCTGCAATGTATATATTATTATCCCATCTTCCAGGTGAAGAAACTGAGGATCAGATAAGTCATCTAACTTGACTAATTTAATCCATGTATTAAGTATTATGGACTTCCCAGGTGGTGCCAGTGGTTAAGAACCTGCCTGACAGTGCAGGAGACATAAGAGACACCAGTTCCATTGCTGGGTGGGGAAGATCCCCTGGAGGAGGGCATGGCAACCCACTCCAGTATTCTTGCCTGGAGAATCCCACGGATGGAGGAGTCTGGTGGGCTATAGTCCATGGGGTTGCAAAGAGTTGGACACAAATGAAGCAACTTAGCACACACATGCACACACATTAAGTATCATAGGAAACATTTCTACTGAATTGGAACAAGAAAATATAGGCCTGAACTTTCCAATTTTATAGCCATGGCATGACATATTCTTAATTCTATTCATTTTATGATTATAATATCTAAGGATTGAATGTGTATCATGTTCTTTCAGTTCAGTTCAGTTCAGTTCAGTCACTCAGTCGTGTCCAACTCTTTGTGACCCCATGAATCGCAGCATGCCAGGCCTCCCTGTCCATCACCAACTCCNACTGTTCTCCATAGTGGCTATACTAGTTTGCATTCCCACCAACAGTGTAAGAGGGTTCCCTTTTCTCTGAATGTTTTTAAGAAAGTGATGTCCCTCTCCCCTCTTCTCGCCCTCCCTTCCTCCGTCACAGTGAGTGATTCTCAGGTTCTACACTAGATGTTGGAATGAAACAATGAATAATGCAAATAGGACGTGGTGTCTACAGTGAAGGAGACACTCACACGGATGCCCACCTAATGTGCTGTGTTTCAGAGGCTGAGAAAGAAAGGAGAGCCAGACAGAACCACGGAGGGACTGTCAATCCTGCTGCAACGAGGGGCCAAAGAAGGGAAATCAAAGAAGATCGGGTATCGGGAATGTGGGGTTAGCAAGTACACACATACTGTATATAAAGTAAACAAGGTCCTACTGCATAGCACAGGGAACTATATTCAACATCTTACAATAACCTATAATGGAAAAGTATCTGAGAAAGAATGTGTGTGTGTGTGTACATGTGAGTGTATGACTGAATCACTTTGTTGTACGCCTGAAACTAACACAACTCTGTAAATCATCTATACTTCATTAAAAGAAAGAAGAGAAAAAGCAAATTGTGTGACGTCAGAGCACAGAAACATAAGAGGGGAGACGTCTGATGACCAGGCAGGCAGGGCAGCGTGTGGACAGTGCAGGAGGGCACAGGTGGAAACCTGTGGGTTGGTCAAGCCCTGAGTCTCCGGATCTGGGCCGAGAGCTGAAACAGGAGGACACTTCCCATGGAAAACCTGGAAGCATGCGCCAGGCTGTTGGGATTTTATCCTGCTGATACTTGTGGGTCTTTAGCTGGACCATGAGTGGATCATTCCCAGATTCTGTTTGGGTTTGGTTTGATGCCTAAGCGGCTCTAAGGTTGCTGCAGGAAGAATGGATCCGGGGACAAGAAGCTAAGGTGATGAAAGCAGTTAGAATAACAGGGTCGTGGGCTCTAATGATGCCACTGACCCTGGTGTCATCTTATTAATAACTAATGAGGACAAACAAAGCAGGGGAAGGAATGAGAAACTTATAAGGAGACAGAATTATCCAGACTTCATCACCACTCTGATGTGGGGTGAAGAATGGTTTCAGGTGCCTCCCAGGTATCTTGCTAGGGGTGAGGGGCAGGGCAAGAATTTACTGAATGGTGATGAACAGAGGGCTTCACTAGAGGGTCAGAACCATAAGAAACAAAACAACCAAAGTACAACACAAGCAAGGACTACTTTATAAAATACTTTTAGATCTCTAGAATTCAGAATATGATAAACATCATCATGAGGATGAGATGGTTGGATGGCATCACTGATTCAATGGACATGGAATTGGGCAAACCCTAGGAGATGGAGAGGAACAGGGAGGCCTGGCATGCTGCGGTCCATGGGGTCACAAAGAGTTGGACACAATTTGGCGACTGAACAACAGCTACACATTCTTACAATAATTATCAATTTATCAAACCTCACTTTGATGGTGACCCTTCCATACTACACATACAAACCTGGTGTTATGAATACAGTGAGTGGAATTCAGAGGGATGGAGGCACATGTTCAAGGTCACAGAGCTGCAGCAGAAGTGAGGCAAAGAGTCAGTCCTGGAGCAAGAATGGAGGGGCAGACTGGACACCTGTAGACAATTTTCCTTTTCCTCTCCCGATGGCTCTGCCATTGACCCTGGGCGGGCTGCCTCCAGTCTCTAGCTTCTTTGGGCAGTTTCCCCATCACTGCCAAGGTCACATGAATGGAAACTTTAAAGGTTGTATTTGAGTTGCCTAGAATGATGTCCAAATGGTAAAGCCTTGACATTCCTGGGGTCCGGTGATCCGTGACATTAGAAGGATCTGAAATACTGCCTTCCCATTTGTCATCATAAGATCTGAAACTAAAGAGGAAGAGGGAAATCTATTGTCATCTTTTCCTTTTCTGTGGAAAGCGGAAAGCAAAACACAGCAAAGCAGCCGCTGCCCTCAGGTCAAGTGACAGACACTGACCCTGGGCATTCGATTCAGAAAGTTCAAAATAAACAGAGAAAGAGGGAAGCCTGAAAAAAGGAAGCCAAATTAGGGACATCAAACTCTCTCTTGCCTAGGAAAGGACAGCTTTTCCTACTGCTCTATACAGGGCTCTGGAAGAGAAAATAAAGTTACTTAAAACTCAGTTGTAAATGCAAGAGCGAAGAATGCAATGTCCTCTGCAGCTTCTCGGAAGATGGCATGCAGCTGGAAAATCTGGAAATGTTAGCTTGGCTTTTGTAAATTTCACCAATCCACATCCTCCTCCTACACTTACTGGACTCTGTGCTAATTGGCTAGCATTGAGGGAAATGTCTCCACATACAGCATTCAAGAAGGAGGAAAGAAATGGATCGTGGTTCTTCTCTCATCTCGGAAAAGAGAAAAATACTCTGATTTATCGGCACAATTAAGCCTAGCCTGGGAGGAGGTGCTGTCACTCAGGATATCTTCAACTTCAAGCTGAACCATTTGATACAACGGAACCCCACTCCCCGTTCCTAAAGGCTTTATCCTCTCGGTGTTCTGGACACCCTGACCCCCAGGTTCGCCTCCTTCCTGGGTGCCACCTTGTAAAAAGCCTTTCTAGGGTTCAGGCCCTCTTCCTTCCATCAAGTCTCACAACTCTCTCTCTTTTGGCTTTCCTTCTCAGAAGCTTCCCAGTGACCTTATCCAGCTCCATGCTTTGTGACCTCTTCGTTGTCGTGGATGCTTTTCAGTCACTAAATTGTGTCTGACTTTGCGACCCCATGGACTGCAGCATGCCAGGCTTCCCTGTCCTTCACTGTCTCCCAGAGTTTGCTCCTAGTCATGTCCGTATGAATATGACGTCATCATGGACATGAATATGAGTCAGTGATGCCGTCCAACCATCTTATCCTCTGCTTCCCCCTTCTCCTCCTGCCTTGACAAATTCCCAGATCACTACACTGGTCCTGATCTTTCCCATAAAATCTGCATTGGTAAAACCAACAGCCAAGCTGACATCTGCAGGTCGGTATCCACCAGCAGCTGAAGCTCATGCACAAATGGGCTCTGATCACTCACTCACTCCTGTCCCCAAGATCACATCCCCTCCTGCCCTCACAGCCCTGCTCCCCATCTCTACAAAATGCCATCACCACGTCACCATCTTCCAGTGTTTTAGGGCAGAATCCTCAGAATCCTCCTTGATCCACCTGTTTCTCTGTCATCCCAAATCCAATCCATCAGCAAACCTCCCTGCTCTCCTTTCCCAAGGCATCCCAAAGCTGACCTCTCCTCCTGGGTGCCATCACCTCTCACATGGACTGTTGCAGTCACTTTGCAACCTGGCTCCCTGCTTCCTCTCTTGTCTACCACTCCTCCACCTACCAGAGTTATCTTTTAAAAATCAAAGTGAAACATGTGACGCCTCTTCAAAGTAGATTCAAGCTCCACGCCCCGATCGTCACAGATTCTCTGATCTTATCTCCTCTGGTCTCCTGATGCCCTGCGTTTCTTGCCCTGCTCTGAACACACCCACTTGCTTGCAGCTGGGTATGTCCCACTCCAGGGCCTTTGCGCGTGCCATTCCTCCCCCTGGAATTTATTCTCTTCCTGTGATTCTTTACAAAGCTCAGTTGCTATGATCTCTCCAGTGTTGAGTCAGATGTTACTTCCTCAAAGAGGACTTTTCTCACCACCCAAACATTCTGCCCTCTATAATCTGCTCTATTTTCTTGAAAACACTATCACTACTATCAAATTCCATGAGTTTGTTATTTTTCTGCTTTCTCTCCTCGGTGTTTCTAGGGACCGTTTCTGGACCCTCAGTGCTTGGAAACTGTGTTATAGCACTCAGCAGCACACATGCACCATATAAACATTTGATGGATGAGTTAATCAACAAATGCGTCTATACGATTCAACATCCCTAGCAAATAATTTTTTAACTCCCAACTTGCATAGATAAGCAGTATGCATGTGGGTGTGTTTCCTGAAGCTCAAGCACAGAAATGATGGAACTCAAGATTTTCAGCAATCTGAGAAATTAACATCATTAGTTTAGAGACACTGTCTTCCAAGCACAAGCCGGATGTTACTACTACTGGCCATCAATAAGAGCAAGCTGAGAACTGAATGACTTTCTCAAGAACATTCTATCTATAAAGCAGACACTATATCCCTTATTCTCTCATACAAAAAGAGCGACAGAGTGCTTACCATAAGTGTGACACTGTGATCAATACAAAGACGTGTGGTTGAAAAGACAGGCGAAATCCTACCCTCGCGCTGCTAACAGGGAAGCCAGACATTCAAGAAATAATTACAAAGAGGCAGAAAAATGTTCGAACCACAGAGTACTAGAGAAACCATTAAACTCACATTTATAGACACAAAAATGCAGCTTACAGAAAAGATACGGCTAGCTATAAGTGCACCGTTGATGGATGGCAGCCCTAAGGCATGAATCTCAATCTGCGTTTTTTCTTTAGCTTATTTAATTGGAGGATAATTACTTTGCAGGATTGTAAAGTTTTTTAATAGGGTAGTTTTGCCATACATCAACATGAATTGGCCATAGGCATATACATGTCCCCTCCCTCCGGAGACCCCCTCCCCTCCCACCTCCTTCAGCACCCCATCCCCCAAGTGTCACAGAGCACCTGCTTTGGGTGACCCGCGTCATACATCAAACTCCCACTGATTATCTGTTTTACATATGGTAATGTATCTGTTTCAGTGCTATTCAGTCCGTGACTTATCAATTTTTTTTTCTAATTTAGGTGACGTATATCCTGGTTTGGCCAAGACAGTACTGGCTTATCCCTTCACACTATTCTTTTATTTATTATTATTTTTAATTTTAATTTTTATTTTTCAGTTTGTTTTGCTTTACAATACTGTATTCATTTTGCTATACATTTTCATGAATCAGCCACAAGTGTATATGAGCTCCCAATCCCAAACCCCCCTCNGTGTTCTGGGCTCCCACTGCTGCTTCTTCTGCCCCTATTAAAGCACTCATTTGAGGTTATATTTTTATTCCCCACTACAGCTCTGTGAGGGCAAGAAATGGTACCCATTCATCATGGTCCCCTGCACATAGTCTCAATGAATGCTGGAAGAATAAGTGAGGGAACAAATTAGCATAAAGAGAAGGAGGCACCCTCTCTTCTGCATGTAGACAGACCAGACACATATGCTCAGACAGGCAGAGAGAGGGTTACGTAGTAAGGCCCATGCTTCGGCTCCAGTGTTAACATTGACCTGCGTTCAGATCCTGACTGTACCACTCCTCATTAGCTGTTTATCTGGGGGCAAGTTTCCCGGCCTCTTTGAGCTTCAGTTTCCTGATCTTCAGTTTCCATTGTAAAATGGGGATAATATTCCTACCTATCTGAGGAGGTTGTTGTGAAGATGAAATGAAGTAATGCATGTAAGGTTCTGAGCACAGTGCCTGGTTCTAGTATGTGCTCATGGAACAGTACCCACTGTCATAATAATATTATCGCTGTTGTTGATTCAGTGGAGCTATAGACATACTCCCAAGTGACGCTAGTGATAAAGACCCCTCCTGCCAGTGCAGGAGACATAAGAGATGCAGGTTCAGTCACTGGGCCAGGAAGATTCCCTGGAGGAGGGCATGGCAGCTTACTCCAATATTCTTGCCTGGAGAATCCCATGGACAGAGGAGCCTGGAGGGCCACAGACCATAGGGTCCCAAAGAACTGGACACGAATGAAACAACTTAGCAGCACATTAACAGAGATTCCTCCCATCCTCCCCCTTATCCCACTGGCCTCCTCCCTGTTCCTCAAACACTTTGAGCATGTTTTGATCTTAGGGCCTTTACGCTTGATCTTCCCTCCCTTGGAAAACCGCTCTCAGATATCCGGTGCTCTTCCCACTCCCAATCTCCCTGACTCTTCCTGAATTTTGTTTTAGAATTATGACTTTCTAACAAGATATATAATTTACCTATTCTTTTATTAGCTATTGCCTGTCCTTTGGTTAAGACATGAGGTCAATATGTTGGTCTGTTTTGTCCCCTGCTAAATCTCCAGGATCTTGGACAATGCTGGTAGACAGTAGGTGCTCAACAAATGTCTCTTGAGTGGATGAATAAAACCACTTGACTCCCTTATCTCCTTCACCTCTCTGCTCAAAGTTACCTCTTTTAGAGGCCTTCCGACATGGATGCCTCCCCCTACCCCATCTCCTTCTGCCTCTCACTCAGCTTTGTTTCTCTCCTCAGCATTCATCGCCCCTGGGGTATTATATATTTCTGTTTTTGCTTGCTCTACCCCTTAGTTCCATGAGGTCAGGGGATTTTTCTGTCTTGTTCTAGGGCCAGCATCATGGACACATGACCTGAGCAGTCACACAGGGCCCCCTGCTTAGAAGGTTTAATGTGCTACTGTCATGGTCTTGTTGTGATCTAAATTCTTAAATTTTTTAATTAAAAAATAATTTTTGGCCACTCAGCATGTGGGGTTTTAGTTCCCCATCAGGGATCGAACCTACTCTCCCTGCATTGGAAGTTCAGAGTCTTAGCCACTGGACTGCCAAAGAAATCCCTTAATAATTTTAAACTGGGGTCTTGCATTTTCATCTGGCTCTGGGCTCTGCAAAATTCTGTAGCTGATTCTGGCTGTTTCCCCAGTGCCCAGAACAGCCCATGGTATGTGCTCAAGGATTTGTGAAATGAAGGAAGGAGAGGAGGAGGCCAGGGGGTGGAGGTGGAGACACACACATGCCACCACTGCCTGGATACTTGTGCAGCTTTGTAAAAATCAGCGCCGGCAGAAACCTGGGCATAGGAGGCAGGTCCTCAGACACTGGCCTGAGTGCCCAGGTGGTGGGGGAGCCGCTAAACCTGCCTTCCCCCAAACCTGGGCAGCAGCCCACTGGGGAGGGAGTCCAGATGGCCAAGTAGGCTCAGGCTGAGGAGGGGCCTCTTGACTCATCCTGCTGCTCAGTGCTCCTGGCCTGGCCTGACAGGAGCACTGGCTTCACCCACCCCCCACCACCTTCAGGAGGACATGGCGATGGGTGGCCAAAGAGGGATGGAAATGACGATAAATGCCCTTGTCTGCAGCTTGCTCAGATCATTCAGGCCTAAGGAGGGACAGTGACTACTGAAGCTCCATGTGGTGGAGCTGGGAAGGACTCTCAGCTCCACCCCGTCCCCACGAGGCAAATGTGTGTGTGCACGTGCATGTATGTGAATATGAGACTTTGTACATGGTTGTCCATTTGCAGCTGGACGGGTAGAACTCTCTGGGAGTCTGAGTATTGTGTAGATGAAAGCAGATCATACTTGCCAGGAGTGTGTATATGTGACAAAGTGACACCATATCAGTCTATGTGGGCATAAGGCTGGCTCTGTGTGTGTGTGTGTGTGTGTGTGCACGCACATGTGAGGAGGGTGCATGCATATGGATGCAACATTTTACACTGGTCAGAAATGTGGATTCTGGGTTCAGATCTTTGCACCGCCACCCAGTAGCTATGCAGCCTCAGGCACTTTTGGTTCTCCAGCCTGTATGTGGTGTTTGCGTGCCTACGTTTGTCTGGATCAAAGTGTGTGTGTGTGTGTGTGTGTGTGTGTGTGTGTGTGTGTGTGTGTTTGAGGAGTAATACAACTCTTCTGGGAGGTCTTCCTGGATACCCATCCCAAAGTGGATGCCTCAGTTTTTCTCTTTTGTAAATTGTTCAGTCGCTCAATCAGGTTCCATTCTTTTCGACCCCTGGACTGCAGCCTATCAGGTTCCTCTGTCCGTGGAATTCTCCAGGCAAGAATATTGGAGTGGGTTGCCATTTCCTCCTCCAGGGGATCTTCCTGATCCAGGGATGGGAACTGTCTCCTGTACCTCCTGAGTTGCAGGCGGATTCTTTACTGCTGAACCACTGGGGAAGCACAGTTTGTTGTTATATATCTATGTTGTTGTTTCTCCACTGATTACTGAATGTCAGCTCCATGGGGGTAGGGGGTTTTGATCTGTTCACTGCTGTGTCCTGAGCACTGGGTACAGAGTAGACAGAGTAAATACCCTTTCAATGGATGAACATAGGGCTGTGTCTGTGTGGTATGAGGAGAGAGACAGGGGCTGATATCTGTCATGGGTTCCTGGAGGGACCTGTGCTCAAGTCGGGTCTCTATTCTCTTCCATTCCCAGCTGTTCACAGCCATTTCTTCAGCCATCCTCACTTGTATGGGAATGACAACGTCCCATCAACTTCCTGTACTGCCTTTGATGACATCTTTCCCCTTTTCTGGGTCTAAGGAACTCACTTGCCTCATCTGTAACATGAGAGAGAGGATGGGTTGGTTCAGGGCTAGCCTCCTACCTGATCTAAACCACTATGAAAATAGTTTCAATCAAATTCCCTCTTTAATTAATTCAATATTTATTATGCACCTATTGTGTACCAGGCACTCTTCTAGACCCGCCCTGCACCCGTGGAGCAGAAAGTGAATGATGAAGGCAGATACAAACCATAAAATCTCATTGACTCTTGGACACCTTCCCCTGAAATCACTCTCCATGCCTCATGGAATTTTAGTCTTCACAGTCTAAAATCACTGAGGGGATCTCTCTGTTCACATACTGATTCTTGCTCCCTCAGCAGTCTCCATGGTCAGCCAAGCAGGGACCCAGCTTGTCTCTTTGGTTGCTGTAGTCTGACCACCCAGCCACAGGGCCCTGACATACAGTAGGCACTTGGGAAATATGTGTGCAATGAGCTTGAAAATAAATGACGGACTAATGCAGACTCGAAAACAAGACCTCCCCTAATCCTGGGTGAGTCATTACCCACTTTGCAGATGAGGAAATTGAGGCTCAGGAAGGCAAAGCCGTTTGCCCAGTCCCACAACCGCAGCTAAGCAGTGTGTGGCTGTGGGATGCAGCAGGGGAAGCTTGGGAGCCCAGAGGAGCATTCCCAGCCCCCCACCCCCACCCCAGAGATCCAACACATCCAGCTGGAGAGGCGCTGATGGGGAGGGGGTGGTTGGGAGGCCGAGGGACAGTGCGAAGCAACTCAGGGGTCTCTGTCTCAGTCCCCAGGAGTGGAGATGCTGTGTTGGCAGGAGATTAGTAAAAGCCTGGCGCTGATGGGGGAGCTTCCGGTGTCCTGTCCCCAATTCTGGGAGCTGGGGCTCCTGGGACCCTGATTCGTTGGGGCCAGGCAGCTCCAGTCTCCGAAGCTAGGTAGAGACATCCCCCGCGCCCCCCTCCCCGAGCCTACCCGGGAATCCCGATTCGGGGTCCTTCCTATACACCCTCAGCCTGGAGGCCAGCCTGCAGCCCTCAACCGGCTACGTGGGGGGCCCTGACTTTCTTGAGGGGCGATAGAATTCCCCCCTCCCCGCCCGGAGCCCCTCCCTCCCGGGCGCCAGGTCCCCCTCCCGGCCGCAGTCGTAGTCCAAAGCTTACCTTGCAGGGGGGCTGGGGAGGGGATGCCCCGCCCTCTCCGGCCTGGGGGGCGGGAGGGGACCGGGGTGTCCAGACCCTTTGTTTGCCGGTGTGTGTGTGTGTGTGTGTGTGTGTGTGTNTCGTGGCTGATTCATGTCAATGTATAGCAAAACGAATACAGTATTGTAAAGCAAAACAAACTAAAAAATAGAAATTAAAGTTAAAAAAATAAATAAATAAATAAAAGAATAGTGTGAAGGGATACGGCAGCACTGTCTTTAATTGACACATAGTTGGTTTACAATATTGTGTTAGTCTCAGGGATACAGCAAAGTGATTCAGTATTTTTGCAGACTATATTCCATTCTAGGAATTATAATGGAATTCCTATAGTCTTCATTATAGTCTTCCATTTACAAGATATTGGGGGTAATCCCCTGCACTATGTGGTATACCCTTGTTGCTTGTCTGTCTTACACACAGTGACTTGTCTCTGTTAGTCCCACATTCCTAATTTGCCTCTTCCCCCTTCCCTGTCCCCTTTGGTGACCACACGCTTGTTTTCTGTGTCGGCCTTCACTCTATTTTCCTATCTCCTTCCTTTCATTCTCACATGCATGCTGGTGTGGACAGTATGGCCTCTCAACCCTGTCATGCTGTCTACCCCAGAGCAGAACACAGGACACTGGAAGGGGCGGCCACACTCATCCTCATCCGTTCGACTGGAAAACCAGTTTCACCCCTCATATGAAAAATGCCATATTTGAGGTCGAGTCTAATAACAGTTATCTGGACTAGAAATCACTCCAGGAGCATCCCCACAGGTGAGCGGAAAGACTGCCACCCAACAGGATATTAACTGGATGGCAGTTAACTGATCTCCTTTTCAGGAGTTCTGAGCTTGCGACCCAGTCACAGTGATAGCAGATGGAGGTGGGGACTGGTGGAGACCATAAAGGATGAGCCTCAAAAAAATACCCCAAAACTTGCAAGGAGCAAAATGGCCAGATCACCACCGCTGCTGTGCAGTCATGAACAGTAAAAAAAGACATCTCCTTACTGTTGACTGAACAAATAAAGCACAACATAACGCTGAAAGTTATATTTTATTCCAGGGAACTAAGGGAGGGACCCATAGGAGTTTTTTGCAACAAAAACCCAGGTGATCTAAACATTGAAAGATGACTGCTAATTAAAGAAAACCGGACATCACAAGTTAATGAATTCAATGCTTTTCTATGTATGGAAAGAGGCAAGAGTCTGGGCTTATTGACATCACCCCTTTGACACGCACCTTAAGTCTTTAGGAGTCAGTGTCCTGCTTTTCTCCACCGTGAACCTCTTCGGGGAACACAGTCTGGGCCACCGCAGTGGCTGATGACCCCACTATCTTTTGTTTACTTATATGCATGTGATGTTTTTTGTCCTCACTACTCTGTGAAATGTTCTTGCTCAAGCACTAATGTTTTCCTTGAGTTCCTAACTTCCTCACAGTTCTTACAAACTGAAAACGCATGGTACATTATAGTTCATGGACCCTCTCTCTTTCAATGCCTCCCGATGAGACGCAAGTTAGAGAGCATCCAGGTCTCCACTGTTATATTCTAGAATCCAAGATACATATCACAATACAGCCACCACCAGAAAAGTCCACATGTAACAATGTCCGCTCAGCTCAGGTCCAGCTAGTCCTCACAGGGCTTCACAAGAGGCTTGCCTAGGCCAGGATATCCACGTGTTATACGTTATGTATAATACAATTATTTAAATAATAAATATAATACTGTTATCTTATTAGAGCTAACTTTTGTGCATCGAGGCACTGTTTATATTTTTGTTCCTCTGAATTACCCAAAAGACTAAAGGGGTCCTACTTCTACTGATGTCTGAACCCTACAGAAAACTATAAAGCCGAAACTGTTTTCTCTCCCTCTACTAATTTTTATCAGAATAAGAATAAGATAAAGAAAAATTGAGAGTTCAGAAATCAATAACATTAAATTATATTTTGCATTCTTTTATTTCTATTTGGCTTTAATAACTCTTCTCCCAGGCTGAATCAGTCACATTAAACCAGTCATCCCATAATCAATAGATCAACAAGTCTTCATGATAAAAATGTTACTCACATTATACTCAAGTGACTACCATCAGACTAACTTTAATTTCTTAAAAGAAAAGTATTACAACACGTAGCAGGAAGAAGAAGTCCTTGGCATGGCATTGTATGAGCAGGACTACTAAAAGACATCTCTTCTCAAAACTATCTCACCTTTGTAGATACATGCCCTAAAATTCTATTCTTGCAAATTCAATGCTTTTGGTTAATGTTCTCTTAAGTGTCACATAATTCTGCAGGTTAAAACACATTAACTCCCAATTAACCATTAACAGCTCAAAGTGAATCAGTCCAGAATACACTTTTCAGAGTGTATTATTCTTAAGTGTGCTAGTATTAATGTGCATTTTAAAAGGGGGTTTGGTTTCTCAAAAAATTCAACAGAAATATCATCTGATTCAGCAATTCTACTCCTGGGTATATAACCAAAAGGCATGAGGCAGGCAAATAAAAACTTGTACACCTGTTCAAAGCAGCACAATACTTTGTGCTTCAGCGGTTTTTCATAATAACAAAAGATGAAAACTCAAAATGTCCATCAGCCGATGAATAGACAGACAAAATGTGGTATCATCCATGCGGAATATTATTGAGCCATAAAGAGTAATGAAGTACTGATATATGTCGAACCTCGAAAGCCTTATGCCAAGTGAAAGAAGCCAGACACAGGAATTTATATATTATGTTGTATGATCATATTTACATGAAACACCCAGATTAGGTAAATCTATAGAGACAGAGGAGATAGGTGGGCTGCCGGGGTGACAGGAGGGGTGAAGGAAGCCTCTGCTCAGTGGACACAGGATTTCCTTTTAGGGTGATGAAAATGATGTGGAGTTAGATAAACGTGCTGGTTGCAGAACACTGTAAGTGTATGAAACGCTGCTGGGTTGTAGGCTTTAAAATGATTAATTGTATCTTATGTGAGCATTTTAAAGACTCCAAAAACTCCTGCAGTGACTTAGATTTAACTCAGAATTTCTCAAGTGCCTCTCAGCACAGAGATGTCAGTGCTTCGTAACCGTATGTGTGTGTTCTCTCACAGAAAGAGATAACAAAGTGAAAACCAGAGACATCCTACTAAGATCAGCAAGAAGAAAAAAATGGTCCAGTACTTCATGGGAAACAGACGGGGAAACAGTGTCAGACTTTATTTTTCTGGGCTCCAAAATCACTGCAGATGGTGACTGCAGCCATGAAATTAAAAGACACTCCTTGGAAGAAAAGTTATGACCAACCTAGATAGCATATTCAAAAGCAGAGATATTACTTTGCTGACTAAGGTCCGTCTAGTCAAGGCTATGGTTTTTCCTGTGGTCGTGTATGGATGTGAGAACTGGACCGTGAAGAAGGCTGAGCGCCGAAGAATTGATGCTTTTGAACTGTGGTGTTGGAGAAGACTCTTGAGAGTCCCTTGGACTGCAAGGAGATCCAACCAGTCCATTCTGAAGGAGATCGGCCCTGGGATTTCTTTGGAAGGAATGATGCTAAAGCTGAAACTCCAGTACTTTGGCCACCTCATGCAAAGAGTTGACTCATTGGAAAAGACTGTGATGCTGGGAGGGATTGGGGGCAGGAGGAGAAGGGGACGACAGAGGATGAGATGGCTGGATGGCATCACTGACTCGATGGGCGTGAGTTTGAGTGAACTCCAGGAGTTGGTGATGGACAGGGAGGCCTGGCGTCCTGCAATTCATGGGGTCGCAGAGTTGGACACGACTGAGTGACTGAACTGAACTGAACTGAAGGAAGCCCTTAAATATCAAGCACAGACCAGGAGAAATAGACAAAAGATACAGGAAGGAGTGGTGGGTAGATGACTAGAACCCAATTGCAAAATAACGCGGATGATTTAATGAGTTGGGGACCAGGAGAACTTGTGTCCCTGTGTCTCAGGTCAGGTTCTCTAGGAAAGTAGCCGCTGAGATGAAGATTCACAGGCAGGAAGTTTGGGGGAATTCCCTAGGGATCCACATCTGTAAGGGGTGAGGAATGAATGATTGACAGAGGAAAATGGACTGCAGTGCAAATCCAAGGAAGGCCTTAGCCAACCCCACGGAGACCTCGGAACTGCGTGCCCTTCAGAATGCGCCAGGCCTCGGTCCTCCATACCGGCAAGTGTGGGGTGCTGGCTGCCTCAAGGCTGTAACCTTGGTTGAGGAGGAAAACTCCTACAGATGCGTTTGTCTGTAAGCCCAAGGAAGGAAATGGTCCTGGCAGCTGAGTGACCAACAGCTCTGTCCTGAAGTGGGGATCCGGAGGCCACACCAGGGCATCCTCTACCCTGGGCCATGATTTTCTGAAAAGTTCCCAACATTCTACAGAGGTCATTCCAGCAAGACTTCTTCCCACACCCACACATCAAAGGAACATCACCTTCAGGAAATCTGCAGCTCAGTGCTTCTGAGAGACTTCCTGTCCCATGCACTGTGATGCGGCCTTTTCAGTTTGTGAAGAAGGAAAAGCACAAGTCTACTCTCTAGTAGCAATTTCTCCAGTAGGGAGGCCTACAGAATTGGTATTAACATTACTTCAGAAAGAGTTAATGCAGATTAATCACCCTCAAACTGAAAAGATCATTTCTTGCTGCCATCCCCATATGTTCCATTAATTAACATCAAATAAATGCCATGGTTTGCTTTTGGTCCCTGTGTAACAGAGAAGAGCGAAAGCTGACTCCATGCTGGATCTGTTTCTTTTATTTTAACCTTTGCTTTTGGTTGCTTTTGTTACTATAACCACTAAAAGGATGCTGCCTATACCTGTAAGCGCCTGCCTTGGGGAACCCTGTCCCTCTGCCTGAATGTTAAACTACCGTGCCTTTGTTCAGCTCACGGGAGACATTCTGACCCTGCCCACCTGTGAATGGCATCAAGAAGGAAGAAATGAACACACTCCCGCGTACAGCCTGGCCAAATCAGGAGATATTTTGCAAGACATTTCTTTTTATGGCTTCTCTGGTGGCTCAGATGGTAAAGAATCTGCCTGCAAGGCAGGAGACCCAGGTTCAATTCTTGGGTTGGGAAGATCTCCTGGAGAGGGGAATGGCAACTCATTCTAGTATTCTTGCCAAGAGAACTCCATGGACAGAGGCGCCTGGCAGGCTACAGTCCATGGGGTTGTAAAAGAGTCCGACAGGACTTGTGACTAACACTTTCACTTTGTGGCCTTTTTACTTTACTTCCTGCCCTCCTCCCCTCCCACTCTCTGGTCTATGAAGGAAATTGGCATCCAGGCTCTGACAACATAGTACTCTAGGATTCTAGTCCACCATCTTACTGGGTGCCTGGCTTTCTGAAGAAAGTCACTATGCTTTGCCTCAACATCTCTCAGTTATCAGGCCTGTCATGCAGCGAGCAGACCAAGCTGCTCCTTCCATTGGGGTTAGTCCTTCTGCAGTGGAGTCACTTCAGGGGGCAATAGCTAAACAGAGACTCTTGGTCCCTCTCAGATGATCTGCTCCAGAATCTTCAAGAATTTCATCTTTTGGTGAAATCTTCAAGCAATTCATCCTTTGTATTTGATGATTCTTGCGGATATAAACATCAGAGATCTTCTATTAGAAGTATTCAGATCTATCCTAGTTTGAGTAGATGATTTTGGAGTCATGGGTTTATAGTCCATCACACTGGCCTCAGCAGCCCTCATTTTACCTAACTAGATGCCAGGATTACCAAACTCGGGTTTGTCTGCTTGCTGGTGGAAATCTCTGTGTTGATAGGAAAGAAAAGGCTGCTTTATTCAGGAGGCTGGCAACTGGGGGAGAAGCTGGAATCATATCCAAGGAACAACTCAGATGACTCTGATCAACCATGAAAGTTTTTAAAGGAAGACTCATTTGGGGGAGGAGGTCAGAGTCTGTTTTCTTCCAGTATGTGCAGACCTTCTGAATGGCTGGTGGTGAGATAATAGGGTGGTATCTAGGGATTTTGAGCTCAGCCTGAACGTGTCCTCAGATGCATCTTTCAGACTTCCCAGTCACTAATTTTAAAATCTTATATGATTGTCTCTGATCATCTTCCTCCCCTGTTCAAAATCTCCTTCAATGTCTATCATTGTCTTGAGTATAAAATACAAACTCTTCAGTCTGACACGGAAAACAGGGCCTCCCGGAGTCGAGTTGTCCTGGGTCCCTCTTGGGTTATTTTTTAATATTTTTGTTTATTTATTTATTTGGCTCCACCATGTCTTGGTTGTACCATGTGGAATCCAGCCTCCCAGCCAGGGATCAAACCCGGGCCTCCTGCATTGGGAGCACAGAGTCCTCGCCACTGGACCACCAGGGAAGGGAGAACTGCTAAAACATGGAGAATCACTAAAAAATGCAGAGAATCACTAAAACAAAATCTCAATATTTGGGTACATGTTTGCAACATGTAATAAGGGCTTCCCTTTTGGTTCAATGGCGAAGAATCCGTCTGCCAATGCAGGAGACGTGGGTCTGATGCCTGGATCGGAAAGATTCCCTGGAGAAGAGAATGGCAACTCACTCTAGTAGTCTGGCCTGGAGAATTCCAAGGACAGAGGAGCCTGGGGGGAGCTACAGTCCACGGGGTCCCAAAAGAGTCACATATGACTTAGTGGCTAAACAATGACAACTGCAGTTATCATCCTCCACCTGGGTGGGAGCACAGTTCCTGCAGAAGATCTCAGAGATACAACGTTCTATATATTCCTTGAGGGGAAATCAGGACCCTGCCCCAGGGCAGCTGCGCTATTGTTTCTGGCCACCTCCCTGGTCTCTGCAACTGTTCCCTGATTAACGACTGTTTGAATCTGTCCTTTGATCTCAGGGAAGGTCAAGGAGGCTGAAAGAAGCCTATTTCCTATAAACCGTAAATGGGAGAGGGGGAGAGGATTTGTACCAAGGAGGGTGCCCAGGGTCCTGCTGTGTTTTACCAGGAGCCACATTGTGCTGTGTTGTACGAAACTGCTCTGATCAAGTATGTCTGTGTTTACTGATGAGATAATATTTATGACATTTCACAACTCTATAAAGACTCATGGGAGAAAGTTCTGACCTCAGAGTCAGAATTGTTCATCTCTTGAGCAATGATTAGATGGTTTTGACATTATCAATGGTGTGAATCACCCACCTATAAAGTTTCCTTCCTTTTGTTGGCTAGCAGAAACTTAAAATCAAGTTTGTGACAGTCCTCTAGCAAAGATGAATGACTTCATTGTGTGATTTTTGTGTCCTGACTCATCTCTGCCTCTACTGTGCTTTCCTGACTCATGTGTCTTTATTTGTTATTTCATATGTATCTTAATAAGCTCTTCTATATCCTTTCTGAAGAAAAATAAAAAGGATGGGTATAAATAATCAACTGTTTTCCAATTATTAACAAGTGTACAGACTTTGGACAAACCCAATGCATCAATGAAATCTCTTAACAGCAAAGTATCCCCTGCTAGTGTATTCTCAGTGTTTCTGCACAGAACTAAGCGAAGTTATTCCATTAAAACCGAACCGTAGCCAATTAATTGGATAGAATTTCAACTTTTGACACCAAGAACTGGTCTAACAACATTTTGTGACCTGGCACAACAGTGGATATAGAAAATAATAGGCCTTGTGCATTTCCAAAGAATTACTGAGGAAGGAATTTAGAAAATGTCCTACAATTTTAATTCTCTTTCCTTTGCCCCTGATCTTGTTTGCTTATATATATGTGTAGGCATAAAAACATGATGGTTATAGAACCCCAAGATTTGAATAAAGCATTTCTGATTCTCTGAGCTTTTACAGGGAGCAAATTCCCACTGTTCACCCGGCTGAAATGCATGTGTTACACTTTGCTACGCACTGAGGAAGTCCCTAATACATGGTCTGTTGCCGTGACTGAGTTCACCTTGGGAAAGTGAAAGTTAAATTGAACATATTTAGAAGCTTGGGGTTAACACACTATAGATGGATTTGCATTTTGTAGGAAGCATTAACTGTAAGAATATTTTATAATTAGTGCTGGCTATACGAAGTATATACAAAGTAAGCCAGAGATGAACTAATAATTCTAATGATTGAGGACTTAATGAGTGGGTCATGAAGCAGCTTCTCTCCCCCATTTCTACTGAAGTCATCTCGGGAAACAGCACAGACACGGGGAAGAAAGGGTGGAGCCCTGGAAAATCTCTGGAGCTGTTAGAATGACCCTTCCACCACACTGGTAGGTGGCATGTTACATAGCAGTTAACCTGGCTCTGGCATCAGATTGCCCCGAGTTAAACCCTGGCACTATTACATATTAGTAGCGACACTGGGATATTCAACCGAATCTCCTTGTGCCTCAGTTTCTCTTTTTATAAAAATAATATTACTATCTCACAGATTTGCTTTGAAGATCAAAGCAGTTGAGGCACAGTGAGCTCTTGGACCTGGACAATATCACAAGTTTCATGTGGGCTCAGTCCCTGGGTTGGGAGGATTCCCCTGGAGAAGGAAATGGCAACCCACTCCAGTATTCTCGCCTGGGAAATCCCATGGACAGAAGAGCCTGATGAGCTACAGTGCATGCGGTCACAAAAGAAACGGACACCACTGAGAACGCACTGGGTGATGCCCTGAAATAGAGATTAACCTGCATCCTTTATTAGGAGATTGACAGGAAATTCCCAACAAGAGGAGCCGCTGCCACCGTAACTGTCAGCAGCGGCATTCCTAGTGAAGGACGCCCGGAGCGGCAGGGCTGACTTGCTCAGAACGAACCAGCCTTGTATGCTTCACTAAGGAGTTGGGGCTTTATCCAGAGATGAGTAAGAGCACCTGGAAGTCTGGAATGAGAAGAATAAAAGGACTAGATCTGGCTTTTAGAAGGACTTTTTTTGTAGACAGAGATTTGTTAAAGGGAGAGAAAACCACACAAAACAAGAGTGGCCTAAACAAGACGAAGTGTGTGTGTGTGTTCTGGAGGCGCTAGGTGAGAACATGGTTCTTTCTCTGCCTCCCCGTGCACTCTCCCTCCCTCCCCACCCCTCTTTCCTTTCCTTCCCATCTCTCTGCCTCTCTTTCTCTGTTTCTTCCCTTTTTTTCATGTGAATGAAATCTCTTTGTACCCAGTCCCACACTGGAAGCTGCTGAGACAAATTCTCAAACTCATCGCTGACCAGGACTCCACCATGCTCAAAAAGGGACAGTACTTCAAGACCAAGGATGCGTATTCAAGACAAGGCATTTCGTCTTCAGTCCAGACATCAAGAAAAGACAGAGAAAGGAAGGCTATGCATTCCTCCTTTAAGACAATTCCCTGGAAGTTATATATGAGACTTCTGCTTACTTGTTGGACAAGGCAATGGCACCCCCACTCCAGTACTCTTGCCTGGAAAATCCCATGGGCAGAGGAGCCTGGTAGGCTGCCGTCTATGGGGTTGCTAAGGGTCGGACACGACTGAGCTACTTCACTTCACTTTTCACTTTCTGCTTACTTCCTTTTTTTTTTTTTTTTGCTTACTTCCTTTACCTGAGTTCACTCACTCAGATTAAGCGACTCCTGTGTGGTCTCCTTGAGCTGCAAATGAGTCTGGGAAATGATGTCTTAATTCCAAGTGGCCCTGAAATTTAAAACATCTGATTATAGAATGAAAAGAGAAAGGTGATTTTAGGGTGCAGTTAGCAACTATTGGTAAATAGCCATGGGCAGTGTCAGAAAGCTAGATGTCATAGGGCCAGCTTTGTGTAAAGTTGACTCCAGAGTCAGGAGTGCCCCAGGGTTCTGTTCTTTGTGAAAGGATGGACAGTAGTTTGTCAGCAGATCCAAGGAAGAATTAGTTTGTAAGGAAGATCATGTATTCATCTTTGAGCACTTTAAGCTTGAGATATTTGCAAGACAACCATTTGAGGAGCTCAGAAGATTCATTCCAGCTGGTCCTACTGATATATCATCGCTACAGAAGGCAGTTAAAGACAGGGAGTGGGTGAGACGTCGTTGGCTCCACCTTCCTCCTCTTATGGCCCAGAGGGGTGAGGGATGCGGCTGGTGAAGGCGCTGGCTTCGACAGACCCCGCGTGGCCACTCTGAGAGCCAACATGACTCTAGACCCTCACACAGGCTGGGGAGGACCCTTATGGAAACAGGAAGCCTATTAAAGGCAGAAGAGGTAGAAAAGAGATGCTATGGAGAGAGTGGGTGCAGAAGAGCTTATTCAGAATAGTAGGAGTTTCCACGAGTAACACCAGACGGCCTGCAGAGGAGGAAGGGACAGGAAGACAGGGAGAAAGCCACTGCAGAATCGTGGCCGCAGAGGCCACGTGATGAAGGGTGGCTGAGGAGAGAGGCTTGGAGGTCTTCCCAGGAGACTTTGTCTCTTCCCTGAGTCCTGGCAACTGCTAATGCTTTAGGAAAAGGGTTTTCGCAAGTGACTTCTCTAATGATGGTTTTGTGTGTAGGTAAACCCGTGTCCTAAACCCAAGCAGTAGCAGAGGCCTAAGGACCCCACCACGAGGTGCTGGACCACAGTCTTCTGCCTGTGCTCTACGCTCCAAGGGGAGCCGGGAGAAGGGGCAACACTGAGACTCCCAAAGATGTGAGCTGCTTGTGGGGGTGTGTCCTACTGTCCAGAGGGTACAGGGAGGGATCTTCTAATTTCTCCATATCCCATGAGCAGCTACCCTCAGGGGCTTGGAGATAAGTCTTTGACAGACAGGCCAACTATTTAGGAGTATCCACTTGGACCGAACATTAGCAAGCTGGAGCCCAGGGGGCCAGACTGGACCCATGGCCTGTTTTTGTAAATGAAGTTTCACAAAGACACAGTGGTTCCTTTAGATTTGTCTCTGGCTACCTGTGTGCTACAGCGAGGGAGCAGTTTAGATACTACACAGGCTGTACGCACTTCACTGTCTACAATGCTTACTACCCCGCTCTACACAGAGAAAGTTGGCCAAGCCCTAATCTGATAATATAGGCAAAGCACTTTTAATACAGTAGTCTAGCGCAGAGTAAATACTGGTCATTTATAGATGTTTTTATTTTTACCTCTGAAGGCCAAATCTGCATCACTAATGCCTTTGTTATTGGCAATTTGATGTTAGATGCTCTGGAAAAATGATCCATCCTTGTTAATTTACAAGGTGGCGGTGGTAACACTTTCCTATTTCTCCTTTTTCTCTTAAGGCATGGATGTATCATTTCAGTCATATGGATCTTTATGAGTATGGAGATCGTGCCTGATTCAACCATATGGAAATTATTTTCAACTTAAAGGCATTTAAAACTAACAGATGATTTCATCTCGTATGCATGCAATTATTATGAGAACTAAAATGTCCTACTTTTGGATGCCAGGACAAGTGAATTCGAGGGTCTTTTAATCACTAATATTGACTATAAAAAGGGAAGTAAAAGTGCAATTCAATTTAAGTGTAATATTCATGGTTGTCACATATGAAAATTAATAATGTGCTGGAATAACAAAACACAATAAGACTTGTGGATCCTATGACCTATTTTCCATTTACTTTAAACACACAATTAAAAGATTTCAGCCTTAAAATGAAAATGCTGTGATATAGTAATACGCTAAATGTTAACCCAAATGAAGCTTAGAGTTTAGTGGAAAGACATTCCTTCTATAGAATATGGGAAATATACTAGTTAATAAACTTAATTAAATTTAATTGGAATCATCTATAGAATGTAATTTGAGAAGAAGTGGACTGAGTTGACACCTTATAAAGAAATACCAAAAAGGGACTCGGTAGATGAAAAGTAGTAACAGTAGGGCCACAGTGCCCGAAGAATTCCAGTTGAGCTCGAGTAGTGATAGGAAAGGAAATGACTCACGTGGGAAAGTCAGGGCATGTTAGGCTCAGCCCTTCGCCTCCTGGAGGGGCAGAGAAGTTACATCTCATAAAATCTCAGGCTTCGGCCAAGGTCAGATCTGAAGCAGTAGAAGGTTGTTTTCAATCACTGTCTTGCTTCTATTTTAGCACGTACTCACCTCATCAGTTTGTCCTTTCCCGCTGCCGAGGCCAGTGGTGTGATGAGGGAGACATTTTGTATCCGCACTGCCCACGTGGTCACTTGTCACTGCCCCTGCCTCCTGAGCCTTGGGAAGGTGGCGAAATGTACCAAGGAACTGAAGTTTCTGCTCTGTTCCCTTTAATTTTATGTTTAAATAACGACACGTGGTTGATAGTTACCATGCTGGAATCACAGGGTCTACACGAAACAGGTTTCAGACTATCTTTGGAGCCCAGAGGAAGGCTCAGATGATTTCCGCAAGTGACACTGATGGATTATGGCTTGAGGATGTTTCCTGATGGTGCAGAACACCCACCAGATGTGACCCATTGCATTCTGTACCTCTTACCATCGCTCATCCTTCAAACCACATGTATCCTGTGTCCCATTTCTGAAATTCTTGTCTTCCAGCCTCTTTTCTAATTCATTAACTCAGCAAAAGGTTGCTGAATGATAAATATCAAAGCAGAAAGTATTAAGAGACAGTACATATGTGTTCAGTCGCTCCAGGCATGTCTGACTCTTTGCGACCCCGTAGACTATAGACCGTCAGGCTGCTCTGTCCATGAGATTCTCCAGGCAAGGACACTGGAGTGGGTTCCCATGCCCTCCTCCAGGGGATCTTCCTGATCCAGGGCTCGAACCTACATCTCCTGCATCACCTGCATTGCAGGCAGATCTTTACCCACTAAGCCACCTGGGAAACCCAGTAAGAGACAGTGAAAGTGAAGTCACTCAGTTGTGTCCAACTCTTCGCAACCCCATGGACTGCAGCCTACCAGGCTCCTCTGTCCATGGGATTTTCCAGTCAAGAGTACTGGAGTGGGTTGCCCTTCCCTTCTCCAGGAGATCTTCCCGATTCAGAGATTGAACCCTGGTCTCCCTCATTGTAGGCAGACGCTTTACTGTCTGAGCCACCAGGGAAGTCAGTGCCTTCCCTGGAGGGAAGGAGACAGTGCCTTCCCCTAAAGACTTAAAATTTTTTTAAATTTGGGACGTAGTTGACTAACAATGTTGTGTTAGTTTCAGGTGTACAGCAAAGTGACTGAGTTGTACATACACAAATATCCATTGTTTTTCAGATTCTTTTCTCATATAGGTTTTTACAGAATATTGAGTAGACTTGTGCTATACAAGTAGGTCCTTGTTAGTTAGTTACCTATTTTATACATAGCAGTGTATACATGTCAATCCCAAATCCCCCCATCTATCCTGACCCCCCACCATATGTTTGTTTTCCAAGTCTGTGAGTATGCTTCTATTCCCCCAAAGTCGTTTTTCAGTCAGTTTTGTTCAGAGATAAATGCCATAAATTTTTGAGAAAAAAATAAATCATTCAGATTAAGATTCAAAAATTGACTTAGAAATTGTGGGAAATCCTTACAACATCATCTTGGTAAATATCTGACTATCTAGCATGATTCCAATTTTGTGTACATGTATAGTCCTTTGATGTCCAAGTTATTAGGCACACTGAAAGTGTTATCTTATAAAAGCAGATAAAATGTAGCAGAACAAGACTGGCTGTCTAATAAAAGAACTTTCCAGAAATCTGTCAAATGGAAACATTTCTATAACCCTGGACTTTTTTTTTTTTTTTTTTTTTTCATTTTTCTCAAGTAAAAGCCTGTGTCTGTCTACTGGGGGTAGTTCAAGAAAAAAAAATCATGTCAGCACTATCAATGACCAAAGCAAGTACATCTCACAAATTGGCCACCAAAACAGAATCTTGTCAATGAGCATTCTGACTCACTCATGAAATTATTTTCTTTTGTTTTCTGAGTTTGAGTTTCCTCCTCTCCAACAGAGATCAGACACATGAGGAGTGTCCAGTGACTGAGAGCTCAAGAGATACACTGCCTGCTGCCTCTGGGCAGTTGTGAGAGGGAAACCCACCAGGACCCTGTGGGGCTCCTGGACCTGGGAGCCTTTCAAACAGCTGCCCATCAGGGAAGGGAGGGGATGCAGAGAGAGTCGGGGAGCAGCCGGGAAGCGACAGTGCAGCCTTGGGGCAGGGTCCTGGCTTCCCCTCAGGGGTGCACAAAGCAACATCTGTAAGCTATTCTGTAGGAAAACCCCAACGACTGGAAGGTGGTCCAGAGAGAAGTCACAGTGTGATAACCCCAAAGCTCATCAATCAGGCCAGATTAAAGGAATGCAGGCCCTAATCTTATCAGCAACTCCACCCTTGGACCACTGCTAAAAACTCATCCCATCCTCCTGGGTTGGGACACACAGTTTTGAGGCATGAGTCTGCTGTGTTGCTCTGTGCCTGGCAAAGCAATAAAGCTGTTCTTTTCTACTTCACCCAAACTCGGTCTCCAAGACTGGAATTCAGCACCGGTGCAGAGACCAATATTTTTGCATCAAGAGGAAAAATGATTGTGTCTTTGAAAGCATTTTAAAGGGTAGAATGTGCCAATCCCCATATGGCATTGATTTTCATCCAGTGATCACATCTAAGTTTTAGAGAAACTGCAGTATTTCAACAAGGAATTGGAAAGAACTGGCCCACAGCCCTCAAAATCCCTCTTAGCTGGATCACTGCCTCCCCTCCAAGCAGACCCTACAACTCAGTTGGACACAAGACAGTGACTTCCCCAGCCAGATCCCAGCCTGGGGACATAGGAGGTGTGTGCTTTTATCAAATAGTGAGCCACTTTCTCCGGGTCCTCTAGACGTGGCTTAACCCCCAGGAGAGCTATGAACTCAGACACCTTGCCTCCACTCCTTGGCTGCCCAGTTATACTACCAGCTGTCCCTATTCTTAATTCTTCTCAGCTTCCATACTTAAAAGTTTTAAATAAAATCCTTAGGGTTAATAGAAAATTAAAGTCATGTTTGATATATATGCCTGAGAGGGACATTTTAAATCCCTTTTACTATCCATGGACACTAACAGAACCAAAATGAAGGCCTCATTGAAATTCCAGGCTTCCACTACAGGAGAGACAGGTTAGATCTCTGGCTGGGTAAGTGCCATATACCAGGCAGTGTGGCAAATAAACAAAATAAAGGGTGCATTTTGATAAACTTAACAAAGAAATAAATTCTGATCCAAGTTGCTGCCTTAATTAGTCTGACGTGAACTGTGGTGTTGGAGAAGACTCTTGAAAAGTCCCTTGGACCTCAAGGAGATCCAACCAGTCCATCCTAAAGGAAATCAGTCCTGGGTGTTCATTGGAAGGATTGATGCTGAAGCTGAAACTCCAATATTTTGGCCGCCTGATGCAAAGAGCTGACTCGTTTGAAAATACGCTGATGTTGGGAAAGACAGAGGGCAGGAGGAGAAGGGGACAACAGAGGATGAGATGGTTGGATGGCATCACTGACTCAATGGACATGAGTTTGGGTGAACTCTGGGAGTTGGTGATGGACAGGGAGGCCTGGTGTGCTGCAGTTCATGGGGTCGCAAAAAGTCGGACGTGACTGAGCGATCAAACTGAACTGAACTGATATAATAAAAGATAGCTAGAAGTGCAAGTAAATCTCTTTTTTAAAAAATGATGTCAAAACATGAAAAGGGACAACTTACATAGGGAGGGTGAAGTAGAAAAAAGAAGGCATCAAAAAAGTAAAGTATGCATCAGACTGCAGCTATGTGCAAATTTTTCAATTTTTAAAATAGAAAATTATAGTCTTATGGGCACTTGACATAGGCCCCCACTCCACTCTGAGGAAACTTGGAAAAGCTCCATTTTAGAACCTAGAGCTCAGGTTCTGATGGACTTTTTGAGGCCTTAGGCCCAGGAGGGAGCCTCTCAGATGGCTCTGAAGGACTGTTTCATATGGGTAAGGGAGGAGCCAGGATACATATGAATTTTTGAAAATGAGACCAGATAGTCAGAACATCAAAAGATTGCTGTTAATTAAAGAAAACCAGACATTTCAAGTGAATGAATTTAGGGCTTCCCTTAGTATGGGATGGTAAAGCGTCTGTCTACAATGCGGGAGACCCGGGTTTGATCTCTGGGTTGGGAAGATCCCCTGGAGAAGGCAACGGCACCCCACTCCAGTACTCTTGCCTGGAAAATCCCATGGACAGAGGAGCCTGGTAGGCTACAGTCCATGGGGTCGCAAAGAGTCGGACATGACTGAGCAACTTCACTTCACTTTAGTATGGGAAGATGTGAGTCTGGATTCCCTGAAATCACTGATATGCACCTCAGCTACCTGGGGCCAGTACCCTGTTCCTTTACATCCCAAGTCCCCGCAGGGTGCACCCACCACAGTGGTTGCAGTGGCTGGGGATCGGCAGTGGGCAGTCCATCACCAGAGTGGCTACCGCGGCTGACGACTTGCTCGATGCAGTATCCTTTGTTTGCAGATGTGGCAGACAACATTTTCCACTCACGGGATGAAAAGAGGAACCTGGTCTCTTGGTGCTGATCCCAAGACTTTCCCACTCCACTTTTAAACTCAAGATCTTCCCCAAGCCAGACCTGAGGCTGCCTGCTCACTTTCCTACTTTTAAAATGTTTAGCAAATGGATGAAGTAATTAATAACAGATGGTGACTAGAAGACGCAGAATAGAAGAAAATGCAATCTCCCCATGGCATTCTTATTCAGACCCTGCTCCCCAGATGGGCGTGTGGCAGAAGGATTGCTCCAAAGAAGAAACAGCGGTGAACTTTAAAATGTGAGCTCTGTGGAATAATCAACCCAGTTTGGGGACACCTGGGTCTCTGTCAGGTGACAGGAACACCGGAACCACCCCAGGGAATGGAACAGTGACTTTATATGCTGTCTGCTACTGAAACTTATGCCAGCTCTTTTTGAGGAAAGACTAAACATCACAGAAGCACCTATTGTTTACACTGGTGGAGGGGTGTTTTGGGGAGTATGAGAAGGGTGCTTTTCTTCCTAAAGCACATGGGATGTATAAACAGCATCGACCCCTGCCCCCTAGCTTGGATTTCTGGACAACATTGTGAGCAGGATTTCTGAGCTGCAAAAAATATGCTGTGAATGATGACAACAGACACATACTATATATTTTATTATTATTGGGGGTTTTTTATTTGTTTTGTATTTTTTGGCCATGCCCTGTGGCATCTAGTTCCCTGACCAAGGACTGAACCCAGGTCCCTTGCACTGCAAGCACGGAGTGTTAACCACTGGACCACAAGAAAGTGAAGTCGCTCAGTCGTGTCCGGCTTTTTGTGACCCCATGGACTGTAGCCTACCACGCTCCTCCATCCGTGGGATTTTCTAGGCAAGAGTACTGGAGTGGGGTGCCATTTCCTTCTCCAGAGGATCTTCCTGACTCGGGGACTGAACCTGGGTCTCCCACACTGTAGGCAGATGCTTTACGGTCTGAGCTACCAGAGATCTTGGACCAAAACAGAAGTCCCTATATTTTATTATTTTCAAACATCTCTTGTTTTCTCTGTGCCTTGCCTTCCTTCATCTCCAAGAGGATCACACTACCACATTTTTTTAGCTTTCTATTTCGACATTGGGTAAAGGTTACATATTTAGTTTTCCACTCTTGCATAGGGAATACTAATAACTTCTAGTTCAGTTCAGTCACTCAGTCATGTCCGACTCTTTGTGACTCATGAATCGCAGCACATCAGGCCTCGCTGTCCATCACCAATGCCCGGAGTTCACTCAGACTCATGTCCATCAAGTTGGTGATGCCATCCAGCCATCTCATCCTCAGTCGTCCCCTTCTCCTCCTGCCCCCAATCCCTCCCAGCATCAGAGTCTTTTCCAATGAGTCAACNTTTTTTTTTTTAAGAAGAAATGTAAAAGTCTCAAACATATTCTCATTATATCAGAGTCCCTGGCTCTGTCCACTGTTTGCAGCACTAATGGTGTGATACCTTCAAACTACAGAACTTGAAAACCTTTTCTTTAATATGGTAATAGCTGCAAGAAGATGGATCGAAAATTCACAGGTAAACTTATTCCAATGCAGTTTTCTGTGAAAGGAACACCCTCACCAAAGTGACAATAGAACTCAAATGGGAAAACTCTGCATTCGAAGCCCCAGGCACTGAGGCATATTCAGAGCACTTTACCAGGTAGTTCGCAGGAACAGATGAAAAAGCAGCAAGAATGAAGGGACAAGAGCCATGTACATTCCATTTGAGGTTTCATTATTCTGACCCATCTCCTATTGTCTGGTTCTATACATTTGTTTTTAAATTTTTTATTATTTTCATTGTATGAGAAATAATTTTATTAAGCTCAATACAAGTGTTAATTCAAAACATAAAATACAAAGGAATCTGCCCATACAACCTGAAATTTATAATCATACAAACAACTTGGAAAAAATATCTAGAAAAGAAATTATATCATACTAGATAGAAAAGAAACAAGAAAAGGAAAAGACCAACAAGAGGAACTAAAAAGCCTCTTGAGGAAAGTGAAAGAGGAAAGTGAAAGAGTTGGCTTAAAGCTCAACATTCAGAAAATGAAGATCATGGCATCTGGTCCCATCACTTCATGGGAAATAGATGGGGAAACAGTGGAAACAATGTTGTTTGACTGAATCATCCATGCTCTAGTAAACAGTCCTGGCCCCAGGATATTTTGCATAAAAGGTGGAGTAGATTCCATGCAGTAATGTAGAAGAAGAAAAATCTTTTTCCTTCCACATTTCTATGTTCAGTAACTGGGACCTGTAAATTAAACTGGCAAAAAAAGACTAACAAGAGAAAACACAATTTTAATTTTAAGTGTATGTACAAGACTTCACAAAGAAAAATGTGGCTCCGGAAGGCAGCCAGGTAACTGAGGCTTACATACCATGTTGGGCTGAACAAATAAAAAGGGGCTTTAGGCTGCTGGCCAGGGGAGGCAAGTTTTGGGAAGACCAGGGGAAGAAAAGTATGATCAATAAGGGTCATCTTCTTATGCTGAATAGAGTGCTCTGGTGATAAGGGTCCTCTCACCTTCTGATACAGAAACATGTCTCCAATGGAAATCTCCATTTGTAATAAATAAATGTATTTAATCTATAAAAAGGGGTCATTTATACTTTATTTCTAGGAAAGTAGGGGGAGGTGAAGAGGTTTCTCTGTGTCTGCTGGCTCTCAATTGCCTTTAGCTCAAAATATTCCTAATTGCAAAGAGGCATATTTCAGGGTATCCTATTCTGGTTCCCTCCAGGGACGTATTAACATAAATTAATGAATGTGAAATCCATCACCTCCCACTTTTCTTGTCCCTGGAGAATGCAGACTTCATTTCATCCCAGGAAAACTGCTAAATAATTTAAGAACATAGTGTGCTGCAAAGTCTTTTATTTTATAACAAGGGTGGGAAAAATTTTGCTTTAGAGAGTAAATACACCACCAGGACTAGGGTGAGGCCAGTGAGGCTTCTAAGGCACACATTTAAGGAAGCTGTCTCTTATTCAGGGTAATGCACGTGCCCCTGGAATTAATACCTTGTTAAACTTTACACCTCAGGCCCCTTCTTCACCTCACCCTAGTCCTGATCCCAAGTCAATCTGTTGTGCTTTGCAGGCCAGATGGGCTCTTGCATTTACCCAACTCTGCCATTGTCCCCCGTCACAACACAGACACTGGAACATGAATGGGCATGGCTGTGTGCCAATAAAAATGTATTAATAAAAACAGGCCCTGAGCCAGATCTGACCTGAAGGCTCTAGTTTGCTGACTGCAGTTTTATAGGAATATTTTAAACTAATATAAATGCTATATTATTTGCCCATTAAATTTCATCAGTATGCAGAAAATGCTTTGTGAGCAAATGACATCTATTTAAAGACAAGTTTCTAGAATACTGAATGGACTTATGCAACGCTGGAAAGAAAGTTCCAGAATTGGGATCCCAAATACCACTCATTTCTGACTAAGGTATGTATATATTTTCACATCTTTTAAAACTTGCTTTAAAAACTTATTTTCTTACTTTCGGGGGGGGGGTGCTGTCTTTCACTCACCTGCCTCCTAGTCCATCTGTCAAAATGCTAATTTTTTTTCCCTAAAAAGCTAAATTTAAAAACTGCTTCCTCTATGACACTGTCTCTCTTGGTCTTATCTCCCCAGGTACAACATTACTCACATTCCCTTTGTGATGATAGAGCCCTTGGTTTAGAATTCTATACTAAAAGTCTTCAAGTGGCACTTCAATGTGCGCACTCAATGGCTCAGTCATGTCTGACTCTATGTGACCCATTGCACTGCAGCCCACCAGGCTCCTCTGAGCATGAGATTTTTTTTTTAGGAAAGATTATTGAAGCGGGTTGCCATTTCCTCCACCAGGGGATCTTCCTGACCCAGGGACTGAACCCTCGTCTCATGCATTACAGGCAGGATCTTTACCATTGAGCAGCTGGGGAGGCCCTACAATTAATGTGCCTAATCCTCACTAAACTGGAAAGGTAGGGCTCGTCCTGAACTCATCTATTTTCCTAAATACTAAAGCATATTGCATTCTTGCATGCTAAGTCGCTTAGTCATGTCTGACACTTTGTGACCCTATGGACTATAGCCTGCCAGGCTTCTCTGTCTGTGGGGTTTTCCAGGCAAGAATACTGGCATGGGTTGCCATGCCCTCCTCTAGGGGATTTTCCCAACCAAGGGTTCGAACCCACATCTCTGGCTGCTCCTGCACCTCAGGCAGATTCTTTACCACTGAGCCACCAGGGAAGCCCATCGAGTTCTTGGTGGTCTTTATATATTGCAGCAAAGTGAATTGATATTTTGCATTGATTTATTCTTAAAGTTTATAAAGCACCACCATTACAAATCTCTCTCAGACCACTGTGCTTCCCAAAGAAGTGCCCTGAAGCCATGTGGGAAACGTGTTGGCAGACCTCTTGGCTACAGACCACAGTCTCAGCCCACACTTTGTATTTTAACAAGCTGATATGCCACCCACCAGTTAATCATTATACTCTAATTTTCTGATGCTATGTAACTCATAATGAGAATGCTCCAACTGTCCGAACATGTTACTCTTTATTAGAAAAAGATTAACTGCAGACAATTTCTCAATGTTATTCCACTAAATGCTATGATATCTGGAATTCTCTTTATAATAATCCAGTGGGGCAGAGGAAGAGAGGGCACAGATGATCCCAGAATGGTCATGAGTTGATGACTGTTATACTCAGGTGCTGGATCTGAGGTAGGCTGGGACCTGGGAACTTTGGCTGCAGTGCTTACACCTGGACACACCTCTCCTCCAGCAACAAAATACAGAGAAACTGGATGAGACTAAGTATAACTGTGTGCACAGGCAGATAGCACGAATTCTGGACAAAAAATACAAAAAGACCAAAAAACTCAACTGCCACTTTTGAAAAGTCTGGAGCAAAAGCAGGGTACTGTGCTTGTCCCCTGCATACAATACCACCTAAGGGGTGGGTAGACCACCTAAGCGCCCCCTCCACCCACCCACCCAGCACGATCCCTGGACACACCCCAACCCTCAATCCAGGTAAGGAATGAGCTCACCATCCCCTCACCAAGAGAATGCGCGAGCAAGGGCAACTGACCTTTGTTCTCACTGCCCCTTAGAGCAGTAGGGGCCCCAGTAAAGCCTTGCCTGAATTTGTCTGGCTTCTAATCAATTTCTATTTATTAAAGAGGTCAAGTATACTGGTTGGTATCAGATTCATGGGGGTTTTATGTATTTCTCTCTGGTTTTTCATTATGCTTAAAATTTTCAAGTAATAAAATAATAGCAATTCAGCTAAAAAACCAAAAGTCTGCCTTTGGTAAATACATTTTAAATTAAAGGCCAATCCNCACCCCGACCCTCACTCCAGGTAAGGAATGAGCTCACCATCCCCTCACCAAGAGAGTGCTCGAGCAAGGGCAACTGACCTTTGTTCTCACTGCCCCTTGCAGCAGTAGGGGCCCCAGTAAAGCCTTGCCTGAATTTGTCTGGCCTCTAATCAATTTCTGTTTATTAAGGAGGTCAAGTATACTTGTTGGTATCAGATTCATGGGGGCTTTATGTATTTCTCTCTGGTTTTACATTATGCTTAAAATTTTCAAGTAATAAGATAATAGCAATTCAGCTAAAAAACCAAAAGTCTGCCTTTGGTAAATACATTTTAAATTAAAGGCCAATCCAAAGGGAAACAGAAAGAAAGACTAGATAGATAGATGCATGGCCGTGGTTTAGTCCCTAAGTAGCCTCCGACTCTTGCGACCCCATGGTCTATAGCCTGCCAGGCTCCTCTGTCTTTGGGATTTCCCAGGCAAGAATACTGGAGTGGGTTGTCATTCCCTTCTCCAAGGGATCTTCCAGACATAGGGATAAAACCTGGGTCTCCTGCATTGCAGCTGGATTTTTTAGCATCAGAGCCACCATGGAGAGACAGTTAAAGCATTTTCTGCTGAATCCATTTTTCTGACCTCATTTGCTTTGCCAGGCTGCAGCAATATATAAACCGTGAACTTCCAGATGTTCAAGCTGGTTTTAGAAAAGGCAGAGGAACCACAGATCAAATTGCCAACATCTGCTAGATCATTGAAAAAGCATGAGAGTTCCAGGAAAAACATATATTTCTGCTTTATTGACTTCGCCAAAGCCTTTGACTGTGTGGATCACAATAAACTGTGGAAAATTCTTTAAGAGATGGGAATACCATACCACCTGACCTGCCTCTTGAGAAACCTATATGCAGGTCAGNCTCAAGTGCAGTGCATTTATCTTCTAATCCACCCACACAGTCTGAAGACTGGCTGATGTATGGGTCTTGCATTTTGGATGCTGGGCGATGATCTCTTACAACGTCCAATAGCTTCCAGGAGTGACAGATACCGAAGAACATAGTCACCGATTTCTAAGGGCTTGAATTCTCTTGTGGTTCAATTCACATAAGAGAAAGTCAAGACTGCCCATCTTAAAATCAAGAAATTCTGTGCACGCCTTATAGTACAAAATAGCTTTATTGATAGAAAATATTAAAGGATTAACAGCTCAATGTTTTGTGTGGCCAAAAGTCCCCAAATACAATTTTTCCCTAATAGTGTGTAAAACTGTGTTTCGGCAGCAGCACTAGTGAGGCTGAGGAGAGAACGCATTCCCAGGCGGTGATGTAGCGCACATGTCCTGGGCTGGACCAGAAGGGTATGTCCTTGATGAGATAAAATCCTTCATTTTTCTCATGGGGATGTGGACTAGCCCTTTCCCCGTTGAATCTCCATCTGTTTCTGTGTTTGCTTCAACAACAGAATGCAGCAGAAGTTATATTCTGGAACTTCTAGGGCCAAATCTTAAGATGACTGGCAGCTTCTACCTGAGTCTCTTGGAATATGCACTTTGGGAAAAACATAAGCCACCATGTGAGGACTCGTTACACAGGTGCTGTTAACCTGGATAAACCACATGTAAGCTTGCTGAAAGATGGACCCAGGTGCCATACATGTGAATAAAGCCACTTTGCATCCCAGGTCAGCTCAGCCCAGCCACCAGCTCAGACCCACTGAACAACCCAGTCAATGCAGCAGAAAAATTACCCATGTGAGCCCTACCAAACTCCTGTCCTATATAACTGAGAGATGTAATAAAATACTTGCCTTTTAAAGTCACTACATTTTGGGTCAATTTTTTATGAGGAATAAACTGAACCCTAAAAAATACATATACCATGTGTGATATTATAATTGATAAGAAATATGACCAAATTACTTCTCAATTATTTGGTCTTTATCAATGTTCCCTGGATCAGAGATCCTCAAACGCTTGCAATTTCCTTTCCAATGAGAGGTGTGGGAATATATCTCATTATAATATTTGGTGTCTGGTCTTCAGCTTTCCTAGGTGGCTCAGTGGTAAGGAATCCACTTGCCAATTCAGGAGACTTGGGTTTGATCCCTGCTGAGGAAGATCCCCAGAGGAAATGGCAACCCACTCTAGTGTTCTTGCCTGGATAATCCCATGGGCAGAGATGGCTGGCTATAGTCCACGGGATTGCAAAGAGCTGGACACGGTTGAGCAACTGAGCACGCACATGTCTTGCCCTTGGTTTCTGAAATCTTCTGAATCCTAAAGGTGAAATGGGTACCTTGTTATTCATTGCAACCCCTTTCCATGAAGATTGGGTTTACGCTAGTGGAGTGACTTTCGGAAAGGACCTGAGGCTGGGGGCTGGTTTGCAGGGCAACTAACAGTGAGAAGAAAGTTGGAATCCCCTGATCTCTGGGGAGAGGAAAGGGGACTGGAGAGTGAATAAATTATCAGTAGCAGGTGATTTAATCACCAACAACCATGTAATGAGGCCTCCTTTGAAACCCAAAAAGATAGGGTTTGGAGGACTTGCAGGCTGGTGAACGTATGGAAATTCTGGGAGAGTCCCACTTGGAGAAGGCAGGGAAGCTCCGAGCTCTTCTCCATACCTTGCCTTACACATCTCTTTCACCTGGCTGTGTTGTGTGTGTGTGTGTGTGTGTGTGTGTTTAAATAACTGGTAATCTAGAAAACAAAATATCTTGGAGTTCTGTGAACTGCTCTAGCAAATTAATTGAACCCAAAGAACGGGGTGATGGGAACCTCTAGTTTATAGCCAGTGATCAGGCAGAAGAACAAGGGACCACCTGGATTTGTGGTTGGCATCAGATGCTGAGGGCAGCCTTGGAGGACTGAGCCCTTCCCCCCTGGGATCTGACATTATCTCCAGTAGACTGGGTAGAACTGAGGTCAATTTTAGGATGCTCAGCTGGTGCAAGAGAGCCACTTAGGATGGAAAACACTCTCCCCCATCCATCTATCGATACGCTAGAATTAGGAGTAGGACATTTTAGACGGTTCAGTTCAAAGACCTGTATAGGATAACTACATTTACATAATACTTGTTATGTGTCTGGCACTGTAACACGTACCATTCTCACAAAACCCTGTGAACTAAGTGTTACCATCCCTACAAAGAAACTGAGGCTAATAAGGACTATATAACTTGTCTGTGGTCATTCCACTAATAGCAGTAGGGTGAGGGCTTTTAAAGCCTGGAAGCCTGGTCTCAAGAATCTGTGCTCTTAATATTTATGGGAGAAGGAAATGGCAACCCACTCCAGTATTCTTACCTGGAGAATCCCAGGGACAGAGGAGCCTGGTGGGCTGCCGTCTATGGGGTTGCACAGAGTCGGACACAATTGAAGCGACTTAGCAGCAGCAGCAGCAGCAGCATAACGTCTTTATTAAAAATTAGATTCCATTTATTTGCTGTAGGCAAGGGCTTTGGGAGTGTGTGCCTTAAATTCTTTTTAGGTGCTCAGTGTAGGCAGACCATCTGTTCCCCTCTGCTTTGCTTCGAGCAAGCTGACCAGCTCCAGGAAGGACTGGGCAGGCTGGTGCAATGGCCACTGTCAAACGGAGCCTCTGTGCACAGTCGGACTCGGTTACACAATGATCCATTTACAAAGGTCCTTGAAAAATATATCCTTCCTGACATTAGGATCAGGAATAGTTACAATTGTTCCGAACAATTGGTTGGCTTTGAATAAGGACTACTTGGTTTAAAAACAAATATACATCCCAACAATAGAGGATCTCAGGTTGTGCATTTTCTTTCTTCCTCTCTCCAGGCTCTGTAGGGTGCCCTGACCCTTGCTTGCATTTAGATTTCATCCTAATTCTTTTAATTTCATGTGTCTGTAATTTTTGAATGTTTTTAAGTTTTTTAAAACACAAATTGATATCAGTCCACTAATAAAATGATGTGTGAGAAGACAGTTTTGAGCACTTGTGCAAGTTATTGAATTTTACTTAGGATGCTCTGATATTTTGATGTTGAATCTGAAGTGTGTATGTGTGCCTGTCTGTGTGTGTGTACAAATTGTACCATAGGTTGCCCCGTTAGAAACTCTGAAATACCCCTTAAAAAAAAAAATTCCTAGGAAAGTATTATACTAAGATAGGACGGGTCAGAGAAGAAGGACGAGGTTTGCTGTAAACATCAGTTATTAGTTGAACACTCTCAGGTAAACGAAACAAAAACACGAAGCTACAAGGAGACCCAAAGTTTGAGGCCGGTGACTTCTGTTTATCGACAAGTCTGGACAGCCCGCCCAGGCTCAGTGCGTTAGCTCCACCATGAATGTGCGAGGGGCTGGAGTCAGATGTTCTCCTGGACTTTGCCCTGGGGTGTAAGGTGGGTTAGACGCAGATGGGGTTGCCCTGTACGTGTTAATCTCCATTAGACACAAGTCCCCCAAAACAGTAGCAAAATTCTCCAAAGAATGTTCCTGTCAACTTTGTAGTTCTTCCCAGTAAAGGGCTAGAAGGGCTTTTGTGGAATTAAATTTGAGAAGCAACGTATAGTGGTTGGCACGCCCTGGGGACACTTCCTGGGTCACCTCTGAAGGTTGAAGGGCAGGTCAAGGCTGCCGCTTCTTAGAATGAATGACCACCTGCCTGGTCTCAGCCACTCTGTTGTTCTCTTTCTATACTGAGTTTAAAAAGCGTTTAGCCGCTCCCAAAGCATCTGATAAACGTGTAATTTGTTGCAACTGTAGGGTAGGGGTTCTCAAAATGTGCGCTGCACCAGAATCCCTAGGCCTGTTTATTTAAAATTCAGTTTCTGAGATTTCATTCCAGGCTCATAAATTAGATATTCTGATTCACTGATTTGGGGCAGGGATCAAGTTTCTTTATTTCAAGCAAAGTCTAAAGCTGGAAACCCACCTAGATTCCTTATAACCAATACTGCCCTAAAAAGATATTTATTTCAATAATTTGGGATGTGAGCAAAGATTAAGTTACAAGGATGATTATCCCTTTGTCTTTGACATTGGTCTTTTTTTCTTCTTCTTCTCTAAATTCTTGTGTTTGACATTCAGCCTTGAAATTCTCATATACAGATTCTGAAATTACATTCCTGGTTTCTCTTGGCTTGTGTCTATGTATGCAAATTAAAAAGTGAAATATTCATTGGAAATGTTATACGTAAGTCACTTCTTGGCCCATGCCAGGAATGCTTTGCTCCTTTCATCAATGAGGCAATATTTTAGAATAACTATTCTAAATGACTGATGCAGATTTTTTTTCTTATCCAGGAGTTAAAAAAAAAAAAAAAACAGGCAAAGTACAGACAAATGCAAGCAGTACTTTGTGAATGGCTAAAATTCCGATATTTTATTACATCACAGCAGTTAGAGCTAGATTAAATTTCAAGCATGGAGACTTTCAATATTGTTCCTGTGATTGCAAAGCATCCACAGGCATTTTTTTGCACTAATAATTACCCTTCTCAGTGAATGCAATTGTTCCTAAAAACCAAACAGAAGGGTCCTAAGAAAATTAGTTCCTTTTTGTTTATTCCAATACAAGAGGATCAACGGTAATTAATTAAATGCTCTTGCTTCAGTTCCTGTACAGAATTGGTTTTCAACTCAGAGTTAAAGCTTATTCTTTCACACTTAAGAGCCCATTTATAGGATCATTTTTAATCCTCTTCTGAAAAGGTTTAATTTACAATTGACCGTGCTCTCTTCTCTAGTTTAATTGTTCACAACAAACAATGCAAATGAAAATGTCCTTTAAGGCAGGAAGACTGGGGATGAGAGAATTCTCACACATTGACTTTCAATATGTTTTTCTAATTTCTCCGGAAAGGGCATTATATTTGAATAAGTGCTCCCTCCCATCACAATGAAACAGGGACTCAAAGAACTAGAGAGTACAGGGTTTCCTCGAAAAGGGAAGCCCACCAGGACCCCAGAAGGTGATAAAGAGCGATGTCCTTAATTAATGACTAAAATGAGTAACAATTCTGTCCAGGCTTCATTTCCTCTGACTTCGCCTCCTCCTGCTCCCCTTTTTCCCTTTTTAATTTCCATGACTTCTTATCTCTTGTGAATCTTTAGAAATCCCTTCTTCAAAACAATATTTTGTATAATTTAGGAAAATACTGAGGCAATAAAAGAAGAACTGAAACAGGCAGGGAGAGTAAGCTGCAGGAAACTGCAAGTTTAAAAAAGTGTCCCTAGGGACTTCCCTGGTGGTCCAGTGGTTAAGCCTTTGCCTTCCAGTGCACAGGGTGTGGGCTGGATCTCTGCTCACAGAACTAAGAACCCACATGGCTTTGTACCAAAAAAACCAAAACATAAAACAGAGGCAATATTGTAACAAATTCAATAAAGACTTAAAACTAAATGGTCTACATCAAAAAATCTTTTTAAAAAAGTGGCCTTAATAATTGCTCATGTTGGAAATGTCGCATACACATATGCACACAGAAACAAGCCCATAGAAGTGCACACACACGCAGGTACACACACACACGCATGTAGAAAGCAAACAGTGAGGACAGTTCTTACTTCATNTAAAGACTTAAAACTAAATGGTCTACATCAAAAAATCTTTTTAAAAAAGTGGCCTTAATAATTGCTCATGTTGGAAATGTCGCATACACATATGCACACAGAAACAAGCCCATAGAAGTGCACACACACGCAGGTACACACACACACGCATGTAGAAAGCAAACGGTGAGGACAGTTCTTACTTCATGACTCACTGGAAAAGACTCTGATGCTGGGAGGGATTGGGGGCAGGGGGAGAAGGGGACAACAGAGGATGAGATGGATGGATGGCATCACTGACTTGATAGACATGAGTCTGAGTGAACTCCGGGAGTTGGTGATGGACAGGGAGGCCTGGCGTGCTGTGATTCATGGGGTCGCAAAGAGTCAGACTCGACTGAGCGACTGGACTAAACTGAATGTATTCATTAAAAAGGGTATGACCTACCTTTCATCATGAATATAAAGAAGCTTATTATCACAAAATGATTCTGGCCCTTCATTTTGTCTGTCTTTGAGAATTCTTTTTGTTTCATTTCCATTTGTATTTAAGTCTTAATAGGCAAAAGTCAACCTGATGCCAAATGGAGCTCAGAGCCACAATGGAGAATGGATATCACTGATAAGAAGGTAAACCCCTTTTTCTCCCAGCCTGGTGGGTGAGATCTGGATGGATTAAGCAGATTTGGATCAAACCAACAATGCACTCATTGACTTATGAAAGTCCAAGCTGCAAGCTTGGCATCACTTACGAAATCATTCTTTGGATGCCCCATATGTGTGCTACGTTGCTTCAGTCGTGTCTGACTCTTTTCGACCACATGGATCATAGCCCGCCAGGTTCCTCTGTCCGTGGGATTCGCCAGGTAAGAATACTGGAGTGGGTTGCCATTTCCTCCTCCCAGAGGATCTTCCCGACCAGAGATGGCACCTCTGTCTTTTATGTGTCCTGCATTGGCAGTAAAGTTCTTTATCACTAGCGCCATCTGGGAAGGCCCCTTGGATGCCCTACCAAGGAAATACAGCTCAGCCTCTTCTTTCCGGCAAGGTGGGGTCATGAAGGAAACCCAAGGATCAGAAAGCCCACCCAGTCTGGAGACCATCAACTGGCCTGCAGAGAAATGTTATCTGGCTCAGACAGGTTTTTAATATTTTAAATTCATTGCCTACATTTAAAAACGTGGAATTTAACACAGAAAAGCAAAACAGCTGGTATGTTTTTTAAAAAACTAAAGTACCTGTCAGCAGTGAGCCTCCGTGTGGCAGTGACTGGCAAGGATGAAGTAGGTGCTGCTCCCTTGGGACAGAATGGGGGCCCTCCTTCCTGTTTTCAGTCTCCATCCCCGCCCCTCACCTCCTCTTGCCCATGGCCTGCCTAGCCTCCCCTGCTGTCTGAATGTGTCATTTCTGTTTGAGTTCAGCATATGCACTTTTCCAGCTTGACTGAGGTCACAAATCTACAGGTGAAGCCAGCTTATCCCTCAGCCGGGTAAAGACAAGCAGAACACAGGGAGTCCAAGCCCTCTGCGCTGGGAAGATGATGTGGTGTCATTCCAGATGCCAGTGAGCAGGGATCCCAGAGGGCAGGTGTGTGGGCAGAATCCTTACCTGGACAGTCTACTTTCTCCCCAAGCCTCATACCAGGGATTAGCGGTTTATCATTACGAACATCATTAACCTTGCTGGAAAGGCCAGGCCCAATTCCTGGGGCCTCATGAGACATGATTCAGTTCCAACATCTAAAAAGATTGCCCAAGACCAAGGAGAGCCCAGGAGGGGTTGATTGCCACTGCAGTCAGTTGGACAGGGATGTAAAGCGTGAGACAATGCTGCTGCTGCTACGTCGCTTCAGTCGNCATACATGACCACAGGAAAAACCATAGCCTTGACTAGACAGACCTTAGTCGGCAAAGTAATGTCTCTGCTTTTGCATATGCTATCTAGGTTAGCAAATCTGAATAATGCCAATGAAATCTGAATAATGCCAATGATACTGAGATAGTCTTCTCTATAAAAGTATGTTGCTGTTTAAGTTCCAAGCAATTGCTGTGGCTATAGTATTTTTTTTAATGTAGAAGCAGAAAATTAATATATTATTTCTACATGAAACTCCGAAAATCCCTAGTTAGACACCTTGACCCAGAACAGCCAGATCCAGCTCTGTGAATCCGCTTTGTCGGTAGATTTTGTGCCAGTCTGGAACCCTCTGAGCTGAGTTGGGCTAAGTTCCTGTCTCTCACCTCTGTTGTACTGCATCTTCCTGGGTCTGAACAGTAGCTTGGAAATAAACAAATATGGCACAGTGATTGCAGAGACAACAAACAGAACCTGAGTGACGAGTTCTGTTGTTNCGCTTTGTCGGTAGATTTTGTGCCAGTCTGGAACCCTCTGAGCTGAGTTGGGCTAAGTTCCTGTCTCTCACCTCTGTTGTACTGCATCTTCCTGGGTCTGAACAGTAGCTTGGAAATAAACAAATATGGCACAGTGATTGCAGAGACAACAAACAGAACCTGAGTGACGAGTTCTGTTGTTGTTCAGTGTTTTAATTTGTGTTCATAGTTCTTCACCTGCAGAAATCTTAATTTAACCCCCTACAATCAATCACACTGTCTTGAAGGAACAAATATATGCGTTGTTGTATTTGGGGAGATTTGTTATAAAATGGAGTTTTAATAATCTCCGCCAAATTTATTCTGATGTTTAAAAATTTTTGTAACTATTTTTGTAAACATTGCTTCATGTGAAATAAACTTCCTGAAATTAAAATGAATAAAATGTGTTCTCTGATAAACTGTGAGTGAAATCAATTTTTAAAATCTAGTTATCCTCTTTTTTCTAGGAATATGTTAAGATTAATTTTGATGAGGTTATTAACAAATTGGCAGAAGCTAAGCCTCAAAAGCCAAATGTAATGTTATCATTCATTACTATGAGTGAACAATATGATGTCTTACATCTTCCCCTTTGTTCAAAGAATACATTAATGTAATTAAAAAGCATTAAACCATTACTCTGTGTTTCTTTTCTGATCATTATTACTATGAAAATTACTACTGAAAATAATTTTATCTAATAAAGAAGTGTGTTGAAGTAGCATAAGCTCTGGGTGGTAATTATGCTAGAGCGCTCACATTTTACAGTGCCAATTTTCACATTTCCCCCAAACTAGGTTCCCAGATATAGGTAGCACCTACATCTGGTAGATTTCTCAGATATAGGTAGCAGGTTTTCAACTCGTCCTGCCGGTAGACTAGATTTAGTGTCAGCTTATTATCTACAATAGAATTCCCCACATTGTGAAATGATCTCAGAAATCTGGAGACTTGGACAGCAGTTTCCTCTTCAGCTGAACTCACGGTACTTTGCTACCAAATATGTCTGTCACAAGTAAGTGTTTGTATGACCATCTCCCCCAATAGACATGCGTTCTTATAGCATAGGGAACATGCATTAACTGTACTATTTCCATGATATTCCAGGCATCAGTAAGCACCACTGAATGAGTAGATGGATGGATGAATAGATCGATGGATAGGCAGATGGGATGGGTCGGTGATGGGTGGATGGATGACTGATAGACACATGGGTGGGTGGGGGGACAGATGGATGGCAGGTGCATGGATGGACGGATGGATG
>SJYA01002693.1:729568-766151 GCA_006410615.1 Neotragus moschatus
CCAGGACTGATCTCCTTTAGAATGGACTGGTTGGATCTCCTTGCAGTCCAAGGGACTCTCAAGAGTCTTCTCCAACACCACAGTTCAAAAGCATCAATTCTTCGATGCTCAGCTTTCTTCACAGTCCAACTCTCACATCCATACATGACCACTGGAAAAACCATAGCCTTGACTAGACGGACCTTTGTTGGCAAAGTAATGTCTTTGCTTTTTAATATGCTATCTAGGTTGGTCATAACTTTCCTTCCAAGCAGTAAAGCGTCTTTTAATTTCATGGCTGCAGTCACCATCTGCAGTGATTCTTGAGCCCCCCAAAATAAAGTCTGACACTGTTTCCACTGTTTCCCCATCTATTCCCATGAAGTGATGGGACCAGAGGCCATGATCTTCCTTTTCTGAATGTTGAGCTTTAAGCCAACATTTTCATTCTCCTCTTTCACTTTCATCAAGAGGCTTTTTAGTTCCTCTTCACTTTCTGCCATAAGGGTGGTATTATCTGCATATCTGTGTTGCTGCTGCTGCTGCTGCTGAGTCGCATCAGTCGTGCCCGACTCTGTGTGACCCCATAGATGGCAGCCCACCAGGCTCCCCCATCCCTGGGATTCTCCAGGCAAGAACGCTGGAGTGGGCTGCCATTTCCTTCTCCAATGCATGAAAGTGAAAAGTGAAAGTGAAGTTGCTCAGTCATGTCTGACTCCTAGCGACCCCATGGACTGCAGCCTACCAGCCTCCTCCATCCATGGGATTTGCCAGGCAAGAGTACTGGAGTGGGGTGCCATTGTGTTAAGTATCAGTAAATCTGAACAAATTAAAAATGAAGAGCTACTTTTTAAAAAGCCTAAATGCATATCTAAATTCTGTTGTGAGAAATAATATCTGTGCATATTTGAGCTTAATGTGCCTCTTACATAATTTTCCTAATGTACTGTTAAATAAACACACAAATATTGAAATGAATGCTGTCCATCTTAGAAGTAAGATCACCTTGTATATACATGGGAAACAGCAACACAGCAGAATGAACATAGGCTTTTAGATAAGGTGAATTGGTGTTCAAATGGGAGCTTTGCCATTTCTAAGGTGACTTAATGTCTCTAAAACTCAATTCCTCACACAAAACAGAGTATGGAAACTAAGCTCACAGCACTGTGACGATTAAATGAAAACGTATGCAGATCACCCAGTGGGAGCCTGGAAACACATTACTGATGCTCAGTCAACGGCTACAGTGGAACTGATATTTCACTTTTTATAAACAAACCCTATTCCTTCTTTCAGGGTTTCCCCGTGGCACCACTGCCTGACAATGCAGAGATGCCGGTTTGATCCCTGGGTTGGGAAGATTCCCTGGTATAGTGAATTGCAACCCATTTCAGAATTCTTACCTGGACAATTCCACAGACAGAAGAGCCCGGTGGATTACAGCCCGTGGGGTTGCAAAGAGCCAGACACGATTGAGCACAGAGCACTTGTCACTCTCTCTAAAAATCTGCTGATCATTCTTGTTGTGAATACAAGCTCACAGAACCAAAGTGCCCAATTTTATGCAAACCAACCATAATAGAAATAAATATGAACAATATATAAGAATGAATATGGACAGCTCTTAGGAAGCAAGTGTAGAAAATGGAGAATTCTCCTCCAGACACTACTTTGGTGTTTCTTTGCCACCTTGGAACTAGCTTGTAGGCCCTCCAGACCTTGGGCTCTTTTCTATGTAAAACATTACTTGACAAAATGCTCACTGTTTGATACATCATTCCTTTGCTCTCTTGGTTTGCCTCTCAACTTTTTCTTATTCTCATTGTGAGAGTATATGTAGAACAAACATGACTATAAAAGTAAAAAGATCTTGCACAGGGATTTCAAGAAAGGATTTTTCAAGTTCAAACAAGTTTTAACTGAAGGTCTCTTAAACCTTCTGCTATTGAACTCTCAGCCCAAGCCTTATCAGGTGTCTGATCCACCCCACCTGGCATGCCCACTTTTCACTCAAATGACACCAACTTGCTTTTATTTATTCTTATCTCGTTGGGGGACTTGCACTCTTGGAGAGAAAATAGGTTAAAAAACAAGAGCAGAAATCAATAGCTGGAATCTGAACCGTCGACAGAAACTTTACAATTTTTTTTTTTTTTCCAGAGAGAGAAAAGTGCTTTGAGTTTTGATTTGATTGCATGGTACTTACTGGCCTCCAAAGCATTTAATTAAGATGTCTGAGGCAGATAATAACAAATGGGAAGGAATTGGCCCCTCAAATGATCACCCTGCAGACAGCCCAGAAACAAACAAGCACCAGAGTAAGAATGCCCAGTTCTCCTTCTGCCCCTTCATCCTTTGTGCTTAGCAAGGTAGGCACACATTTGCCCACAGAGGTCAGCCTGACTGTGGGTAGGACAAAGAATCTGCCTTCAGGCAGTCCTGGGTTCCATCCTAGATCCGCCATTATCAAAGGTAGATGTGAAAGTCATTTAAGGTCTCTGACTCTCAGCTTCCATCTATAAAAATGAGGATTATTCTGGGTTTCGTGAAAACTGGCTAAAAAACTATTCTGATTGTTTATTACTGTATAACGCACCCACTCCAGAATTTAGTGATAACCAATGACCATGTTTGGGAGAAGGCAATGGCACCCCACTCCAGGACTCCTGCCTGGAGAATCCCATGGACAGAGGAGCCTGGTGGGCTGCAGTCCATGGGGTCGCTAAGAGTTGGCACGACTGAGCGACTTCACTTTCCCTTTTTATTTTCATGCATTGGAGAAGGAAATGCAACCCGCTCCAGTATTCTTGCATGGAGAATCCCAGGGACAGAGGAGCCTAGTGGGCTGTGGTCTATGGGGTCGCCCAGAGTCGGACATGACTGAAGTGACTTAGCAGCAGCAGCAGCAGCAAAAATCACCATATTTGAACTTCATGGCTCAGGAATTTGGACAAGGGGTAGTCAATATGGCTTGTATGCACTTTTCTGCCTGGAAACTGTCTGGGGAAGACTCAAATGGCTGGGGCTGGAGTGGATGAGGCCTGGGCTTACCTACGATTTGTTCCTTGCATGTCTGGTACCTGAGCCAAGATGATGCTGGGGCTCACTGGAGCTCCTGGGAGTAACATCAAGGGCTCCTCAAGTGTCTTCTCCAGAATGCTTCATTATCATTACCACCTTAGGGTGGTCAGATTTCCTACTTGGCAGTGTGGAATTCCAACAGCGAGTGTTGCCACAAACAAGGTGGAAGCTGGACCGTCTTTTAGAACCTGGCCTCAGAAATCACTCAATGTTACTTCATGGTGTTCTGTGGATCAGTGCATTCCAAGTTCTCTCAGATTCAAGAGGAGAGAATACTCACACAGGTTCTTAAAACATGCTATATTTAAAAGCATCAGGTTCACACCTGGAATATCATTTAATCTTCAGAAATACTGTAGATCAGAATGCCCCCCAATTATTTCCCTGTTGTAATAACACTTTAATAAATAAATCTTAAAATATGTGAGCATATCCTCATAAGGTGCTTTTATATCCATTGATTTCTCATGTTATATCATCCCTATATAAGCCAGTTGCAGATGTGACTGGTGATAGAAGCAAGGTTTGATGCTGTAAAGAGCAATATTACATAGGAATCTGGAATTTAGGTCCATGAATCAAGGCAAATTAGAAGTGGTCAAACAGGAGATAGCAAGAGTGAGTGTTGACATTCTAGGAATTAGTCAACTAAAATGGACTGGAATGGATGAATTTAACTGAGGTGACCACTATATCTACTATTGTGGGCAGAATTTTTTTAGAAGAAATGGAGTAGCCATCATGATCAACAAAAGAGTCTGAAATGCAGTACTTGGATGAAACCTCAAAAATGACAGAATGATCTCTGTTCGTCTCTAAGGCAAATCATTCAATTTCACCGTAATCCAAGTCTATGCCCAATCAGTAAAGCTGAGGAAGCTGAAGTTGAATGGTTCTATGAAGACCTACAAGACCTTTTAGAACTAACACCCCAAAAAGATGTCCTTTTCATTATAGGGGACTGGAATACAAAAGTAGGAAGTCAAGAAACACCTGGAGTAACAGGCAACTTTGGCCTTGGAATGCAGAATGAAGCAGGGCAAACACTAATAGAGTTTTGTCAAGAGAATGCACAGGTCATAGCAAACACCCTCTTTAACAACACAAGAGAAGACTCTACACATGGACATCACCAGATGGCCAACACCGAAATCAGACTGATTATATTCTTTGCAGCCAAAGATAGAGAAGCTCTATACAGTCAGCAAAAACAAGACCAGGAGCTGACTGTGGCTCAGATCATGAACACCTTACTGCCAAATTCAGACTTAAATTGAAGAAAGTAGGGAAAACCACTAGACCATTCAGATATGACCTAAATAAAATCCATTATGATTATACAGTGGAAGTGAGAAATACACTTAAGGGACTAGATCTGATAGATAGAGTGCCTGATGAACTATGGGCAGAGGTTCTGACACTGTACAGGACCAAGGGAACAAGACAATCCCCAAGAAGAACAAATGTAAAAAAGCAAAATGGCTGTCTGAGGAGGCCTTCCAAATACCTGTGAAAAGAAGAGAAGCAAAAGGCAATGGAGAAAAGGAAGGATATACCCATTTCACTGGAGAGTTCCAAAGAATAGCAAGGAGAGATAAGAAAGCCTTCCTTGGTGATCAGTGCAAAGAAACAGAGGAAAACAATAGAATGGGAAAGACTAGAGATCTCTTCAAGAAAATTAGAGATACCAAGGGAACATTTCATACAAAGATGGGCTCAATAAAGGACAGAAATTCTNACACCATACACAAAGATAAACTCAAAATGGATTAAAGGCCTAAATGTAAGACCAGAAACTATAAAACTCGTAGAGGAAAACATAGGCAGAACACTCAATGACATAAATTAAAGCAACATCCTCTATGACCCACCTCCTAGAGTAATAGAAATCAAAACAAAAGTAAACAAGTGGGACATGGTTAAACTTAAAACTTTTGCACAGTAGAGGAAACGATAAGCAAGGTGAGAAGACAACCCTCAGAATGGGAGAAAGTAATAGCAAAGGAAACAACTGACAAAGGATTCATTTCCAAAATATACAAACAGCTCATACAACTTAATACTAAGAAAAACAAACAACCCAATCAAAAAGTGAGGAAAAGACCTAGAGACATTTCTCCAAAGAAGACATACAGATGGCTAACAAACACATGACAAGATGCTCAACATCACTCATTATTAGAGAAATACAAATCAAAACTACAATGAGAGACCACCTCACACTAGTCAGAATGAACATCATTAAAAAGTCTACAAACAATAAATACTGGAAAGGGTGTGGAGAAAAGGGAACACTCTTGCACTGTTAGTGGGAATGTAAATAGATACAGCCACTATGGAAGACAGTATGGACATTCCTTAAAAAGCTAGGAATAAAACCACCATATGACCCAGCAATCTCACTCCTAGGCATACACCCTGAGGAAACCAAAGTTTAAATAAACACATGTATCCCATTATTCATTTCAGAACATGGAAGCAACCTCAGTGTCCATCAACAGATGAATGGATAAAGAAGTTGTGGTACATATACACAATGTCCTTGTCCAAGAACAAGTTTTCTGACTTCTGCAGCAAGTTGTCTCTGAGGATCTTGCTTTTTTGGCCCTTTCACATACAGCTGCATTATGTGGTCAACTTCTGCAAGGGCCTTAGCTGCTGCTACTAAGTCACTTCAGTCATGTCCAACTCTGTGCGACCCCATAGACGGCGGCCCACCAGGCTCCTGTCCCTGGGATTCTCCAGGCAAGAACACCAGAGTGGGTTGCCATTTCCTTCTCCAATGCACGAAAGTGAAAAGTGAAAAGGAAGTTGCTCAGTCGTGTTTGACTCTTCGTGATCCCATGGACTGCAGCCTACCAGGGTCTTCCATCCATGGGATTTCCCAGGCAAGAGTACTGGAGTGGGTTACCATTGCCTTCTCCTTCAGGGACCTACTATTCAATATTATGCTGCTTGACAAAAAAATTAATACCATTTAAATGGAGATGTTTTATCTCTGTTCAGCCAAACAGCATTGCCAGAGGACTTTACTAGTTTTGCTTCAGTTGTAATTAGAGGAACAGAGATTCCAAATACATCTTCGCCACTGAACTTGCAGATGAACTTGACCCAGATATGGTCCTTCCCATCTGATCATATCCACCTAGCTAGACCCGACATTCATAACGCAGGAACAGGGAAGAGAAAATCAGAGGCCTGGAGCACCTGGTTTAAAAACTGCCAAACTCCTCCCTTTGGGGCTCTTGAGGCGAGTCAGCATGCTCCACCTGCGGAGGTGCGTGCTCAGGAGGAAGCGGCCGCTCACTGCCGCCAGTCAACCCACCAGGCGCTGCTTCTGGTACCTGGCAGAGTTTTCCAGAACAGCTGCTGGCCCAAGCCTGGAGCCGCTCTGCGTCAAGCGTCGCTTACGTGCTGTGTGGCGCCCTGCTCGGGTCTCGCGTGAGCTCTGTGGGCCCTCCCACCAGGGTGATCACGTAGTGGGGAGCTCGCTGGGCTTGTCATACTCCCTAGAGAGCCGGCAGGTGCCGGGCACTTAGCCAGTTGGCCGTGGGGGTCGAAGCCGCAGTGAGTGGTACTGGGAGAGCCTCCTGGGGTCGAGGTCTAAAAGCTGGGGAGTTCTGACTTCTGCCTCCCTCAGGGGTGAATCCGTTGAACAGACCCAGAGCCTTCGACACCATCAGCACAATCCCTGAGGGCTGGAGTGGGCCTCACGCAGCCCCTGGAGGCGAAGACGCCTAGCCTGGCTAGGCTCACAGATTCCCCCTCCAGCGCAGCACGTGTGCGCCGTCTTGGCCGCTTCACCAAAGGAATGGTGCCTCGTGTGGGTTTTTAGTTAATTTTCTGTTTTAATTTTTATGTTATATTAGAGTATAGCTGATTTACAGTGTTGTATCAGTTTCGGGTGTACAGCAAAGAGAGGCAGTTATACGTATATATATATTCCTATTTTTCAATTTTTTTTTCCTATTTAGGTTTCATAATATCGAGTAGAGTTCCCTGCATTATACAGTAGGTCCTTGTTGATTACCTGTATGGTTGTATGTGTGTTAATTCCAAACTCCTCATTTATCTCTCTCCCCAGCATAATGTCGTTTTGATGAGAAACAGATAATACCGTGTGTGTGTGTGTGTGTGTGTGTGTGTGTGTGTGTGTGGAGAGAGACTCTGCAAATTGGCAAATGCTACACCAATATTAAGGTCTAACTGAAGAATGTATTGTACACTTCATCCAGAAGTAGAATTTTATGTACAGAGTTGTGACTTTTCTGTTAAACATTTATGTGGAAGACCTGATTTGAAAACTTATAAAAGTTCAGTGGTAAAACCATAATCTGGTCTTTCTCTAAAGAAAAATGTCATAGGGAACATGGGTGTTCCCCTTCAGAGAAGCAAGTATGTTTTCTTGGAGCAGATGGGTGAGATGAAAGAGTCGAGCATAATAAAAGGTGTCTATAAAATCAGTCAAGCAAAACATTAAGGGCTGTGAAAGAGCTCAAGGTTTTAATTGTCTTTCAGAAGTTTGTCGTGTGTGTGGAGGGAAAATGATAACGGTAAATTTCAAAGGCAGCCTCTCTAAATGACTTCCTGGGAAATCTGTATTACTGGTAGCATTCTGATAGCCTCTAGGTGAGGAATGAGGACGTGTAGCAGATGTTTTAATGTTATTATGACTTGGCAATAAGCTTGCCTTGGCAACTCTAAACAAGGACCAATGAGTCTATGGTCAACTTCAGGAAGGAGGCAGCCCTTTGAAATGCCTGCAGCGCAAATGACTCATGCTTTCCCAGTGATTCAGCAGGTTAATAATTAATAACATCTGAGTCTTGTGCAACTGATTACACAAGAGCCCTGCAGCCCACTGTGAATTCTTCACCCCTGATATGCTCAGGGTGAGTGTTTTGTTACCAAATACTCCCTGCCGTCATTCTTAGCCATTAATCTAAAGTTTCTTTGTTTATAGAATTGCTGTGAACCCACCAATTTATCATTGACAAATATTTGGTTCCTTTGGTTGATGAGACAAGCTGGAGATGAATCAGAACTCCAGGTCTCCCCACCTCTGGCTACCAGGTAATGCTTCACAATGAAAGTGGATCTCAGACTGAATTCTGCTACGTGTACAAATATTTGTCAGCAAACTAGTATTGGCTTCTTCTGTAGGAAGGGAAAGACTCTGCTCTCAGTCCTTTTGTATATCCTGAAAGTATTTTACAGGAAATAGCCAGTTCAGGAAAATGTGACTGTTTTCTAGCAGTGGAATTCAGTTAATCTGAGATTAAGGGTCAGACTCTCCCCAAAGCGGCAAACACAAGATACTGGGTGAGGCTTAAAGGACCACTCCTTTAAACCAGTCTCCATGTCCCAGCACCAGTTATTTCAGCAATGAAAATTCATTTCTCGTCTCCTTTTGTCAACTGACAAAACTTCTGGGGCTAGTGATAAAGATGGCTTGGGAATTCCCTGGTGGTCTAGAGGTTAGGATTCTGCACTTCTACTGCTGGAGCTTGGGTTTGATCCCTAGTTGGTGAACAAAGATACCACAAGCTGAGCAGCAAAAAAAAAAAAAAAAGGCTTAAGTAATAGGAGAAGTGCATGTGTGCTAAGTCACCAAGTCGTGTCTCACTCTTTGCAACGCTATGGACTGTAGCCCTCCAGACTCCTCTGTCATGAGATTTTCCAGGCAAGAATACTGGCGTGGGTTGCCATTTCCTTCTCCGGGGGATGTTCCTGACCCAGGGATCAAATCCACGTCTCATGTCTTTTGCATTGGCAGGCAGGTTCTTTACCAGTAGTGCCACCTGGGAAGCTGCCTCTGGGTACAGTCATTTGATAAGGGCTTCCCTGATGGCTCAGCTGGTAAAGAGTCCACCTGCAGTGCGGGAGACCTGGGTTCGATTCCTGGGTTGGGAAGATCCTCTGGAGAAGGGAAAGGCTACCTACTCCATTATTCTGGCCTGGAGAATTCCATGGCCTGTATAATCCATGGGGTCATGAAGAGCTGGACAAGACTGAGCAACTTTCACTTTCTTTTCTAAAAGCTACCATTACCCTCCAAATACTTTACCATACAGAGTTTTTACCAGAAAATCTCAAATATGCATTACATCTAATTAGCATACATGCATATTTTATGTTCTAAGCTGTGAAGTAGCATGCATTTTGAGTACAAATTAAATGATGCAGCTTTTAAGATGGTTACGTGTTTCTCTGACCCCAGCTAAATAAATCCTCCTTAAGATAATTTTTTTTGTCATTCAACATGTACTATTAAGTGATTTTGTACTTTTGTGAAATGAACAATTAGAACAATTGGTTATAAAGTCATAACTTATGTTAAAGTTTTTAACTTTCAAGTCTTGTAATATAACTAATAACTATTCAATTGAATAATTTTCAAGCTTGGAAAATGATGTCAGAATGAGAGGGAAGTTATCTAGCATTTCTTAGAAAGTAAATATAATCAACTCTCTGTATCCACAGGTTCCAAATCTATGCATTTCAACTAAGCACAGATGAAAAAGGCTTGATATACAAAATTTCTGAAAGTTTAAAAAGTGAAAGTTGAATTTTCCTAATCTACCAGTAACTATTTACATAGCATTTACATTATATTTACAACCATTTACATGGTATTTACATTGTATTAGGTATTGTAAGTAATTGAAATAAGATTTAAATTATATCTTAAGGGAGGATGTGCATAGGTTATAAGCAAATATTTAGCAGTATTATGTAAGGGTCTTGAGCATCTGAGGATTTTGTATCTGAGAGGCTCCGGGAACCAATTCCCTGTGGATACCAAAGACTGCTGTATTGTTAGACAAAAAGATTGTTAGACAGAATTGGTTAACATAATTGTCAAACACATAAATCTTCTCCCCTGGGTGAAATCTATCCTCTTTTGTACTGTTTTCACTTTGGGAAGCATTTCTCAGCATTATAAAAGGAAGCTTATGCTGGTGTTCAGATCTCTTGACAAGCATTTCTCATCTCATTTTATCATCAGGCATCAAAGGCACCATAGGTTCTAGTTCCCAAATGTCACAACGTGCAGAGTCTCAGTTCTCGAGTGTTACATGGTACGGAATTGATTCATTGAATCAGCCTGCCCTTCACAGTATNTGTTCAGATCTCTTGACAAGCATTTCTCATCTCATTTTATCATCAGGCATCAAAGGCACCATAGGTTCTAGTTCCCAAATGTCACAACGTGCAGAGTCTCAGTTCTCGAGTGTTACATGGTACGGAATTGATTCATTGAATCAGCCTGCCCTTCACAGTATTCCCTGGTGGCTCAGAGGTTAAAGTGTCTGCCTCCAATGCGGGAGACCTGGGTTTGATCCCTGGGTCAGGAAGATTCCCCTGGAGAAGGAAGTGGTAACCCACTCCAGTTTTCTTGCCTGGAGAATCCCATGTTCAGAGAAGCCTGGTAGGCTACAGTCCATGGGGTCGCAAAGAGTCGGACAGGACTGAGCGACTTCACTTTCACTTTCACAATATTTATTGAGCAACAAATATGGATCAGGCAAAAGAAGCTAAAGCTCTGAAAAAGACAGTCCCTGCCTTAAGAATGTCTCAGTCTAGCAGGGAGCCCAGGAGGGGCTGGTGTGGCAGCAGTAGGTGACAAAGCTGCTGAGGGCCTGGGCTCGGCAGCCCTCTGGCTGGGCTCGAATTCTGGCTCTGCCGTTACTTAGTCTCCCTGTGGTTCAGCATCGCCACCTGTGAAATGAGTACACATAGGGACATGTGTGGACAACACGTGTTGGTTGTAGTTATTATTAAGTGTAGGGTGCTTGGGAGCTGCTTCCACAAGAAATCCCCGTGGTTTCTCCGAATCAATTCAGACACCAATTCCTTCCTAACTGAGCTCTTGGTTACGTTTCCTCTCTAGGATTTCCTTCCACTCCTGATCGTGACTCTAGTAAGAGTTGTTATCTCTACACTGCTTTCCCTGACAAGAGTCTTAGGCCCTCAGCAGATGCTTCTTTCAGTCGTCCCAGTCACTAATTTGAAAATCTTATATAATTGTCTTTGATCATCTCCCTCCCCTGTTCACAATCTCCTTCAGTGTCTATCATTGTTTGAGTATAAAATACACTCTTAGTCTGACATGGAAAACGGGGTCTCCAGGAGATCAAGTAGTGCTGGGTCCCTCTTGGGGGACCCCTTTTTTCCCTTAATGTGGTGACCCAAGGATGAAAAAGCAGATTGAACCGAGGAGGGTCTTGGAATGCAGGAATGGGAAAAATCAGACCCTTTTAGTCCTTCCCTCTCCCACATTGTAACTATTAAAGCAGAGTAACCTGTCTCCCCTCCTACCCCATAGGGAGAAGGTATTTGCCTTACTCTTCCCTTACGCAGTATACGTGCCTCATCCAATCAGCAAATGACCCGCAACACCCCCATCCCACTCTTTGTTCCCTGGGTATAAAAGTGGACTAAGGACCCCCATTCAGCATTGGCTCTCCCTTGAGCTGGCCTGCTGTTCTAACAGCATCTCCCACTCTAATAAACTATTACCCTCTCATTCTGTGTCATGTCTAGAAACTCTTTTCCAACCCGCGCCCGAACAACAACATTTTTGGTGGCCCACAGGGGAACCTTGGGGCCTCTTCCCCACCTGCCCACTTCTCCTTCCTCACAGTGGGGGACATTGGGGCCTCTCCCCCACCTCCCCACTTCTCCTTCCTCATAGGGGGAACCTTGGGGCCTCTCCCCCACCTCCCCACTTCNGGTGGCATGGAGATGGGAGTTTTTAATAGAATGAGGAAGAAGCAATATCGTAAACAAAAAGATCCTAAGACAAGTTTGAGGACTACAGTTTACTAACAGTTGGCTGTTTTGTTCTTGAATGCTTTCTTACATTGCAGTACCAGAATGTTTGACTCTCTGATTATACCCCAGACTCTTAAAAAACCAAGTTATATTTTGCTAATATTTTAAATGGCCCCCTTAGTTTTCAGTTTACATTAGAAATCATTAAAACTTTTGTTTCAGTTTATGAAAGAAGGAAATTAGTGGGCCCTGATTCTGTGCAGGTTTGTTTACAAGGATCAGATTTATGATTTGCAAATTCCAGACTCAGTAGTTCATGAGTCAGTCTCAGTTCATCTATATACACACTTTTAAACAATTAGCTTAAAAGCCAACTGGCTTTTTATTTGGGCTTTTAAACAGCATTACAAAACCCACAGATTTCATATTTTTATGGAATTAAAGCCACAAAATGGTTTAACCCTTGTAATTGGTATTCATTTGAAGTTACATTTTTGAAAATAAAGGTCAAAGGTAGCTGTAATCAAGATAGGAAACCTAATTCCACTTGTATTTAATTTTCCATGGAAGTCAATGATTTCAGGATTTTCCTAACATAATTAGTAACCTGTCATGACATTTTCCACTCTATCTTAATGCATAGTAAGGGAAGAAATAAGATTTTTTTATAGCCTTNAAAGGTCAAAGGTAGCTGTAATCAAGATAGGAAACCTAATTCCACTTGTATTTAATTTTCCATGGAAGTCAATGATTTCAGGATTTTCCTAACATAATTAGTAACCTGTCATGACATTTTCCACTCTATCTTAATGCATAGTAAGGGAAGAAATAAGATTTTTTTATAGCCTTCTTTTGGGTTACTTAAAAAAAAAAATCCATCTTATAGTTAGGATATTGACAGGGGAGCCAAGGATTTCAGTACATGGACAAACTTCACTAAGCTAAATACTTAAAGGTATCTGAGTTTTTGTTTTTGACTTAGTAGACTCACTTATCCGAAATGCCTCAAATTAAGTAATTGCTCTTTGGGGGAGAACTTTAAATGTCTGAAAACTCTTCAGATCTGAAAAATATAACTTTTACTTTTCAAATACCTAACAGGATATCCTTGTTGAGGACTCAGTGTTGATGAAAATGTCAGTACAGATAAATTGCTTTTCCCAAATCACTGCTGATTTTGTCAGGGTTCTGGAAACCACTAGGCCTTTGCTTTTGTTCCCAGAAAGCACATTCCTTACCTCTAGGCCACTTGCATTAATGACATCTTATTTTTAAGCAGTTGCGGTTTTTATAAGATACTCATCACGTTTTGGATTCCTGGTCTTTTTTTTCAGGGTAGCACCCCACCTTGAAATACTGCTGTCTGTAGAACCAGCATGCTGCTACATGGTCTCCATTTCCATTATCAACACAACTTAAAAAAAATTTTTTTAAACCCTATTTTTCCAATTAAGAATGACACTTCATTGGTGCTGTTGCAGAAAATGTCCATTACCCTTTCTTCCTTAACAGTATTTATAATGTCATTTGGTGCCAGGCAGGTGGCTCAGACCTGGAAACAGCATCTTGAGTGAATAAGACAGGCCTGGTCTTTGCCTCTGTTGAGTCTAAGATATAGGAGTGTGTTGAGACCCAGAGAAGGATAAGTATTTTAACCCTGGGTCCTGGGAAGCATTATGGACCCTAGACCCCTTTGGCAGAAGGCCACTTTGTTGAGTGTTTCCTTCCGTTTCCTCCACTGTCCCTCTCAACATAGGTTTTTCATTGATCCTTTTTCTGTGCCTGCCTTGTTCCAGGGCCCTCAGTTGGGTCACCCCACTTTTGTTCAAGCTGCTGTCTGGAATTCCTGCTGCCTTGGATAATTTACAGTCATCTTTCAAGACTTACCTCAAGGATCATCTTAAGCAAATCTGCTTTCAGTGCCCTGAGTGGAGTGAAAGCTTCCCTCCAGGGGCAGGCCTCGCTGGTAACAGCAGCAAGGCAGGATTCTCTATGGGACTCTCTCAAAGGCAGTGGATTTGTCTTCCTTGTTTTTCTGTCTCCAGGGTTCCAGCAGCACCTGGCGCACCACTTAGCACCCAGGAGATGCTGCAGTGAGCCTCCACTTTACCCTCCAGGAGGCAGGCCAGGCCAGGCGAGCACGTCCACACCCAGGCAGTCACTGTTTATTGGGTGTTTGGTCTGAATGGTCAAATCTTTACTTTTAGTGAGAATAGTTTGGCACTGATCTCAATAGGCAACTTTGCTGTTTTACACTGTGTCATTGGTCCTTTTATTCTGATGATCTATTGGAAAAGCTGCTTTTAACTTCTGACAAACATGGAGGAAAGCTGCGAGTTTTCATCCAGCCTCTTTAGCTGTTCAGTTGAATTTGTGTAGGGCATTCAAGGCCATTGCAAAACTTTTTCAAACTTGCTCCCAAAGATAGTTTCCAGTGAATACTGGAAATACAAATCCATTCCCCCCTCCTTTTTTTTTTTTTTTCCTAGAAAATTGTCAAAAGGAGACTTTCATTAAAAATGAAGTGCAGAAATCTAAATTTAGCTTTGAAGTTTCTTTTTTCATCAGGGTCTTCTGTTTGGGTTTTTAAGCAGTGAAGCAGAGTCTGTCTAAGGGAAGTGTGGCCCTGGGGCAGCTGCTGTCTGCAGAAGAGCAGTGTTGGTATTATTTAGGTCTGATGCAAACCACCAAAACAGTTTAAAATAGAGTGTGGAGGAAATGTCCTTCCTGGCTGCAGCATGGCACTATTTAGCCAATTTCCACAGAAAAACATAACTCTGTCACCTTGTTGGCTCATGCCCTTGGGGGCCTTTGGGACAGCGTTCCAGAATAACTCATGATTTTCAGTAGAAGTGATTTAACAGATAGGCATTAGAAGCAGGAATGCTCGCCACGTGTCTCACACTCCTTCTTTCCCTTGTAATATTTTGCTCTCTGTGCACTTGTGGCTTCTGACCAAGGTGAGATAACGATGATGGTCCTTCTTGCCTGGCATGTTATGGGGTTTAGGAGGGCAGGCAGGCACGCTGGCTCATCTCAAGGACAAGTAAGGAGAAGGGAGAAGTAACTTTGGAGAAGCTGCTCTGAGCCAGTGGCCTGACATTGCTATCTAATTTAATCCTCAGAAAAAAATGGAGAAGATAAGTTTCATGATCTTTATTTTATAAAAAGGGAAGGTGGCGTCTGTACAAGGCCACTTGAAGTTACCCTCTGTGTAGGTGTGTGTGTGTGTGTGTGTGTGTGTGTGTATTTTCTAACCTCGTCTTCCTTGTGTTCTGCTCGGCCCTTCTCGGTGTATCTGTGTGTACATGTGTGGAGATGGAAGTTATGGAGTGAGTCAAGAGATGTCATAGGAAAGGGGAATTTACCATCTAATATCCATTCAGTAGATGGGGAAACAGTGGAAACAGTGGCTGACTTTATTTTTGGGGGCTCCAAAATCACTGAAGATGGTGATTGCAGCCATGAAATTAAAAGACACTTACTCCTTGGAAGGAAAGTTATGACCAACCTAGACAGCATATTAAAAAGCAGAGACATTACTTTGCCAACAAAGGTCTATCTAGTCAAGGCTGTGGTTTTTCCAGTGGTCATATATGGATGTGAGAGCTGGACTGTGAAGAAAGCTGAGCGCCAAAGAATTGATGCTTTTGAACTGTGGTGTTGGAGAAAACTCTTGAGAGTCCCTTGGACTGCAAGGAGATCCAACCAGTCCATTCTAAAGGAGATTTTTCCTGGCTGTTCATTGGAAGGACTGATGTTGAAGCTGAAACTCCAGTACTTTGGCCACCTGATATGAAGAGCTGACTCATTCGAAAAGACTCTGATGCTGGGAGGGATTGGGGGCAGGAGGAGAAGGGGATGACAGAGGATAAGATGGTTGGATGGCATCCCCGACTCGACGGACATGGGTTTGGGTGGACTCTGGGTGTTAGTGATGGACAGGGAGGCCTAGTGTGCTGCGGTTCTTGGGGTTGCAAAGAGTTGCACACGACTGAGAGACTGAACTGATCCATTCAGTGCCCAAGAGATCATGATTTGCTTTGCTTCTGTGATCTGCCTCCTTCCTGATTGTCACCTGATTATCATTGTCCTACAGAAAATCAAGATAGGGAGAGTCTCTTTGCCCAGGAAAACTGGGCTGTTCCTAATAATAGCGTCTGAGTGGTGGGGCACCCTGCAGTGACCCGTCCCTTGACCACTGACAGCAGTTGGACTTAAACCAACTGTCTCTCAAGATGTGCTCTGCCGACCCTAGATTCCAGGCGAGTAGGACCTGCGTCTGTGTACAGACCTCCAACAGCTGCTGGAGCGGGTGGGAATAGTAGGATTTATCCTGGATCACAAAGGGGGATGACTTGATTTTTGGTGTCTCACTCATTGGAAAACTTGTAGGTGGTTAATATTCTTTGCCTCCTGAAAGGATCTCTCTTTCACTTGCCGTAATCGGCATTTTCAGTCTTGGCACTCAGCTGCCTCCTTGCCTGTGGTCAACTTAGGAGTTCCTGCTTAGCCTCTTCAGAGTACCTAGGTCTGTTCTCGGGGCTGAAGCTATAGATCATTAGAATGGACTTATCTTGGGGCAAGTGTGTAGGATGGTGAGATTGTATCTGGGGAAGGTTGCCTGCTCTTTATCTTATGCAGCTCTTTTTAAAATTTATTTTTGCTCTTTTCCAATAAGATATTTACCCCTCACCAAATTTTTCTGCTTACTTGAAATATAGGCCTAGTATACAGGCAACAGGAGCCTCTACCCTGGGATTTAAAGGGCACTGCTTTTATTCTTCTCTGGTCAGGCCCCTGTCCATGGGATGAGGAAACCCCTGGGCCTGTGAGTCCAAAGTCTCCCCTTTTTATTTTTTAAAAATATTCATCCATTTAGTTGGCTGCCTTGAGTCTCAGTTGCCGCACGCAGGATCCTCATTGCATCACGTGGGATCTTCCATCGCAACGTACAGCCTCCTTCACTGTGGCCCATGGGCTCAGTAGTTGTAACTTGTGGGCTTTGTGGCTCCATGTCATGTGGGATCTTAGTTCCCTGATCAGGGATCGAACCCGCATTCCCTGCATTGCAAGTTGGATTCTTAACCACTGGACTACCAGGGAAGTCCTCAAAGTCTCCCCTTTGTAGATCAGTTTCAGGTGCCTTGCAACCCAGAATATGCTGCTCGGACGGCTGTGGACCAGCTTGTACAGCTCGTGTGGACCTTTGGCCCATCTTCCTGTGGGCCTTTGTAGCCACTGGTCTGTGGGCCTGAGCAGTGGCGAAGGCACAGCTGTGTATATATGGGACGTAGGGGGTGTGAACGTTAAAACTGGGGCGATTACATGTCACAAGGTCTCTCTTGGTGCCGGATGGAGCAGCCAGTGGAAAGAGGAAGGTAGATGGTTGGCCGGGTCTGGGACAGTGTTTCCCCATTTCCTGGGCTGGATTCTGAGCAGGTCAAGAGTTTGAGAGTTGAACTTGGTCTTTCCTAAGACGTTATCAAGGTGCCTTTGTCAGTTGAGGCAGAAGAACCAAACCTGTTTTGCTGAACAGTCGGTTAGTGTGATCTGCAACTTTCAGTATTCTGACCTGTGATCTGTGGGCCACCATGTGTATGCCGCTGCCCTGGGTGTTCCGATGCAGGGGGTGGATCTGTACAAACCACATGCCTTTGCTGAGGTGTTAGGTACAAAATTAGTTGTTGTGGATTGTATCATATTTTCCCTGGAGTAAAGAGATTGCTCATTAATGAAAAGGCTAAGAGTTTGGCTGTAATCATAGTATTGTATCTCCTTGAGGAAACTCAGTTTTTCATGGCTTGTCTTTTCCTGCAGGAAACTTAAGCTTTATTCATTTGACTTCTCCTAGCCGGGATTCCACTTGCACAGCTTCTTTCCCAGTGTCTTGCTTGCGTTTCCTCTTGGTCTTGGGAACATGAGGCACGGGGCAGCTTATCTGGATGTTTTCTTCTCCTATTGTAAATATTTTGTTTGAGTGATCTGTGGCCTTCTCAAGCCTTTTTAAGGAAACAGGAGTATCAGTACAGTATAAAGAAATAAAAAGCCCTTAGGATACCGTACAAGGTATTTTTGTCAAAACTGTGCATTTTGGGCAACTGGTAGCTTCGCAGAATCAACACGAGTGTCTTTGAAGGAAAATAGGGAGTCAAGTGTGTATTATCAACATTTTCTACTTTTTCTGTTAAAGGTGTCAATTGTGGTGGAGGATTCATTAGCTGTGGCAGGAAGTTCACTCCGCTGCTTTGTGGATGACTGATGGTTGTCCTGAACTCTGCAGAGCTTTGCTAAAGTAGGTGACAGTGGCTCGAGCCCTCGCAGTGGTGTTTCGTCTTGATGAAGCTTCATGTGAGAGATTTTATGGACAGGTTTCCTGATAATATTATGATTTTAGTTATACTCATTGGACCACACTGAGTGCTTAATGTGTATTATTTAACCTCCGGGCAGGCAAACTTTATAATGCTCATAGTAAGTCTTCTAGAGATCAGGGATATTAACTAAGGCCACTCAGTTAGCAAATGGTTAGATGGGTTGAACCCAAGATGGTCTGCTTTGGGTACCTAGACCCTAAGTGTAATGCTGTACTGAACAGGCCACCTCAGTTGATACAGACCACCTCAATTGATACAGGCCACCTCAATTGATACAGACCACCTCAATTGATACAGGCCACCTCAATTGATACAGACCACTTCTCCTTTATAGCCTGGGTGCTGGGAGACTCTGGGAGTTCAGAGAAATAATGGAGATAGCCAACATTTTTCTAACGCTTTGGCCTTCTTTATATGTTATCCCATTTAATTTCTTTAAATAAAAGAATGTTTAATCCATACACCAGGTAGTCAGACCTGAGGCCTATCTTGTGACCTTAACGGGAAAATGAAATATACACATCAGATGAAATAGCCCTGGCTGAATCACGGCCATCGAGGAGTTTAGGTATTCTGAGCAAAACAGACACTTTGGAAGGACTGGGGAAATTCAAGGATGAATTCAAGCATGTATAAGTAGGTGGGGGATATATATGATATGCCAAGGTGGTGTTACCATGATATGGATAGAACTTGACCTCAAGGCTTCTCCCTGGTACAGGCCTGCCTTCTTGCCCTAGGAGGGACCCTGGCAATACAGTTAACAAGTGTCATCAAGGTAAAGAAGATTTAAGACATCTTGCAATGCCCTGAAAATTACAGCTCATCTGTAGAAGAAACTTGATAGAGAGGCTTTCCCAAATTTAGAGGCATCTCAAAACATTCATATGATACTAATTACATGAGTTAATTATGAAGCCAAAAAAAAAAAAAAATGCTTCCAAGTTGTTCAAGAATAAATTAAAAAATTCGAGGGACTTCCCCGGTCGTTCAGTGGTTAGGACGCCATACTTCTGCTGTAGGGGATGGGGGTTCAATCCTGTTGGGGAACTAAGATCCCGCATGCCACACAGTGCATCCAAAAGGAAGGGGAGAAGTAGAATAAATTACAAATTGTGGTTATCAATTCTAGAGGAAGTACCGAGTTATTTTAAATTTTCTCTAAAGAGATATTGCGAAATACCATTGGAAGAGATGGCGAAAGACAATGCAACCAAAAACTGTAGTAGCGTGTATCTGAGAGGTGTACCAAGCAGTTAACTTTTTTTAAATTTTATATTTGTGGTATCTGCAGCTTCTTAAAATTTGGAATTTGCAAGATGCCACTCTAAATTCTAAATACTCACTTTCATACCTAAATTTCTGTTCTTAATTTTATATTCTTTTTCTTAAAGCGTGCCCTTAAAATTGATAAACTTCAGCTTCGAGAAGGCCTGACTCTGTGCCTAATGGTAGGGTTTGCTTGTTGACTTAGAAAATAAATTTTAAATGTTCCCCACCCCCAATCCCAAATAAATACTCTGAAGTTTGCATTGTTACATTACCAGACCAAAACTTTTTTTCCCTAATGTCTTCATCGTTTTGCTAGTTTAGAGGCCCCATGCCAAGTAGAAAAAGAAGTTGTAAATATGTAATTATCACCGAACCTTGATCTCGAATGATCTAAGCCTGCTTTGACCCATGGTTTTGAGATTAAGTCTCTGCCTAGGAAACTGCTGGTGAAGATTAAACCCCATCATACTGGCCGTCAAGGTGTCTCGGGGCCTGGTTGCCTTCCTTGGGCTCCCTGGGTCTCGTTTTTCTTCTATGTATAGTGACATGAATTGAACTGGATAAGATTTGCAGCTTTTTCTGTCCTGAAAAAGCTGGGTGTTAGTAAAGGAAATCACCGACGTTGACTTAGAAAACATAATCATTAACTAATCAAAATAGAAAGCTATTGAAAATCATCCCAGATTGGAACAGACGAATACCGCAGACATCCAGTTGGAGTTTGTTGGGAATGGTTGCTGTTACAAAAAGAAACAAGCCACGGTTATTTTGGAAATCTCCTAGTGCAGCCTGTGCAGACATCCTCACCAGAGAGCACGTTTCCTGCAACTCCCGCTTTCTCCTCCTGGCCAAAGAAAGGCAGCCTGGGTTTGGGTGGGAACACCATTTCCCTCTGGTTAATTACAGTGTTGGCATCCTCCCCTTCCTCTGAGTTGGTGAGAAGGTCTGTGAATAGTTTTCCTAAGGTAAAGAGTTAGGAAATGCTTCTCTATGTCTAGGAAAAGAGAACCCCGAAGGAGCATCTGTCTTTTGGGGGAAACGAGTGGAAACTTGTCTGAATATAACTAGTCTTGTCTTGCCTTTCAAAAATTTCTCCAAACATTCTCAGAAAGGACAGAATCTGCTGCATCCGGGCAGTTTTCAGATCCTCTTCTCAGCGGGGGCATAGCTCTGAGTCCCATAATTGCGTTCTGTATAGTCAGCAGTGGAGGACACTTCTGACTGTTGCTTTGGATGACTGTCTTGTTCTCACAGCTCACGTTTATGTTTTAGTCTCTCAAACCCATAGTATTGAGCAAAAAAAGAAAGACCATATGATAAAATTTGCCTTCAAATATGTGAAAAGGCAAAAACAAAACAAAACACCCGATAGTAACATTTTGTATTCACTGTTCTGCAATCCCTTGAAAAGGCAAAAACAAAACAAAATACCCGATAGTAACATTTTGTATTCACTGTTCTGCAATCCCCTGCGGTTCGCTGTTTTAAAATAATCTCTGGTCCTCTGAACCCAGCCCGGGCACACTTCTATTCTAGCTTCTCGTCGCCGCTTACTCGCTCTAGGGCCCAGCGGACCAGCCAGCCTTCTCGTCTGCTGCCCTCTCCTGTTGCCCGTCCCCTCCCCCTGCAGCCCTGCTAGCTCTCCTTTCTCACTCTCCAGGAGCCTCATTTCTCTTTCCACGTCTACCTTTCATGACCTGTAGTGTGCCATGAGGCCAAATTCTTGAGATCAAAAATGATGCCTTTCTATCATCCCCTGCTAACAGCAAGGAAAGATGCTCCAGTACTTTGCTACCCAAAGGGCGGTCCAGCTGCCAGCAGAATCTGCATCACTGAGGGTTTATGGGAAATGCAGAATGCTGGACCCTTACCCAGACCTACTGCCTCAAGTCTGATTCTGCATTTTAACGAGATCTCTGGGTGATTCATGTATGTGTACATTAAAGTGGGAGAAGCACTGTTGCAATACTGTGGAAACCTTTCCACAGGAGTACCAAGTGATCTGCAGAGATTTCAGTATGTCGGATTAGACTTTCTTCTATCACCGAGGAAAAGAAGGAAGAATTCAAGGAGGGTAGCTGNCCTCAAGTCTGATTCTGCATTTTAACGAGATCTCTGGGTGATTCATGTATGTGTACATTAAAGTGGGAGAAGCACTGTTGCAATACTGTGGAAACCTTTCCACAGGAGTACCAAGTGATCTGCAGAGATTTCAGTATGTCGGATTAGACTTTCTTCTATCACCGAGGAAAAGAAGGAAGAATTCAAGGAGGGTAGCTGCCCATTTTATGAGGGTACTTTGACTCGTCCTCAGCTACAGAACCCGTTTTAACCAAGGGTAAGTAATGTTCTAAGGCTAGCAGAAAAGAAAATTGCTGAGAGCAAGTCAATTAACTGAGGTTTTAACCCATGTCTTTTGGGCTTCTCTGGTGGCTCAGCTGGTAAGGAATCCGCCTGCAACGCAGGAGACCTGGGTTTGAGCCCCGGGTTGCGAAGATACCCTGGAGAAGGTAACGGCTACCCACTCCAGTATTCTGGCCTGGAGAATTCCATGGAGAAGTCCATGGGGTCACAAAGAGTCAGACAAGACTGAGCAACTTTCACTTTCACTTTACCCAGAGCATCCTTCACGCCAGTTTCCTCCACTGACTGTCCAAAGGCCACCAAGTGTAGCTCCTAGGGATCCTTTTCTCTGCTAAACTCAGAATTCATCATGTTTACTCTTTAGGTATTTAGTCACAGAACACCTTGACATTTGTAGGCTGTAATTAACTCAGGAGCTATTATACGCTGGCGAGTCTTAAAATATGTTGCACTCCCTTGTATATAAAGTATGTTTCCAATAAATTAATGAATTAATGTCAGATTTTTCAGGAAGTGGTTCTACTTTTCAATATGGAAAAAGAAATCTATTGTCTTGAGAAATGTTTTTGGTCAATGCTCAGGGAGAATTCCATTTTTCTTGAATCCCTCAACATTAATTTTAGACTGTTCTGAGAGCCCTATGACTGGCTTCTTCATTGATGAGCTTCTGTATTTTACTCAACAAAAGGCAATATTTGCACCTCAGCTGCTCTTATCTTCCAATAGTTGTGGCTCCCTGTCAGTTGAAACAACTCATTCTCATAACAACTTTTTGATTTTTCCAAATAACTTTCTTTTCTGACTTTTTTTTTCTTTTGAAATCTTACTTGGCAAAAACAAACAAAATGTGGAAAAAACTTTCCGTTCAGCCTTGTCTCATGTTACTTCTTTCCCATCAGATCTCAACTTATTTATCAGTTCAGTCCNTGGTCTCCCAGCAAAGAAGTACCATTTTTTTAGGTTCAAAATCTCACCTCTTCTGACTTTAAATCCAGTGTAACCGATAAGAGCAAGGTTTTGTTATAGAGCTGAAGGAGAATCCGAATCTCTTTACTTCTGGAAACTTATCTCCAGAGTGGGGTAAATATAGGCCCACGTCACCACAGAGGTGGTGAAAAGTCAAGGCCAAAGGAGGCAGAATGCTGTGGCTTGGGTTGGAGATCAATGACTTTTCCAAAGGAGGAAATGGTTGACCGGGCGCCACCGTCCCCTCGTCGGCCAGGATCAGACTTGTGAACCTGCTTCAAGGCAGTGGCAAGCTGGGAAGACGCCTGCCTCTGATGTGTGCCCGCCAACCACAGCGAGGTCGGTTTCCAGCTCCCTGACCGTAGCCAAGGCGGGCCTCAGCCTGTTCTGGACACCAGGCCTCCTTGGAGAAGCCGTTCTCTTGGTCCCAGTCACCCTCCGAGCTGCTGGCAGGGGCACTGAACTTCTGTGGGGCCAGGGCAGGCCTCCTAGGTGGTGATCCCTTGGCACAGCCAGGAGACCTTGGGGGAAGGTAGAAAGACCTGGCGTGAGGAAAGCAGAAGAAATTAGCATATCAAAGGGTTTCTGATAAGGGGTTTTTGAGCAGGAAGTTAATCAGATTATGAGGGCCTTCGGTGCCAAGCCAGGTCTTTTAGGCTTAATTGTTGCTCTTGTTGTTTAATCAGGTTGGACTCTTTTGAGACCTCATGGACTGTAGCCTGCAAAGCTCCTCTGTCCCTGAGATTTGCCAGGCATGAATACACTGAGCGGGTCACCATGCCCTTTTCCAGGGGATCTTCCCTACCCAGGGATCAAACCCATATAGGCAGTTGGATTCTTTTACTGCTGAGCCACTGGGGAAACTCTTTGGCCTAATTGGTGACTGGCAGCTTATAAGTAGGGGCATGTCATCCTCAAACCATTGCAAGACCAGGAGGGTGTGATGTTCAGGCAGCAGGCTCCTTTCTTCCTTTCCTGTCACACGTGTGCAAAGAAGAGAAGGCAGGGAGCCCTCCCTGCACGTCAAGTTAGCTCCTGGACCCTTGTTCTGATCCCATGGTGAAATATATGTCTTATGTTTTTACATACATATTTTTAAATTGAATTGAAGTATAGTTGTTTTACAATTTTGTGTTAATTTCTGCTGCACAATAGAACGATTCAGTTATATATATATATATTTTTTTTTTTCATTATGGGTTAATCACAGGATAACGCCCCTGAGCTAGGTGGCATTAGTGTTAAAGAACCCACCTGCCAAAGCAGGAAACATAGAGATGCGGGTTTGATCCCTGGGTGGGGAAGATCCCCTGGAGGAGGGCGTGGCAATCCCCTCCAGTATTCTTGCCTGGAGAATCCCAAGGACAGAGGAGCCTGACGGGCTACAGTCCATGGGTCAGAAAGAGTGGGACAGGACTGAAGCGACTCAGCACACACGCACATTCCGTAGGGCCTTGTTGTTTATCCATCCTCTATACACTAGTTTGCCTCTGCTCATCACAGACTCCCAATCCTTCTCTCCCCCAAACACTTCATAATTTTTTAAAACAGTATTTTCTTCATGACACCTCCAAAGATATATAGGGAAGCTCTTAAGAGGCCCAGAGCCTTTAGTATCCCCACTTACCCTCAGTGGCTCAGGCTGTAAAGAATCCACCTACAGTGAGGGAGACTTGGTTTCATTCCCTGGGTCGGGAAGGTCCCCTGGAGAAGGGAATGGTAACCATCTAGTATTCTTGCCTAGGAAATCCCATGGACAGAGGAGCCTGGCCGGCTACCGTCCATGGGGTCACAAAGAGTTAGACACAACTGAGTGACTAACACTTACCTTAGTTTCCACATAGACCTCACATCACTCACAGCCTGCTGACTCCTCTGAAATACAGTGTGAAACAAACAAGGGCATAGATTCATTCATTCCAAGGGAGCACTTTCTTTTACCAGGCCTCACTCATATTTTCCTGGCATGTCTGCACCACAGGTACCTCAAATGTATGCTTCCTACTTTTGGAAATCCAAAGAATGTAGCGTTTCAGTTGAGGAGTGCCTCAGCGGAATCCTTTTCTTCTGCCTAAAGCCATTTGAATGCCTGCGCCCAGGGAGGTTGGGTTGATTGGACAACATATATAAACCTCTGCAAGAAATTCACTAGGTGGAGGAGGATGCCAATAGCCCAGAAACGTGGTATCCAGGGAGCTTTGTAGTTCATAATCTTCATGACGTCATGGAGACAAGCAGCCCTGCTCCGTGGAGCTTTCTGCAGTGGTGACCTGTGTTTGCTGTCTTCTGTGATAACCATTAGCCACATTCAGATGGCTTGAAGTGTAGCAGCTGCAGCTAAGGCACTGAATTATAAATATTATTTTATTTCAGTTAAATGCATGTATCCACTTATACATAGGGCTACCCACATGGCTACCATAATGGACAGGACAGTTACTGCCTTCAAATTCCCCTTCTCCTCAAGTCATCCAGTGAGGGTAATCAGGTCATTTCTTAGTGGGACAGACTGAATTATTTGCACCTCTCTATTCCTGTCTTTTGGAATTAGTTAGAGGCTGTCTCTTTCCTGGATCCATGATATCCTAATGTTTATGGAAATACTCATCAGCGGTAACACTTGAATTATAGTACTTTGCTGTAAGAGGATACAGCCAGCCCTCTTATTATGTATGTTTGTTTTTTTGTTTTTGTTTGTTTTCATCTTTAAAGGACTGGACAAACAGTGTTGTCTTGCAGGAAAAGAATATGCATGATGTCTCTGCCCAGAGAAAGGTAGAGACTGTAAAACATTCCTCCTGGGAAACCGGGTAAAGCAAAGTTACAGAGGCAGGTAGAAATCTCAGGGATAAAGCTTTTCCTGAAGGAATGCTTTTCATTGCGTTCCTCTTCCTTCAAAAGAGTCCAGGGGAAGAAACTTCCCTGAGGGCACTGGAATTTTCCCCTATGAATAAATACTCCCCGCCTTGCTCACCTCTGTGCTATGTTCTTCTGGGAGCTCACCCTTCTTTGGCGTGCTGTGACTTACACCCTCATAAGGACTTTGAAAAAAAAAAAAGGCTAGTATTTTTCCTGAAATGTTCATTTCCTTGCTGTAGGCTTATGTGGGCTTTGAGTGGAAATGCGATCTGTGCGCCTCACTCTGCATTTGGTCTCAGCCATTGAGACGGGGTTTAATAAGAACTGTTTGATACCTTAGGAGTCAGATGGGCCTTACTCTGTGTGCAGAGTGTTGTCTTAGACAGAGGGATTTGTATCTTGAGAGTGGCGCCAGCTGACGTGAGTCCTCCCAGGCAGCAGCCTGTTGCAAATCTGGTTCGGTCCATGTTTTCTCACTTCTGGAACCTTCTGTGGTTGCCACTCACAGCTCGTGGGTTTACTCTGGAACTCTAGCCCCTGTCCCCGACTGTCTTCTGTCCTTCCCTCAGCTGTAATACTGCACACGGGCAGTCATTTAATACAAACTTAATACAAATCACATTTCTTACGAAGTCAAGATGGAGCTTTAATTTCCAAGGACATCTTAGCCAGTCAGCACATCTCTTCTGGGGAACATCTTTTCTGTTCTGTCCTGCTTCCCCTTCCATGGCCCTTGAAGCCTTTGGTTTCAGAGCTCCTTGGAAGATGAGAAACTCAGGTCTTTGGGGATTTCTTTGTATCAGTGTTGTCCAGTAGACCTTTCTTCTGTAATGAAAAATGCTCTAAATCTATCCTGGCCAAATGCGACTACTACGCCTTTTGAAAATGGCTATCGCTGCTCGAAACTGGAGATTTGATTCTATTTCACTTTAGTTAATTTAAATTGAAATGTCAGCTCTCTTTAACTTCTTTTTTTAAATTTTATTGAAATATGGTTGATTTATAATGTGTTGATTTCTGCTGTACAGCAAAGTGACCCAGTTATACTTGTATATACATTCTTTTCCATTCTGGTTTATCACAGGATGCTGAATATAGTTAGTTCCCTGTGCCATACAGTAGACCTTGTTGTTTATCCTTCTTTGACTTCTGAACTGACTTCTTTATATTATGGCTAATGTTGACCAACCAGATCTTGAGCTTTTCATTTTCTCTCAACTCTGCCCTGACTGTTCATACCTCCATGTCTGGCTCCAATACATCTTTTTGTCTCCATTGTCCTGTTTTCTCTGTGAGTATATTTTTATTCCTGCTCCAGAAAATATGTATTAATTTTTTACAAGTAAGGAGAATTTGTCAGGAGGGTAGAAGGTTTCTCTTGGAACCTAAGGAAGGCATATGAAACTTGCCTTTGAGAACTCAGGGAAATGGAAAACTGGAAGGGGCCTACTGCGTGCCAGGCAGTGTTCACAGTCTGGAGCACAAAGTCCACGTGTACCAGTGAGCAGACGGGACTCTGCTGCTCTGTCAGGGTCGGTGAGTTCAGGATGTAGGAGGAGAGTGATGATTGGCATGTCCTTGTGGCAGAAGGCAGGTGTCTGGAACAAGAACATTTCGGTTGGAGGCAACAGCCAGTTCAGATGCCCTAAAACCAGAGGTCACTTGTCACCTTTCCTCCCGCCCAACCGCCTGCTGGCTTTCATATTTACTTCTCTTTTTACATTTATAGACACATCTTACATTGTGCTCCATAAAAACAGAGCCAGACTGCATCAGCCCTGGTGTAGGTAATAAGATCAGACCAAGGTGGTGAGGGGGCTTCCTTTGTAGCTCAGTCAATAAAGAATCTTCCCGCAAGGCAGGAAACCTGAGTTCAATTCCTGGGTCAGGAAGATCCCCTGGAGAAGGACATGCAACCCGCTCCAGTATTCTTGTCTGGAGAATCCCATAGACAGAGGAGCCTGGCAGGCTCCAGTCCATGGGGTTGCAAGAATCAGACACGACTTAACGACTAAAACCTCCACCACCAAGGTGGTGAGAGACCGTGAAATGGAGTAGAATGTGCTCTCTCAGTCTCTTAGGAAGCATGCCGCTTTTTACACGCCTTGGCCTTTGCTCCAGCACAGGGTTGGTTTAATGAATGAGACTGAGTGCAAATCAAAGACACCAAAGTCAGTTGCATACAAGAGCTTGCAAAAACTCTTCTGAAGAACTGTAAACTCGACTGTAGTCAAGAACTGTAGCTTGACTTCCTAGTCAAAGGTAATCGACAACACTTTGAAGTTGAAGTTGCACGCTCCACCCTTAGCCCTTGTGGTGAAAGTTATTTCACCATCGCCCGTCGTTGGAAGCAGCCCACTGGATCCCAGTACCTAGTGATCAGGTGCACTTCCAGGGCCTTGTGGTTCTCATTTTTCCTAGTTAAAGTGACTGCTGGATGGATAAAGAAGATGTGGTACAAACACCCAATGAAATACTATTCAGCCATAAAACAATGAAATAATGCCATTGTAGCACCGTGGATGCAGCTAGAGATGCCCACACTAAGTGGAGTCAGAGACAAATGCCGTGTGCTATCGCTTACACGTGAAATCTGAAAAATGACGCCGATGAGCATACCTCTGAGACTCAGACTGTGAGATCAGACTTCAGTGGCCAAGGGGGAGGTGAGGACGGGAGTCTAGACAAGGCAGAGGCAAACTATTATATGTCACATGGAAAATCAACAAGACTCTGCTCTGTAGCACAGGGAACTGTGGAAAAGAATATTAACAAATTTATATCTCTGGATAACTGAATCACTTTGCTTTGTAACAGAAATTATCACAATGTTGTAAATCAACTATACTTAAATAATTTTAAAAAGCAAAATGACTGTTGGGATCTATCTTGACCCTCCTGCAACCTGTTGACAAAGATCGTCATGTAAATGCTGCTTTCTCTTCTCACCAACCATGAGGCTCTCGGGACTTGCAGCGGTGGGGGTGGGGCCTTTAACTTCTCACTTGTGGGAAGATAGCCTGGTGCAGCTCACAGCTACTTACCTGCCCAGAGCCTTTCACATTGTTTACTGCAAGTAACAGTAAGGTCCTGGTAGTCCGGGAAGGGCAGAGACCCGCCTCACTTTCTCATCCAGCTGCGCCTTGAGAAAATAAGCCAAGTTGCCCAATTTTAGGGCAGATTCTCATTTTGTTTCAAATTCCCTACTTGAACTTAACAATGCTTGAAACTTGTTTCTCTTCTGTTTCACTTCCTCTGCTTGAAGGACGCGAAGAGGGGGGTTTCAAAATGGGTGTCGTTATCTTTATCTTAGAAGCCAAAGTGAGCCTGAGCGTGCTTTTTCCTCCTCCGATGCCAGCAAGCCAAGATTTGTTTGGCTGCCCTTAATCCAGCAAAGGTGCCCCACTCCGCCTTCCCTTGCCCATGGCCAGGTTCTTCTAGAATTGGGTCCCTGTTCACATAACACGGAGACTCAGAGTGCTCTTTACTTTCATTTCCTTAAAATTGACTGTATTTTCTTTTCCTTAATTTGCATTTTGGAGAGAATCAACCTTAAACAGATGGCATGGTAGTAGGAGCTTGATTTTGAATTTTGGCCTTTAACTCAGCCAAGACTTATGGAGCCCCTGATATATGGTCCACCTGGGCTGAGGCTGCCTGTCCTGGAATAAGACAGGTGACACTCCTGCCCTCCTGAAGTTGCCAGCCTCTGCCTACCAGCCTCATCTGTAAAGTGAGAACCGTCACATCAGTCTTTCATAACTACGTGTCACACATAATCAAGGCATTGAGCAAGCAAAAGGGTCTTTTTGTGTAACTGTTCCTATCGTTATTAGTTATCATTCAAGTTGAGCTGGGGAAATAGATCTGGAATAAACTGTTAACAGTAAAAGTCTCTGTTCTAAACTGGAATTTCCTCCTCATGCCCCACAGTGAGTGGAAAGGCCTCTCTACGGGCTGAACGGAAAATGATCCTCTGTCCCCTGACAGCATTTTCCTTCTTTCCAATCTCGTGATGTGCGGCTGGCACTCTGGTTTTGTTCTTAGAAGCCCGGGTCAGCTGCCTGATCAGGTGTGAGTCTATGCGTGTGAAGTGGGGATGCGGTCCTTCAGCGGTGTGCTGAGAAGTGGCCCACAGTGGATTTCTCCATCTGCGGAGAACACACAGCAAAGTGATAGTCCTGACACCGTTTCTCTTGTGAAAGGAAACACGGCGTCTCATGCCATTTAAGTAGGGCCACCAGATCAGTGCTGGAACATGTTTGAATTATTCAGCGTTCATGACTTTGGGAGTGGAACTGTGAATGTTTTCCAGAATGAAGAGGACTTGAGACATCATTGTGCTCAGCACAGTATTTGACTGGTCTGAGGACGAGCTGTGGAAACTGGTTGGGAGCCTAGAGCCCTGTCGTGGTCTTCTAGACCCTTCTCAACCCCCTGCCTGGCTGGCTCTCCAGTGTGATTCGGGGAGCAGTAGCCCCTTGTGAATTTTCACGTGATGAACTGGCCTCAAGGAAAAGAGGTTAAGGAATAGTGCTTTCCGTATATCTGAATGGCATGGAGCCCGTCTTACCTAGACACTTAAAAATCGTCAAGTTGTCTGTGTTCTCCAGTTTTCTGTCCGCTGTGAACCTAAGTGTCCTGGTTCTGTTTGCTTGAGAAGGAGAGCCAGCCATAACCATATTTCAGCATGTTAGAATTCCAGAATCTTAAAATGCCTCCTTGCCTCCCCACTTCTGAATGTTGAAATTCACTAATTTTATCAGCACATTGCCAGATAACACACTAGGTGTCTCAAAACCAAAGCAGACCACCTCTGGCTTGTTGAATGTTTTGCAAAGGTCAGCGGAGGATTGAAAACCTTGACCTTCAGCTTACTACCTATTTGCCAGATCTAAGCTGGTTATAGACAGTATTTTTAAACCACATTCTTTGTTTCTAGAAGGATTGTTAAAAGACCCTACGCACTCTTGGAAACCTTTTGGTAACAATGATTGTTTCCATTCTATCTCTGAAAGCTTTGGGAGCCTCACAGTAACAAAAGTTGTTATGTTTTGTTCTGTCTATTCACTCAGATGCCCTGAAAGATTTCTTGGAAGTCATCAGACTGCTGCGTCCAGTTGATAACTGGGAATAGATTTACCAGAATCTTAGTTATCTTTGTCGCTGGCATGCCTTTCCTGTAACTTTTGTAACGGAGAGAGAACATCGCCTGCCCTGTTCCTTTTCTCACCAGAGAGTGCTTGTGCGGCACTTCTTTTGTCTAGACGGCTTTTACATGTATGTCAAGCCTGTTTTCTCTCCATCTTGACCCTAAAAAGTACCATTTCATAGATCAAGAAATGGAAGTTCTAAGAAGTTAAGTGGCTGAGCCCCAAAGCTGAACTCACACTCGCGTTTTTGTCTTGAAAAGTCTTGGACTTTACCAGCCTGCCCTTGTTATAAGTGAAGTAATTGCAGGGAGCCAAAGCTGTCTTCTAAGAAGCTTACTGCTCCCCCACCCTCTCCCTGCTCCTCTCAACTCCATCTGGCTGCACTCAGCGTCTTTGCCTTCGCCTGGAATGAGCGTACACCTCTGCTCTTAGACCTATGTAGCAGGAATCTCTGCTTTATTGTTCATAGCAAGAAAGATGAGGGCTTACATATGACCTGTGGCTTTGTCTCTCCTTGACTGTTTCTCATTGACCTTCCGTAAGTTGTTCACCTCTTCGACCCTGAATTTCCCCATCTATAAAATGATGATGGGAGAATTCCATGAGTAAATGAACTAGTCATCACAGCGCTTAGCACTGGACTGTGCATTTGGCTTGCCTCCAGTAAATGGTGATAATAGAAATAATAGTTCGCATAGATCTGATTTCTGAAACAGAAAATGTTCCTTCTCCTTGAACAGAAACGTGAGTATTCAGAGCAGAGAAGCAAATGCGTATTGGAAAATATCCATAGTAGAGGGTTCATCACAGATTTTTACATTCCTGTGAAACCTCTAGTAATGGGAGAGAGGATTGAATGGACATGATAAACGCTCACTAGTGGAAAACATTTAGATGTCTGCAGGGTGGGGCAGGGAGCCTGGAGACTCAGAGCAGCGGCTAGGAGGAGGCGCAGGTACCAATGCTTTGCACCACCTGGAGGGTGCCGAACCTCCCGTCCAGATAGTGGTTTTCAAGAGGCGAGGTGGCCCACTGTTGCCCCATCTTTTTATTTTCTTAAATTCAGTTAGAAATCCAGCTTTTCATGTAGCATCTCCTCATTTTCAGACTTGGTTCACATTTGAAACAGAACTTAAGCCGTGTCTGGGGGCCATCCCCACCTCCCCCCTGACGTGGTGATCTGGGCTGTGGCATCTCCCAGCCTGGGCCAGCCCCAGGCTCCCTCGTTGCCAGAAACCCAGCCTCTCGAAGCAGACTCACCATCTAAAGGAGTATCTCTCCTGAGTGTAGCAGCATTTCCGGCCCTTTTCCAGATCACAAATATGGGAATTATCTGCCTTGACTGATATTTTCACATACTTCATAAAACTGTAATTGGAAAACCTTTCCAGCACTGGGCACACACCAGGACACCGAAGCACATTTTGAAAGAGAGGTAGGGAAAAAGCGCCACAGAAATTTAGAAATGAAAAGCCGGATCTCACAGGAAATTGATACTCAGACCAAATTCCTTGCTTAGTTGAAGCAAACAGCTTAACCTAAATACCTATTTTTCTGATTGTCAGATAGTTGCCACCTTTTAAAAAATCCTTTCCTACAGGGATTTTGCATTAGTGCTGGTATTTTGCTTTCAGTTGCCTCAGCACTTTGAGTTACACAGTATTGTTTAATTCATAAATAAATAACAATGGGAAAGCACGTCTTTGGGTAGACCATTTCAAAGTTCTTTTGGCAAAAATCATTTTGTGCATGTTTTTAATTTCCTGTCAGATCATAAACATCTTGCAGAAAGAACCATGCTCTATTCTGTCCAAGCTCTCCATAAAAGGTTGATATGAAGGCTCTTCTAGGGCAGATAAGTAATGCATGTTTGTTTATGTTGGCTAATTTTTCTGCTAAGTAATAAATGATTTTAGCTGAATTGGAATGTGATAACACTCCATAAACCCTGTGCTCATTATCTTGCCTCCATCAGACTATTTACCATGTTATTTTGACTGTCACTAAGAGAGTTAATCATCTATTATTTTCAATAATCTCTGTGTTATTTTCCTTGTTGCTACAGCCCATCATCAAGTCACATCACCTGAACGAGACTTGTCTTCTCCGTTACTATTACTTTCTGTAACGGGATGACTTTAATGCCCTTCCTAGCAGGATGGTTACGATTTTGATGGTCTGTGAAATGGTGCCGCAGTCTGCTCCTCACTCGGTGAACGACCCCGTGTGCGTTGATGTGGATTCATTTTTGTCAGTTTGTTTCCTCTTTTCCTTAGCCCCAGTGCCAGCATGCTCTTGGGTTTGGGCTCATTTCAAAAATTCTACAGTTAGGATTTATGCGCTGCAGATAAACGCGCTATTAAAAATCAGCTTCCTCAGTGATGAACTAAAATTGGCAAGCTTGGACGGTGGTTTTTATTGGAGACTGCTGACCTCTGCCCAGCCTTCTCAGAAGAGTGTTTTATCCATGAGATCTCTGTTAAAGTTGGGAGACCTAAAAGTGTTGCAGCTCTCTGAACAGGCAAAAGTGCCTGTATTTTGAAATACTGCCTCTGGCAACAAGACAGATATTTCCATCTGCAAGAGTCATTTTAAATGTTTGCATTTTGTCACCTGATATGTGACTTGACTGTGGGACATATATCAGGAAAAAAAAAAGCGAATTCAGCAGCTTGTTTGAGAACTCAAACTGTACTCCATTCCTCAGTGATCCAAGAAGTTCAGGGATAAGCAGAAAACAGCCTGCCTGCTTGGGAGTTATTTGGAGTTCGTGGGGCTGGGGAGTATAAAATAGGGAAGAAGCAGGTGAAATTCCTACTCAGCTGTTTTACGTTCGTCACTCTGTTCAGCTCTAGCTTGTTTTAAACATATATTATTAGTTTTCCCTGTATATAACTCCTCTAACAGTTCCTTGCAAATCAAAATCTAAAAATCCTAGTTCAAAGGCACAATCAAGTTTTCAATTTAAAGTACTCTATGCAATTAATCCCTTTGAAACATCCCATAATTGCTTAATTTGCTTGTTTGGGAAATACAAATTTATGTTTATATGGCTTAAAGCCATCCATAGATCCATAGTGAAGTGTTAAACTCATGAGCCAAAAAGGCTTAAAGAAAGAAAGAAATCCTCAAAGCTAAGTTCCCTCAGTTGAACAAGTCAGAGGGTGGGGAATTACACACATATGCACACCCCCCTACCACCTTCCAGGGCTTCAGAGTTAGCTCCATGAAAGTGACATTAGACTGGAGTTTATTAAGAGGGCGGAGGGCCTGCAGCTGTCCAGATTCAGGGGTTTGTTCACCAGCTCTTGATTTTTAAGTTTTTAAACCAGGCTTGAGTTTCCTCAGTTCACTGTTAGAGTGTTGTTGTTGTGGAGTCACTCAGACATGTCCGACTCTTTACGACCCCGTGGACTACAGTGCGCCAGGCTGCCCTGTCCCTCACTGTCTCCCAGAGTTTGCTCAGACGCGTGTGTTTGGAGTCAGCGATGCTGTTTAGCCATCCCTCATCCTCTGTCGCCCCCTTCTTATGTTTTCAGTCTTTCCCCACATCAGACTGTTTTCCAATGAGCTGGCTCTTCACGTCAGGTGGCCCAAGCTTCAGCAACAGTCCTTCTAATGAGAATGCTGCTGCTGCTGCTAAGTCGCTTCAGTCGTGTCCGACTCTGTTTGACCCCAGAGACGGCAGCCCACCAGGCTCCCCAGTCTCTGGGATTCTCCAGGCAAGAACACTGGAGTGGGTTGCCATTTCCCTCTCCAATGCATGAAAGTGAAAAGTGAAAGTGAAGTCGCTCAGTCGTGTCCGACTCCTAGCGACCCCATGGACTGCAGCCCACCAGGCTCCTCCACCCATGGGATTTGCCAGGCAAGAGTACTGCAGTGGGGTGCCATTGCCTTCTCCAATGAGAATAGAACAGTCCTTTTCTATAGTCTCATCATAGATTAGGTAGACAGCATCAGATTCTGCTGTTGCCTGTTGTGTGTCTGCTGGGACGGTTTTTATGCCTCCTCACTCTCCTTGCCTTTTGTAAATCTAGTTTTGGTCAAGCCATGCCATGAGCTGTGTAAACCTCAGACATCCCTGTGGCTCCCCTTCTCTCCATCTGTCAAAACAACAATTGTTGTTGAATAATTCTCTGTCTCCAGAGATCCTGCCCCTGGATTGTCTGGATTTCCCTCTCTGCTCAGCCTCTCGTGGTCTACGCTCTGCTCCCAGTCAAAGTGCCTTTCTGTCCTCTCACGCCTCTGAAAACCACTCATCCTTTAAGAATAAGCTCCTCCATGAATCTGGCTATCCCTGTATCAGCTTTTTGTCCTTTTCTGACCTCTTGCTTGCACAGAAAGCACGTTGGTTGCATCTGATAGCCTTGCCTCTCTATCTGGTACGTAAGCCACAGGAGTGCAGGGACCCACCTAATGTTTGTTTTAAGTCTCTTTCTGTGTGGAGAGGATTTCAGAGACCTGATGAACCCCGGTTGTTGACCATGTAGTCAGCAGTTTCAATGTGGAAAAATAGGTGTCTTTTCTTACTAGGCTTTTGACTGCTAGGAATGATCTCCTTGCCTCTTCAAATAGATTTTAGAGTATGGATTAGGTCATGCTTGGAGGGTCCTTAAGGAGTATTATCATTGAAAAAAAGTATTTGCGTGAGAAACATGGATGCCTTCAGGCCGGTGTCTCTGAGTCTTTCCTGTGCAGGTTCTGGTCTCCCAGTTACCCTTGGGCTGGTTTTTCTAGAACAGCTCCTGGTGCCCAGAGACCTTGGGGAACTAGCCTCTCAGTTACCTTTGTGGGGGCTTTTCCTGAACAACTCCTGGTGCCCAGAGACCTTGGGGGACTGTCTTTGGAGAAAAGCCCCTCCTCTCCTGCTTTCAATATACTTATCATTACTTAAGGGATGAGGGTTAAAATACAATTTTAAAACTAGTAGAGAAGGTATCACCTTGTGTTAGAAGTTCCGAGTATGCAGCAGATGTTCAGAGAAGGAAAATCTTTCTCAACTATCTTTGGCTTAATTATGAGGTGTCTTTTTGGTGTATTTATTTACTTATTTATAGCAATTGGCCAAAGGCTTTGACTCACTGGGGAATGTCTCTAATTATGAACATGAAGGGTCCTGTGCGGTTGTTCGGAGCTTCATTCTGGGCCAGAGAATGTGTGTGACAGGCCCATAGACTGGTCTCACTGGTCTCAGGGGCCCTGGGTGTCTGTTGCCTGCATCGCAGACCATGGCGGCTGGCTGCCAGATGGTAGCCTCCGTGGCTGGCTCTGAAATGCCAACTGCAATTGAAAACCTTCTTGCCGAGAACAAGTCTTTCCATTCCGGGACCATATGGTGATCAGAGCCTCTGAGCCCACGATCATTTATGGGGCCAGGCTCAAGAGCAGAGCAGATGGGAAGAACTGTCATAGGAGAGCATGGCTGGGAAAATGGTGAGGAATTGGTATTCAGTTTTGCTGGATCCAGAATGAGTGGAGACAGGGGACTCATGGCCAGCTGCAAACTGGGTTCTCCACAAGACTGCCCGAACAGTGACCGGGCAGCTTCAGCGTCAGCTGGGAACGGGGTCCGTGCCTATCTGAGAGGAGGGGCGGTGCCTGTGAGTGCTTGGTGGGTGCTGGTTGGGCGCTTGGTGGGTGATCCGGTGCTGGTTCCCTAATCAAAGAGGAGCCTGGGGCTTGCTGTGAAGGTACAGGATTGACAGCCACAATCAGCTGACCTTCCGGAAAGTAGATTACCCTCAGTAACGT
>SJYA01002693.1:781375-896949 GCA_006410615.1 Neotragus moschatus
CACAGTTCAAAAGCATCAACTCTTCGGCGCTCAGCCTTCTTCACAGTCCAACTCTCACATCCATACATGACCGCTGGAAAAACCATAGCCTTGACTAGATGGACCTTAGTTGGCAAAGTAATGTCTCTGCTTTTGAATATGCTATCCAACTTGGTCATAACTTTCATTCCAAGGAGTAAGCGTCTTTTAATTTCATGGCTGCAATCACCATCTGCAGTGATTTTGGAGCCCCCCAAAATAAAATCTGACACTGTTTCCACTGTTTCTACATCTATTTCCCATGGAGTGATGGGACTGGATGCCATGATCTTCGTTTTCTGAATATTGAGCTTTAAGCCAACTTTTTCACTTTCCTCTTTCACTTTCATCAAGAGGCTTGTTAGTTCCTCTTCACTTTCTGCCATAAGGGTGGTGTCATCTGCATATAAGCATATGAATTTCCATCTACTTTCTCCAACAGTGGAGATTATGTCTTTTAATTTTTCCAGGCAGTAGTGAAAATAATATTCTTTTGGTTTTAGGATTGTAAATCAAAATAAGGAAAAGTTATTTTAACCCTCCACAGGTCCAATTCAATCAACAATCCTCTGGGAGCCCAGGCGCTGGGCTGGCATGCTCCCCTTCTGCCGTGTGTGTGCCAAGTACGGGTCACGATGAGCCTCTGCTTTGTGGTGCTCGTGGGCGCTGCAGGCCCACCTCTTCCTCTGTGTCCTTTAGCCAGTTTCCCTGCCTTCCTGTTCAGCTTCCCGTCTGTGTGACACTCTCAGCGTGCAAAGGCAGGCACGTGCACTTTGTCAGCATAGCACTTTTCAAAATCACTCCTCTCTCCTACTTTTTCCTCCTCCAAGCATGCCATTTCATTTTTTCCTTATGTAATTTAAGGTAGGAGAGATGCTGCAACTAGATTTAATCACACTAGAACATGGCAACCCTGGTGTCCTGGTTTACCCTGTTAACCTTCCCCAAGTACTTCACCTTTAAAAAGAAGGCCCAGGCTAAGCCAAAAGAATTAATCCCTAATAGTGGAATATCCATTCATATTTACTTCATCTGTGAAACTTTTCTCTCCTTTTGCATACTGGCTTATCCACAATGGAAGAATTTATTTCTTTCAAAGGTGACAAAAGTTGACAAATGGCTTGAAAATTGGATATATCATATATGTGTGTGTGTACTACTGCACGCTCTTAAGGTGTTTATGACTTCAGTTTTCAGTGTATTTCAGCTCATGTGATGATCATGGGCACACGCTCATGTTTTCATTATCAGACTGTTTGTTTCCTTGTGAGGTGAAATAATCGGCATGAAGGCAGTTTCTCATTGTACAGTTCAAGAAGCCCAGCACAGCCGATGACTCAGCTGAGTGGTTTCAGAGTCTTCTGAAGTGCTGCAGGGAATATGCTTAACAATAAGTCTTTCCTCTAAGTTGGGTATTTTCCTCACCTACAACATCAGGTATGAGAACACTTTGGGATCGATTTCTCTTATTGCCACTATCTCTTCTTTATACTAAAGAATGAAAACTTAAAAAAAAAATTGAAGTATAGTAGACCTATAATGTGTTATTAGTAATTATTGCTATATAAGAAAGTGACGCAGTTACACACCCACCCCCTCCTGCACACAGTCATTCTTTGGTATGTATTCTTTTGTGACTGATCACAGGGGGCTGAATATAGTTCTCTGTGTTCTATGATAGGCTCTTGTTGTTTATCCGCTCTGTATATGAAAGCATACGTCTGTGAATCCCAACCTCCCAGTCGATCCTCTCCCGGCCCCGGCCCCGGCCCCCTTGACAAGCACCAATCTGTTGCCTGTGTTCCTGTTTCTGTTCCATAGATAGCTTCACTGTATCGTAGTTTAGATTCCACATCTATGTGATCTCATACAGTGTTTGTCTTTCTCTTTCTGACTCAGTACGACCATCTCTAGGTCCACCCAGGTTGCTGCAGATGGCATTGTTCATTCTTTTTTATGGATGAGTAATACTTGATTATTTATATGCACCACCTATTTATCCATTTATGTGTTGATGGACGTTTTGGTAACATTGCCAAACTAATCATTCAACCCAAGAAGGATACAGTTGATCTTAAACCTGGTCATTTGGAAATGAGCTAAGTAAGCTTTACTCAGTCCTTTCATGTAACAGAATTCGCCAGTGAAATGGGGGTGTTTTTCCATAGTCATAGTGAAGACATCTGTGTGTGTGTGTACTCCACAGACTTTGTGCCAACATGGAGCTCCACATAGAGCAGGTGAGGTGCCTTTCCAGGAATATTTCTTTGGTTTCCATGATGATGTTCACGTTACTTTTTCTGTGGAATTGTAACCATGCTATTGCCTAAAGCAGGAAGACACGTAGAAATGCCTTCAGGATGCATTTCACAAGCTGCTGTTCTGAACTGGATCTCCAAGGGAGCTGCTGGATAGCCTGAGGAACCCTGGACAAGGAGCAGAGAGGCATTAAAGGGGTTGGCCTGCATCAGTTTGCTCCTCAGTTGTCTATTATGTTCACCTGCGGGGTGAGAAGCTGGATTCCTGGGTATCCCATTCTCCTCCTGATTTAGAGCTGAACTTCTGGAAATGGCAAGGCCCCTTGGCCATGCGGGAAAGGGCATTAGCAGTAACCTCAAGCCTGGACTCTGAAAAGTTTGGTTTCAAGGCCAGAGGCCCACCCCCTTCTTAACTGGCTGAAACCCAGGCTGTGAAAATTCCTGGATAGCAGTAGCAGTGGCCTCTTTCCTGGGTAGGAGCCTGGTGTGGTTGGTCTGCCTGTGCTGACTGCTTTCAGGCACACTGCTTTGCTACAGGCATAACTTCTTTTGACATCATACTGTACCATTTTTTCCAAATTTACTCAGGTATACTTAACAAATAAAGTTGTACATATTTAAAGTGTACATCATGGTGACTTGACATACATATACTTTGTGAAAGCATTTCCACTCCACACCCCCCCCATCTAGGCAATTCACATATCCATCATCTCACATATTTGTCTTGTGTGTGAGATCATTTAAAATCTACTGTCTTAGTAAATTTCAGTTGTACAATAATGTTATCACCTGTAGTCACCATATTTCACACCAGATCCTCAGTGCTCATTCATCTTAGAGCTGAGTTTGTACCCTTTTAACAACCTCTCCCTATTCCCCCATCCTCCAGCCCATGGCAACCACCATTTTTTTTTTTTGGGGGGCTGACTTTTTCACATTTATTTTGCTTATGTTAAATGTGCGTATTCTTGGATTCAATTGGACCTAAGTTTATTTCTGATGTGGTTAAAAAGCACTAACTATAACACTGCAATCTGCAACCATTTTTCTCTCTGTTTTTATGAATTAGCTTTTTTTTTTTTTTTTAAGATTCCACATATAAATTATGCCATGAGGTACTTATCTTTCTGTCTGGCTTATTTCATTTAGCATGATGTCCTCAGAGTCTATCTGTAATGTTGCAAACGGCAGGATTCCCCTCTTTTTCATGGCTGAATACTGCTCCATTGTTTATACACACCACGTCTTTATCCATGCACCCCTTAACGGACACTGGAGTTGCTTCCATGTCTTGCTGACTGTTAACGATGCTGCAGTGAATATGGGACTACAGGTATCTCATTGAGATCCTGTTCTTATTTCTTTGGATAAATACTCAGGGGTGGAACTGCTGGATCAAGTGGAAATCTGTTTTTCTTTTTCTGAGGAGCCTCCGTACTGTTCTCCACAGTGACTGCACCGGTTTATGTCCCCATCAACAGTGCAGGGGGTTCCCTTTTCCTCACGTTCTTGCCAGCGCTTGTCTTCTCAGCCCTTTTTAGGGTCATAACTTTTTTACGCTGAAATGAAGCCCATGCAGTTAGCTTGTCCAAACTTTCCATTTTGCCCACAAAGAAATGGGTTTTTAGAGAGTGATGTAAATTTCCCAAGATTTCACAGGTGGGTCTCCACCATTTGTCTATGAGAGAGTTGGATAATTTGGTCTGTTTTTGAGGGAATACCATCAACCTCCCATGTTCGGGGGTGGGAGGGTTGCTTGTTAACAACTGTCTCAGCCCATGCAAGGCTAAGGACACACACCTGGTCACTGAACTGCACCCAGGCTTCCTATTCAGCCAGTCCGAGGCAGGCAGCTCAACCAGAGGCTGTATCGTTCACGGGCTTTGGGAGAGGACTGATCTTCATAAATGATGACTAGTGGGATACTCATTTTTTGAGATGATCGTGGTCTCCCCAGTGAGATTTTCTGGGTTCAGATCCCAGCTAAGCCATTCATAAGTGGTTTGTCCTTGGATAAAACAGTTTGAGTTTTCCCCTCTGAAAAATGGAGATAGAAAACAGTGCTCACTTTGAATAGGATTTCTGTGAGGATAAATGTGTTTATTCATGTGTGGAACATAGAATAAGTCCTGGCAGACAGCAAGTATGCTACACGTTCTGGCTGTAAAGAGTCACTGTTGTTTCTTTTGATCCATTTGAATCTTGTCTTTGGATTTAGCCAGAGGAGTGAGGCACTTTGTACCAACGTCGTGTTGCATTCTCCTTCCAGAAAATTCCTTCAGCAGACACGTGTATACGTATTGTCCATCATCAGCAACAGCCCAGGGAATCAGAGGAAATCTGTCAAGAACGCTGTTGAGGAAACTATTTTCTGCATCGTCACCTTGCTGAGGAAGCCGGGAGAAATTTCTCTCAGCTCTCTGCCTTGGAAAGATTATTCCCTTCATGAGGGTATATTTGCTTCTGATCTTCAGGACAGCTTGAAGCATAGAGAGCTTCAGATAGAGCAGGGATTAGCAAACTTCTTTGCTAAAGGACCAGTTACTGATTATTTGGGGCTTCACAGGCCAGAGAGTCTCTGTTGCAGCCACAGGCAGTATATAAACAAGTTGGACAGGGCTGTGTTCCAATAAAACTTTATTTACAAAACACGGCTTTGGGCCAGCCCCTGATGTGGATATCATGTTTTACTGTATTTCTCCCTACAGTGCTTAACTACCAGAAAAGCTTGAGTCATGCTGCTGGCAAGTGTGATGGTGTGGATTTTGTGTACTGACATCACCCGTTTGTCGGTTTTCCTGCATCTACTTTCCATGAGTCTTGATTCCAGCTCTCATTCTTAATTTTTCTTGGCCTTTCCCCTGACTTCATCTATCTCTAGGTTGCATGAGATTTTATATTTTTACAGGATGGAACTGTCAGTAAATACGTCAGTTATATCTAATTAACTTAGAAACCAGGGCTCTAGAAACCACTCTGACTCAGAGTTCACCCGATGTTGGTTAAACAGCGATGCAGCCTCCACGCAGCAATGTGAGTGCCACGCCGGCCGCCCGCAAGCTGCCTGCAGGCCCCGAGGTACCCCAGAGGCCGAGCGCAAGGGGCCGGGGCTCCTGGTAGCCACAGAGTCTCCGTCTCTCCTCTCTCATTGTTGTCGAGTTTCTTTTAAATGAAAACAGACTCTTTGGTTTGCAAGCCTAAAGCTGGCAGGAAGACAGATGACTTTTTTTTACAGTATCAGACACGCGGTTTCCTGTCTCTGTTTAACTTGCTAGCAGATCATCTCAGCCAGCTGGGTCCCCGTGGACCTGTGTGACCTTAATCCTGTTGCTTCGCGCCACCCAGCAGACCCACTGTGTGTGTGGACCACGTGCCTTGCACGCCCTGTGGACGCGTCTTGGTTTGTGAGGCAGGGAGGGCTGGGGCGTGCTGCGTCCTTCCTCTCTAGTCTCCCTTTGCATTCCTCCTGCTCCAGCAGGCAGGGGCTGGTTCCATGGGGAAGCACCGAGTTTCTGCCGGTAATGCAGCAGCAGAATGCTGGTGCCGGGTGGCCCTGGGTGTGCTGCTGCCCATGAGCGCACCCTCGCCACTCAAAATAGCCGGCTCGCCAGCTGGGCCTTTGTGTTTCAGGGAAAACAAAGCAGATTTTACTTTCTGGTCTCCAAGCAAAAGGAAGACATAAGTGTGGAAACGTGGTGGAGAAAAGTTGTTAGATGAGAAAGACAATTATGGATTGAAGTTCCACGTCTCATTCCTGGGAAAAGAAATCAGTTATTTGAGGTGATGACTCAGTGCTGAAGGAGCCCTGGGTCATGAATGACTTAGAAGCACCCCCTGAATACCCGAGTACAGCCCATGTCTGGTCAAGGAGATGATAAAGATCGTACATGCCGGAGGGTACGGTGACTCAGTCCAGTGAGGCTTAGCGTGTATTTGAAGTGTCTTCAGGCAAAGCAACTGGCTTCTGTAGGTTTTTTTTTTCCCTTTTCCCTAGGCAGCAAAGTAAACAGAGATGCTCTGAGGCCATGTGTGGTTGCCGGCTGTGTATATTCCTACCCTGGAACCTCATTCTGACGTGAATCACAGCCGAGTGGAATCCATTAAGGACACAGTCTGTCTCGAGTCCCAGCCCCTGGATGTGAGTGGCCAGTGAGACGCTTGGGCCAGTGGGGCTGGCCTTGCTACAAGGCTCTCCTCTCCCAGCCGCCGCCTCGTGTTCTGTAAACAACACATGGATGGGTGACGGTGAAAAGGGGCCAGGAGACTGTTTGCTCCTTTCCAAGTACCCCCAATGTCCCACCAGTGGAAAAACACTGGCGTTAGCTAGCCACTGGGAGCCTGACCCTCACTTCCGCCTGTTCTGAACCCCAGAGGCTGCATTTACCTCTAGCTGGACATCTGGCTGATTGGTTTTTCGGAAGAACCTTTTCTGATCCTCAAATAGCTCTTGCTCGTTGCGAATTATGTAAAATTTCAATGTTCCCAGCAGTAATTATGCCTCACAAAAGCTAATATTAACTTTTAAAGAAACAATACATATTTGCTTCTCTACTTTAAAAAATACATTCACACCTCTGTGTCTGGCTCCAGTGTCAGGACCAATGGATCCTGCACTTCCTGACTGAAACTCTTTGCACGACTTCTCTCTTTCTGGGGTCGCATCCCCGTCTCCTGTCAGGCTGAGGTCGGTCTCGGCCTTGGCTGCACATTGGAAACACCTGAGAAGCTTTGAAAAATGACTCATTAACTGGGTCTTAGCCCTGCAGTTTCGGACTTCATTGGTCTGGGGCCTGGTGTCAGGATTAAAAAAAAAAAAAAGAAAAAAACCCAGCTCACCAAGATATTCTAAAATACAGCCAGTGTTGGAAACCACCGAATTCAAGACAGTTTGTTCTGCCAAAGGGATTTATATTTTTCACCCTGTTCCCCATATAACCTGAAAGAGGATGGGAACAATTAGAGTGGCAGCCACCACAGGAAGCGGCCAGATTCGGCCCTTGAGGCTCGAGGAGCAGAAGAACAAGCAGGCCACACACCTGGGTCAGCCCTCCCCTGGGCAATAGCAGGATCCCTTCACAGAGGCTATCACGGCGCTCGCCACACTCCGCGAGCCAGCAGAACGAGGCCTGGGTGGGCATCTTGGAACCAGTGAAATGACACGTTCCGGGCAGGTTCATCTGCAGCCCTGAGGAGAGATGGCAGGGGTGGGGGCCCAAAACCAGCCAGAGCATGCTCCAGGCGGAGCCAAAGGGAAGGCAGGTGTTTTGGTGGCGAGGCAGGTGTTGGTAATGTGCACAACTGATGTGCCTTTCTAAAGCCTTCTGGCCTCTCTGTTGGAGAAGATGGTGGGGTCACTCCAGCCCGGTCTCTCTACCTTCAGGTCTCCCGAAAACGCGAAGGGCCCTGAGACAAGGTAGATGATACGGCCCAGACTGTTCTTTTCCAGCCAAGGAACAGAATGAGAGAATTGGGGCAGCCGCGGGGAGGGGGGTCTACACCAAGCCCAGGCTGAGTGAGCGCCTGGAGGACTCTCCCCGGACAAGGGGGTGAGGAGATCCCANGCCCAGACTGTTCTTTTCCAGCCAAGGAACAGAATGAGAGAATTGGGGCAGCCGCGGGGAGGGGGGTCTACACCAAGCCCAGGCTGAGTGAGCGCCTGGAGGACTCTCCCCGGACAAGGGGGTGAGGAGATCCCAGTCCAGGGTGTGGTCAGCCCGTGGAGGAAAGATGGTCACGAGACGTGTCCGTGTCCGGGCAGAGCCTGGCTCCTTGTAGGCCCTGTCTCCTGCTGGAGGGACAAGTGGCACAGGGGCGGGAATGCTCCCGGCGGGGACAGGACCTGGGCTCTGCCTGCCAGAAATGACCACGTGGGAAACTGGGCCAAACACACATATGAGACGAGGCGTCAGTTCACACAGTTGATGGCAAGTAAGCAGCTAATCAGAAAGCGGGCTTGGCATCTGCTCAGCGGGTTCAGAGGTGAGTTCAGGTCATTCTGAAATTGGGGACTTAGTGAAGACAGTGAAAAGGAGACAAGAGCACACAAGCGAGGAGTCGTCTTCACGCCTTGCTTAGAGCGGGGGTTGTCCTGCACTACTACATTCCACGTGGTGGAGCTGGGTCTGGTGAAACGTCACAGAGAATCTTGAGGACCAAGAATGATTTCGGAGAACAGATCACTTTATACTCAGAAAAAGGACCCAGCGTATATGGGGTGCCTGCTTCTTGCTGGGTGGGCAAATTTTAGGGTCTGATAAATATAAGCATGATAAATAGGTCTTTTCAGGAGTGACTGAAGAAAAGAGAGATTTTGAGCCTGAAAAGGATGATTTAGGGAAATGGGCTAAATGCCCAGCAACAGTTTGAGAATTCCCATCCCATAGCAGAGGGAGGCATTGTATCATCTTTTGCTTCAGAGAATAGCAGGAAAGCTGGTAAGTGGGCTTATGGGAAGGCCATACCTGATTATAAGGAATGTGTTTTAGAATAACTCAGTGTTAAGACCTTCTCCTAAGATGTCTGTCAGGGTGTAGAGTATGGGGTGACTTACAGAGAGGTGGAGTCCCGCTGTGGTTACCTTTGTGGCAGGTTTCCTCTGCACCTCTCAGGAGTGCTCTGAAGAGGTGTCATCCTGGAGTAGATTGCTTGGAAGGCCCTTTTCGGGGGAGAGAGGAAGGGAAGAAGTAAATAATGGAGACTGGAGTGGGAAGTGAGGAGGGAGGCAAAACTTACTTTTGAAATATGTAGTTAGAAGAAAACAGCCACATGGGCTGGAGAGAATTCATCATTTGGGGAAAAAGTATTCTCGAAGTCGGTCTAGTGTCAAACAGTGCTGTCCACATGCTGGAAGTTTAATTAGGCCCTGCATGAGCTCCGGGCCTTCTGTTGTTTAATTAAAATGGTTTTTTACTATTTGGCTGAATTTGTTTACTTTTTCTTGAGATGATGGATAGGGAATTATCTCTCTCTCTGCACTCCCCCCTGCAGTTTTTCTACGAGAACATTCTCATGGGCCATTTTCTCACTGGCTGGCAGAGTATGGTTGTCCTAGGGCTTTGCCAACAAGTCCCGTCTGTGGCAGACTCCCAAGGGATGCTCGCTGAAACCGGAGTGCTTCTCAAACCGGAGTGTGTGAGTGAGTCTCACAGAGGCGTCTGTCACACTCAGCTCTGCTGCTTCAGTGTAACACAGGGCTGCAATGTGGAGTTTCCCCAAGTCCCCAGCTGGTGCCCGCTGACTGCGCTGGTCTGAGGGCATACCCTGAACAGCAGCGTTCCCGGAGACTTCTTTTTGTACCATGCCGTCAGTGTTTTTAAAGATGAGAAAATATGCAATATTTTGGGACTCCCAAGTTAGAAAGTATGTATATATAATAACTCCTGGATTAGAAAGTATGTATGTAGCTTGATGGATGAGGATGTAAGGGAGAGACGGGGCAAGAACAGAGGAAAGCTGATAGCATGTGGATGTCACAGAATAAGGAGGCAGTCTGCTTTGCTTCTTACGAGAGCCTGTGTATTTTCTTCTAGGGATCTGTGTCCTCTAGGGGCCAGGGCTGCGACTCAGTAATGCTTCCCTTGTATGTTGAGTGAACACACTTGGAACTTAGCCAGTAAATGTTTACGGGATGTTGGTACCTTTTGTTCACTTTCAACATCTTGTTTATTATAACTGGGCCCAGCATCACTAGATATGTGGTAAAACTGAGTTTTGCCTCTGGGAAAACAGAATTCAAACCAGACAGCCAAAAAGCACCTGCCTCTCTTCTCTTAGTATAGCCAGACTGACTCCCTCCATAGCCTTCTACTTGCTTTTTTTTTTTTTTTAATTGAGGTATACTTGATTTACAGTGCTGTGGGATTTTGAGGTGTGCAGCAAAGTAGCTGAGTTATATATACACATATATACACACACATTCTTTTCCATTGTAGATTATTACAAGGTATTGAATATAGTTCCCTGTGCTATATGGGTCCTTAATTGTTTACCTGTTTTGTATGTAGTATCAATTGTTTGTACCTACTAATCCCATATTCCTAATTTATCCCTCTCCCACACTTTCCCCTTTGGTAACTGTAAGTTTATTTTTGAAATCTCAGAGTCTGTTTCTGTTTTGTTAATTCGTTCATTTGTATCGGTTTTTAGATTCTACCTGAAGTGATATCAGATGAAATTTGTCTTTCTCTGTCTGACTTAATTCACTTGGTGTAATCATCTCCAGGTCCACTCATGTTGCTCTAAATGGCATTATTTCATTCTTTCTAATGGCTGAGTACTGTTCCATCACACACACACAAACACACACACAGCATGCCTTCTTTTACTGTTCATCTGTTGATGGACATTGTGGTGGCTTCCATGTCTTGGCGATTGTAAACAGTGTTGCAGTGAACACAGGACAACATATTTCTCCAGATACATGCCTAGGAGTGGGATTGCCGGATTGTATGGTAGCTTTGTTTTTAAGAAGCCTCCATACTATTCTCCATAGTAGCTGTTACCAATTTACATTCCCACCAACAGTTGTTTGTAGATTTTTTGATAATAGTCATTCTGATCAATGGGAGGTCGTACGTCATTGTAGTTTTGATTCGCTTTTCTTTAATAATTACTGATCATCTTTTCATGTGCATTTTGGATATACATATGTCTTCTCTGGAGATACGTCCATTTAGCTCTTCTCATTTTTGTTTTTACAGAATTAAAAAAAATTATTTATTTTTGGCTTGCTGGGTCTTCTCTAGTTGTGGTGCATGGGCTGCTCTCTGCTGACTCCAGGTCACGTGGGCTTCCAGAGTTGCGGCCCGTTGGCTCAGTAGATGTGGCTCTGGGGCTCTGGGGCTCCGGAGCACAGGCTCTGTAGTTGTGGCACGCAGGCTTAGTTGTTCCGCGGGTTGTGGGATCCTCCTGTGTCAGGTTGAACCCGTATCCCCTGCATCAGCAGATGGATTTTTTTTTACCACTGAGCTACCAGGAACACCCCAGCCCGTTTTTGTTTTTGTTTTTTTTTCTTAATATTGAGCTGCAAGAGCTCTTTGCATATTTTAGAGATTAATCCCTTGTGAGTCACTTCATTTGCAGACATTTTCTCCCGTTCTTTGGGTTGTCTTTTTGTTTCTTTTCCTGTGCAAAAGCTTCAGAATCCCATGTTCTTAAAAACCAACTTCCACCACGCTGCTTCCTCTAAATACACAGAATATAACCGTCAGGTTTTTGTTTTTTTTTCTTTCCATGCTGCATGGCTTGCGGGATCTGATGAACCCAGACCCTTGCTACTGAAAGCACAGAGTCCCAGCCACTGGACTGCCATGGTAGAATCTACTTTGGTTATTCTTAGGGGTTTCTATTGCCTGATAAAATATTACTAGTTTAAGTCTAGAACTTTTTTTCCTAGACTTCTATTGACAATTTTTTCTTCAAATTGTCAATAAAGGCAACTTGTAAGTGTGTATTAAGAAAATCATGAAATCAGATCTCAGCTCGATGTAGTGTCTGGTTTAGAGGCAAAGAAGTAACATGAAAAGTACAATACCTTTCTTAGATTGTAGACTTGGAAAGCTCAAGATGAGTTTCCTTCCAAGGGCTGCAAGGAGTTCAGGATTTGAAATTCAGTCACTGTTGGGTAATGTCCTGTACAAAAAGTGACCTTAAACCCCAGGCAGCAAACACAGCAGGGAAGAGATATGATTTGGGGATATACAGGAGACTTGGGATAAAAATTCTCAAGCCGTTTTAACAAAATGTACTTTGCATTGGTCTCTTTGGAAATAATAGGGTTTTTGGACTGAAGGAAGAGTGCTTTAATATTGTGAGCTTGTCTTCCTGATGTCACGTCATCCCTTACATGTAAATTGTATCATCAGAAAGGCAGTTGCCTGTGAGAGGCTCTGTTCATACAGCAGATAAGCAAGCCCAGTGACATTTGGAGCCTAAACACCACCGATCAGGTGTAAAGGACCAGGTGAGATGAGCCTGTCTGGGTAGACCTTCTTACCTGGTGCGGCACATTCCACCATTCTGCCTCCCAGTATTGGTTGGTTGGGATGTAAGTCACGCTGAGTAGAAATAGCTCTAGTTGGCCTCAGTGCCTGAACCATTTTTCAAAGGAATGCATTTGAAATATCCCCATTAGAATAAGGTTTGCTGAAGATTGTTGGTATGTACTCCTTATGGAGGCCTTTTGCTTTATCATATACTTTCTCTGTATGTACCAAATTGATCATACATTTTTTTTCTCCTTTAAATTATTAGTGTGGTCAGTGATAGGAGTTGTTTTCTTTGCATATTTGTTTTTAATTTAAAATAATTCTTTTATAGCTTTGGCTGGATTTGGATTGCTAACATTTTTATTATTGGTGCTAGTGGTAAAGAGCATGAATGTCAATGCAGGAGACATAAGAGACAAGGGTTTGATCCCTGGGTCAGGAAGATCCCCTGGAGGAGGGCATGGCAACTCACTCCAGTTATTCTTGCCTGGAGAATCCTGGACGATGAGCTTGGCAAGCCATAGGGTTGCAAAGAGTCAGACATGACTGAAGCAACTTAGCACTGCACAACACACCATTTTTATTTAGAATTCCTTTTTCAAATCGTAGTGAGTGAGATTGTTCTGTAATTTTCATATATTCTTTTTGGTTCTGGTTGTACTGTTTTCAAAGTATGACACACAGTGCTTTTCCTATTTACTGAGTTTGGGTGACCTTGAAATGACCTATCCTTGAAAGCTTGATGGCTCTCAACTTCATCTGAGATGGATGTCTATTAGGGGCTTTGAGGGGAACATTGTTGCTCCCATGTTTTTGGATACTCTCTTCCCCAGTTTCTACTGGGAAAAACGAAACTTTCAGATAAGCTGAAAGAATGCAACACTGAGCCCCTGTGTACCTTTTCCCTTTCTACTTACCACCCTCTCATCCCCATGTGTATTTTCGGGGGTGGGGGTGTATTACAGTCACAGTTCAGTTTCCCCAAAGCAGTGAGGTCATTGCTGATCCAGTCAAGGACCACGCATGGCCTTCAGCTGCTTTGACTCGTCCATGCGTCTCTCATTTTTTGTGACTTTGACTTTAAACAGGTGGACTGTTGATTTCATAGAGGCACATTCTGGATATATCTGATGGTTCCCCACTTGTTTTGCCAATGGTCAAACATTTCTATAAGAAGTCCACTGGCATTTTTATTGTAGGAAGTTTAGGGGGTTGACAGTTCTGCAAAAAACAAACCCTGACATGTGTATCCAGTCATTGGTACTAAGAAATTTGACAGTGAATCATGGGCTTTAAAAAAGATTCAAAATTACAGGAAGATTTTTAACTACTCAATTTCTTTAATGTTTGTAAGATTATTCATTTTGGCTCAGTTTTAGTAAATTACACATATTAATTTTTAGGACGTTGACCAGTATTGTTTAAGTTTTCAAACTTACTGGCAAAAAGTTTTTCAGGTGCCTGAGATTCTGTGTCCCCCAGGCCTCTGTCTGCCCTTCGCTGCACATCAGTGTCACCGAGGTTCATCTCCTGTGTTGGTCACTGCAGCAGAGTCTATCCAGAGTGTCGCTGATCCCTCCTGTGTCTTTGTTTTCCATTCCTCGGATCTCAGTGTTTCTCTTGACTCTTCTTTCCTTCTCTTTGACTGTATACTCTGGTCCTTTCTCTAAAAGTTCATTTTGAACCCTCATTGGCTGAAGATCCTGGGAGCTACCGTCAGCATCCCTCTTGAGGGACACTCCCCCTGCAGCTGGCCACTGCCTGCCATGCCAGCCTCTGCTGTAAACACACAGGATCCCCGTGCGTGTGTCTAGGAAGTGACCTGCCACGCCAGCCTCCGCTGTACACACAGGATCCATGAGTGTGTCTAGGAAATGACCTGCCACGCCAGCCTCTGCTGTTCACACAGTATCCCTGTGTGTGTGTCTGGGAAATGAGACCTGATTCAGATCCAGCAGCATGGCTACAGGACTTCAAAATAATCCACGTGAAACCAGTGCTTGGCATTTAGTAGGTTCTCAATAAATGAGAGCTGTAGCTTTAAATATCACCGTTAACCCAGTGGCGTTAGACAGGAAACTCTCCCTTCCCCCAGCCGCTCTCCTGAGCACAGCTTCCTTGTTTGGCTCTCAGCCAGTTGCGTATATATCCTGTTGCTTTAGATGCACATGCTGGCGTGGGGGAGTCTCTGTGGTTGGATGTCACTGCCAGCTTCAAGCTCTGTGGTTGCCTTGCAGCGTTCTCCAGGGCACCGAGGTGCATAGAGAGCGAGCATCGGTAGCCCTCTCTGTAGCCTGGGTCACTTCGTGCCTTGGTGAATTTCTGCCCAGACTGCTTCATTGAGGCAGAGGAATTGCAGAGCCAATTCAATTAGTGAAGTAAGCGCACATCTCTCACGATTAGCTCTGTTGATTTGGTTTTTATCAAGATGCATCAAGGAGTCCATATAGGCATTTTTACTCTTGACCTTNGCTGAGTTATATATACACATATATACACACACATTCTTTTCCATTGTAGATTATTACAAGGTATTGAATATAGTTCCCTGTGCTATATGGGTCCTTAATTGTTTACCTGTTTTGTATGTAGTATCAATTGTTTGTACCTACTAATCCCATATTCCTAATTTATCCCTCTCCCACACTTTCCCCTTTGGTAACTGTAAGTTTATTTTTGAAATCTCGGAGTCTGTTTCTGTTTTGTTAATTCATTCATTTGTATCGGTTTTTAGATTCTACCTGAAGTGATATCAGATGAAATTCGTCTTTCTCTGTCTGACTTACTTCACTTGGTGTAATCATCTCCAGGTCCACTCATGTTGCTCCAAATGGCATTATTTCATTCTTTCTAATGGCTGAGTACTGTTCCATCACACACACACACACACACACACAGCATGCCTTCTTTTACTGTTCATCTGTTGATGGACATTGTGGTGGCTTCCATGTCTTGGNCCATATTCCTAATTTATCCCTCTCCCACACTTTCCCCTTTGGTAACTGTAAGTTTATTTTTGAAATCTCAGAGTCTGTTTCTGTTTTGTTAATTCGTTCATTTGTATCGGTTTTTAGATTCTACCTGAAGTGATATCAGATGAAATTTGTCTTTCTCTGTCTGACTTAATTCACTTGGTGTAATCATCTCCAGGTCCACTCATGTTGCTCTAAATGGCATTATTTCATTCTTTCTAATGGCTGAGTACTGTTCCATCACACACACACAAACACACACACAGCATGCCTTCTTTTACTGTTCATCTGTTGATGGACATTGTGGTGGCTTCCATGTCTTGGCGATTGTAAACAGTGTTGCAGTGAACACAGGACAACATATTTCTCCAGATACATGCCTAGGAGTGGGATTGCCGGATTGTATGGTAGCTTTGTTTTTAAGAAGCCTCCATACTATTCTCCATAGTAGCTGTTACCAATTTACATTCCCACCAACAGTTGTTTGTAGATTTTTTGATAATAGTCATTCTGATCAATGGGAGGTCGTACGTCATTGTAGTTTTGATTCGCTTTTCTTTAATAATTACTGATCATCTTTTCATGTGCATTTTGGATATACATATGTCTTCTCTGGAGATACGTCCATTTAGCTCTTCTCATTTTTGTTTTTACAGAATTAAAAAAAATTATTTATTTTTGGCTTGCTGGGTCTTCTCTAGTTGTGGTGCATGGGCTGCTCTCTGCTGACTCCAGGTCACGTGGGCTTCCAGAGTTGCGGCCCGTTGGCTCAGTAGATGTGGCTCTGGGGCTCTGGGGCTCCGGAGCACAGGCTCTGTAGTTGTGGCACGCAGGCTTAGTTGTTCCGCGGGTTGTGGGATCCTCCTGTGTCAGGTTGAACCCGTATCCCCTGCATCAGCAGATGGATTTTTTTTTACCACTGAGCTACCAGGAACACCCCAGCCCGTTTTTGTTTTTGTTTTTTTTTCTTAATATTGAGCTGCAAGAGCTCTTTGCATATTTTAGAGATTAATCCCTTGTGAGTCACTTCATTTGCAGACATTTTCTCCCGTTCTTTGGGTTGTCTTTTTGTTTCTTTTCCTGTGCAAAAGCTTCAGAATCCCATGTTCTTAAAAACCAACTTCCACCACGCTGCTTCCTCTAAATACACAGAATATAACCGTCAGGTTTTTGTTTTTTTTTCTTTCCATGCTGCATGGCTTGCGGGATCTGATGAACCCAGACCCTTGCTACTGAAAGCACAGAGTCCCAGCCACTGGACTGCCATGGTAGAATCTACTTTGGTTATTCTTAGGGGTTTCTATTGCCTGATAAAATATTACTAGTTTAAGTCTAGAACTTTTTTTCCTAGACTTCTATTGACAATTTTTTCTTCAAATTGTCAATAAAGGCAACTTGTAAGTGTGTATTAAGAAAATCATGAAATCAGATCTCAGCTCGATGTAGTGTCTGGTTTAGAGGCAAAGAAGTAACATGAAAAGTACAATACCTTTCTTAGATTGTAGACTTGGAAAGCTCAAGATGAGTTTCCTTCCAAGGGCTGCAAGGAGTTCAGGATTTGAAATTCAGTCACTGTTGGGTAATGTCCTGTACAAAAAGTGACCTTAAACCCCAGGCAGCAAACACAGCAGGGAAGAGATATGATTTGGGGATATACAGGAGACTTGGGATAAAAATTCTCAAGCCGTTTTAACAAAATGTACTTTGCATTGGTCTCTTTGGAAATAATAGGGTTTTTGGACTGAAGGAAGAGTGCTTTAATATTGTGAGCTTGTCTTCCTGATGTCACGTCATCCCTTACATGTAAATTGTATCATCAGAAAGGCAGTTGCCTGTGAGAGGCTCTGTTCATACAGCAGATAAGCAAGCCCAGTGACATTTGGAGCCTAAACACCACCGATCAGGTGTAAAGGACCAGGTGAGATGAGCCTGTCTGGGTAGACCTTCTTACCTGGTGCGGCACATTCCACCATTCTGCCTCCCAGTATTGGTTGGTTGGGATGTAAGTCACGCTGAGTAGAAATAGCTCTAGTTGGCCTCAGTGCCTGAACCATTTTTCAAAGGAATGCATTTGAAATATCCCCATTAGAATAAGGTTTGCTGAAGATTGTTGGTATGTACTCCTTATGGAGGCCTTTTGCTTTATCATATACTTTCTCTGTATGTACCAAATTGATCATACATTTTTTTTCTCCTTTAAATTATTAGTGTGGTCAGTGATAGGAGTTGTTTTCTTTGCATATTTGTTTTTAATTTAAAATAATTCTTTTATAGCTTTGGCTGGATTTGGATTGCTAACATTTTTATTATTGGTGCTAGTGGTAAAGAGCATGAATGTCAATGCAGGAGACATAAGAGACAAGGGTTTGATCCCTGGGTCAGGAAGATCCCCTGGAGGAGGGCATGGCAACTCACTCCAGTTATTCTTGCCTGGAGAATCCTGGACGATGAGCTTGGCAAGCCATAGGGTTGCAAAGAGTCAGACATGACTGAAGCAACTTAGCACTGCACAACACACCATTTTTATTTAGAATTCCTTTTTCAAATCGTAGTGAGTGAGATTGTTCTGTAATTTTCATATATTCTTTTTGGTTCTGGTTGTACTGTTTTCAAAGTATGACACACAGTGCTTTTCCTATTTACTGAGTTTGGGTGACCTTGAAATGACCTATCCTTNAACGGATACAGTATAAACAAGTTTTCCCAAGGAAGGAACAGGGTCCTATTTGTTCAGTAAGCCTCATAACCTTTAGGATAAGAACAGATGCCTTTGGGGACCTGGAAAAGAGGCCATCCCAGTTCTCATTTTGTTTGATCTTAAGCCCACAGTACGGTTTCTCCCATCAGGCTGCAAAAATCAAAGTAATTTGTCTATCCTCACTTTGGTCCAGCAGACAGCCCTTCTCTTGACTAAGTGCGTGAACTCACGTGTTAATAACCCCTTTCTTTTGCCTACTTTTAAAAATGTTATTATTATTGCATGTATGTGGGCCTCAAAAACTGTAAAGACAGATTTTCAGCCTAATCTTAATTTCAGAGACTTTTATACTTAAGGAGCTTCTTAGAAGGTACATTAAAGTTAGGACCTTCTAAGGGGAATTAGGATGTGTTGCCTCTTCCCAATTGTACAAGCACAGATTTCCGTAAAGATGCTTGCTGTCCACTGATGAAACAAGCCTTTTTCCCCCTTTCCTTTTTTAAATATTTGCACTTTCAGACACATTTCTTTCTTTACACATAAAATAGGTAGTACCATTCTAGTGGATATGAGGCTTTAAGGTATACAGAGGGCAGGATATAAAAGGCCTTCCTGAAGCTTAAACTTCTTTGTATAACTTGAAATACAACATAAGAAATTACTATGTTTTTCATGGACAGTCTCATTTCAGAAAAGGAAATGTGGAAAATGCTTACCTCAGTGTGGTGAGTTATAGATGGATATTTTATTTCACAAAATAGATCCACTGATATTCCCCCTCAGTTATTCTGAGGAGCTGGACATCCGACTGAATGAAGCAGGAGTCTAGGCATCAAGGAACTCTCTTGCAGGGGGAGAATGTGAAATCCCAGCTTTCCTGCCTGGAGAACAGGACCCCATTCTGTTCCCAGGGCTGAGCCCAAACTTTTGGCCTGGATGCCCAGGTGCTGCCTGCTTTTTTCTGCATTTATCACAGGACTCAGTACTAGACTTTGTCTCACGCTGTTTACCAGGCCCAGAACACTGAAGGAGACTTTCTGCAGGCGAGGCAGGGCACACCAGACTGAGTGCCCAGGTTGGCGAAAGATAGTGTGACAACAGGATCAGGCAAAGAGGGCTAGATAAGCTCTTGAAGGAGCAGCGAGCCTCAGAAATGTCTTTTCTGTGCAAGCAGCACAGAGGGAACATGAGCAAGAGAAAGCATGACACTGGAGAAGCCACATTCTTCTTAGGTGAGAAGGTGCAGACATAGTAAGAGCACCTTTTGGAAGCAAGCGGGTCCAGCTCCCTTACCACAAGATTCCACCTAGGAGCTCAAGACATGGATTGTCATAAGTGAAGAAGGTGGTCAAAAATGAAAGGCTTTCTGGCGGAAGTAGGTTTGGTCCAGATGAAGAAGGCCACCAAGAAATGATAGCTACCGTTACATAAGCAATAGCATTATGGAACCGTTCATCCCACTTACCAAGGGTTCTTTGAAGGGGGTGCTGTTACTATCCCCATTTTACAGGTGGGTAAACTGAGGCTTCAAGAAGTACGATAGTGGAGACAGAAATCAAAGCCCTGTTGTCTGACTCTGGCCCACAGACCCTAAATGTCCTGCTACAGAACTGAAAGCTTATTTAGTCTGTGGCAGCTAGGATTACCATTATTATTGTGGAAGGGGTAGTCAGTCCTACTCTGTATAATGGCCTTTGACTTGAAGCCTTTCTGAGAGCATCTGGCGGGAACGTTCAGTGGCGGCCTCACTGCAGCATGTTTCCAGTGGTGGACTTTGCGAGTCTGTTAATGGAATCCCAAAGCTGTAGCATGCGTACCTCACATGCCTCGGTGCTTTAGATAACTTCTTTACTCTTTTTCTCTGAAGATGTATCAATTCATTATTTCTTTCACCCAACCCGTACTTTTTGAGTACCTTCTGTGTGGCAGGCATTATTCAAAATGGTAAGGGTGCAGAGATTCTCAGGAGATGGCAAAGTAGAAGGTAGTGAGCTTGCCACCTTCTCACAAAAACATCAGAATCACAACTAACTGCTGAAAGCCATGAACAAAAAAGAAATGGTGGAACCTACCGAAAAAGATACCGTAGGTCCAAAGACAAAGAAGAACCCATTACAAGACAGTAAGAGGGGTGCAGTTGCGATAAAATCAAATCCAATACCTGCTGGGTGGGAAACCCACATATGGAAAGCAATTATATTGGAGGTTCTGCCACAGGAATGAAAGCTCTGAGCCTTACATCAGGCTCCCCAGCCTGGCAGTCTGTCAATAGGAGGAGGAGCCCCCAGAACATCTGACTTTGAAGGTCAGCAGGGTTTGATTGCAGAACTGGGGAAAACAGAAGCTCCACTCTTAGAGGGCACACATAGAGTCTTGTGCACACTAAGACCTAGGGGGAAAAGCACTGACCTCATAAGAGCCTGTGGGTATTAGAGGGTCTCTTGCAAGGCTGGGGTACAGCTGTGACTTACTGTGGGGACATAGACACTGGTGGCAATAGTTCTAGGGAGTTCTCATTGCTGTGAGCCCTCCTAAAGGCCATCATTTTTTCACCGTGACCTGGCCCTACACAGCAGCCTATAGGCTCCAATTCTGGGATGCCACAGGCTAACCAACCAGAATGGTGGGAACACAGCCTCACCCATTTACAGATAAGCTGCTTAAAAACTTCCTGAGCATGTGACTGCCCAATAAACATACTTGTTGACACAGCTCTGCCCACCTGAGGGACAAGAACCAGTTTCATGCACTGGTGGGAAGAAACCAATCCCACCCACCAGGATGCCAGCACAAGCATCTTATACCAGCCTTATCCACCAGAGGGCAGACAACAGAAGCAAGAAGACCTACAACCCTGCAGCCTGTGGAACACAAACTGCAGTCATAGAAAGGGAGACAAAAATGAAATGGCAGAATATGTCTGAGATGAAGAAACAAGATAAACCCCAGATGACCAGCTAAATGGAGTGGAGATAGGCAATCTACCCAAAAAAGAATCCAGAGTAATAACAGTAAAGATTACTCAAGATCTCAAAAAAAAACAGTGCAGGCACAGATAGGAAAGATGCAAGAAATGCTTAAAAAAGAGCTAGAAGATCTAAAGAACAAACAAGCATAGATGAACAATAAAACACTGAAATGAAAAATACACTCAAATGGACAGAATAAATGAGGCAGAAGGATGGATAAGTGAGTTGGAATAAAATTGTGAAAGTCGCTACTATAGAACAGAATGTAAAGAAAAGAGAATGAAAAGAAATGAAGAGTCTGGGAGACCTCAGGAGTGACATTAAATGCACCAACATTTTCATCACAGGGTCCCACAAGGAGAGAGAGAAAGGACCTGAGAAAATATTTGAAGAGATATCGGCAGAAAAATTCCCTGACATGGGAAAGGAAACAGTCACCCTTGTCCAGAAAGCTCTGAGAGTCCCAGGTAGGATAAACACAAGGAGGAACACTTAAGACTCACAATAATCCAGTTGACAAAAAATAAAGACAAAGAAAATTTTAACAGCAGCAAGGAAAAATCAACAAATAGCATATAAAGGAACTCCCATAAGGTTATAAAGCTGATTTTTCAGCAGAAACTCTTAGGAAGTGGTATAATATATTTAAAGTTATGAAAGGGAAGAGTCTACAACCAGGAATCTACAAGCAGGAGTCTACAAGCAAAGTTCTCTTTCAGATGCAATTAAGAAATCAAAAGTTTTACAGACAAGCAAAAGCTGGAGAATTCTGCACCACCAAACCAGCGTTGCAACAAATGCTAAAGGAACGTCTCTAGGTGAAAAAGAAAGAGCCACAACTAGAAACAAGCAAATTACAAATGGCAAAGCTCACCATTAAAGGCAAACATGCAGTAATGGTAGGAAATCATTCATACTCAAATATGATGTCAAAACCAGTGATTGTGAGACTAGGAGAGCACAAACACAGGATATTGGAAATGTGTTTGAAATGAAAAGGCAAGCAACTTAAAACAGTCTTGTTTATATGCAGACTGCTGTATCCAAACCTCATGGTAATCACAAATGGAAAACCTACAGTAGATACACATGGATAAAGCAGCCGAAACACAACACTAAAGTCATCAAATCACAAGAGAAGAGAAAGGAAAGAAAAAAACACCTACAAAAAACAATTCCAGAACAATTAATAAAATAGCAGAAAAAGAACATATACATTGATAATTATCTGAAATGTAACTGGATTAAATGCTCCAACCAAGAAACATAGACTGGCTAAATGCTTACAAAAACAAGACCTATATATGTGCTGTCTACAAAAGACATACTTCAGACCTAGGGACACATACAGACTGAAAGTGAGGGGATGGAAAAAGGTATTCTACGCAAGTGGAAATCAAAAGGAAGCTGGAGTAGCAATTCATATATCAGACAAAATAGACTTTAAAGACTGTTACAAGATACAAAGACGGATACTACATAGTCATCAAGGGCTCAATCCAAGAGAAGATATAACAATTGTAATATGTTTATATATATGTAAATATATATGTGCATATATATTCCATCCATGGAATTTTTCAGGCAAGAGTACTGGACTGGGTTGCCTTTTCCTTCTCCAGGGGATCTTCCCGACCCAGAGATTGAACCCAGGTCTCCAGCACTGCAAGCAGATGATTTTACTGTCTGAGCCACCAGGTAATCANAAAAGATGGCACTCTCTGACCTACCCTTTGACTTGCTTTCTCTGCTGTTCTTCATATTTATTTAATCAAGGGCACAAAGAGGAAAATGCCACAGTCTCACTTTTCCCCACCTGCACTGCCACCAGCCTGATCCCAGGACTGATCCTGATCCAGACATGAACTGCACCACAGTCATATCCTCCAGAGGCAAGACACTTAGACTGTTCAGACTCCCATGTTGTCATTGGCTTCAGACTGCCCCTAGGGCTGAGGCTGTCATGTTCTAGAAGTCTCCAGGCCAGGAAGCTCCTATTAGCCAAGGGCAGTCCTCCACAGAAGGGAGAGCATGTGCCCTTATGACCCAGTGCCTGCAGCAGCTGGGGGCCAGTGCCCATGGCTCAGTAAGGCGGGTTTAGGCAGGCTGCCAGCCACACCTGCTGTGGCAGCCAAAACGGCTGGAGAGGGAGAGTCAGTGGACTGACACATTGTCTAAGGAGCGGTTTATGTCATATGCAGACCTTGTCACACCACATTCTATTATACACGCCTCAGGGCGCAGCACCAAGAGAGCGCCATCATTTGATTGGATTGGGCCACAGGACAGCTCTGGAGCGGGGACATGGAGGTCATCCTGTTCAGAAGCCCATTCAGTTTAGAGAAGAGAAGAGTTAGGTCAGAGTAAACCCCTACTGAGAACAGACTCTGACTCTCAGTTCTCAGCTCTTGCTTGAGTCCAAGCCAGCTCATATTTATTGAAAGCCACCTATGTATAAGACATAATTTCAGGAGGGAGTTAAGACATAGAACTCAGTCTGTGTCTTGGTCCTTAGGAATTTACAGTCTGGTAAAAAGGTAAGGGAATGGAAGAAAGAAATAAGACATCTAAGTACTATCCAAATCAACATTCAGATCTCACTCCAGAGTAGTATAGATTTAGGGGCTGCGGGCTCTTGAAGGCAGAAGCAGACACACAGTAGGATGGTTTATGCTTGTCTCAAAATGATAGGGAGTATGAGGAGGGTGAGAGAAGCCTTCATCCCAACTAAGGAAGAAAACAGAATCCTGCCAGCGCTTCTAGCTGGGTGAGGCTGAAGAAGATAATTAGGCAAGAGGGCTCTGGGAACGGGGGAAAGTCAAATAAACAAGAACAAGCCATCTCTTTTCAAAACGTCATTCTGCCTTAAACGCTTCTTCAATTCTAAGCCTGTGAGGGCAATTTATTGAAAGTTTCACTCATTAAACAGGGTTATTTTGAAGTGAAGGCCAAAGGTTGTGTTTATTTTGGAGGAAGACGTTGAATCATGCCCACTCTCCCCTTTGGGCTCAGACATGTTTCAGTACTGTAGTGTTTTTGTTTTCCAAATTGTCCTGTGACTCACTGACGTGGGTATCGTCCCACCCCCTTAAATTAACGGCCTTTCTAATCTTCACCTTGAGTTTAATGCATGGGCCACTTTGGATAGGACCTAAGATTCATTCATTTGTGATAAAAACTCTCAACAAATATGAAACAGAGGGCACACAATTCAACATAATAAAGACCATTTACGATAAATCTACAGCTAACATTATACTCAGTTGTGAAAAGCTGAAAGGTTTTTATCTAAAATTAAGAACATGACAAGTATGCCTGCAGTTGCCACTTCTATTTAACATATTATTGGAGGTTTTAGGTACAGCAGTTAAACAGGAAAAAAAGAGGCATCCAAATAAGTAGAGAAGAAATTGTCACCATTTGCAGATGACATGATATTATATGTAGAAAACCCTAAAGACACCACCAAAAATCTAATGGGACTAATGAATGAAATCAGTTAAGCTGCAGGATGCAGGATTAATATATAGAAATCTGTTGCATTTCTAAACACTAGTGATGAACTATTGGAAAGAGAAATTAAGAAAACAATCTGATTTACAATCAAATAAGAATAAAATACCCAGGGATAAATTTAGCCAAGGGTAGAAGACTACCTGTACTCTAAACACTGTAAGACATTGAAGAAGGGTAAATGGAAAGATATCCCATGTTCATGGAATAAAAGATTAATATTGTTAAAATGTTCATAATATTCAAAACAGTCTGCAGATTTAATGTAATCCCTATCAAAATACCCATGACATTTTTTCACAGAACTAGAACAAAATAATCCTAAAATGTGTATGGAACTACCAGAGACCCCAGATAGCCAAAGTAATNCCATGTTCATGGAATAAAAGATTAATATTGTTAAAATGTTCATAATATTCAAAACAGTCTGCAGATTTAATGTAATCCCTATCAAAATACCCATGACATTTTTTCACAGAACTAGAACAAAATAATCCTAAAATGTGTATGGAACTACCAGAGACCCCAGATAGCCAAGTACTCTTGAGAGAAAAAGAACAAAACTGGAAGAATCATGTTCCCTGACTTCAGACTGTACTACAAAGCGGCAGTAATCAAAATGGTGTGGTACAGGCACAAAAATACACATGCAGACCAGTGGAAGACAAGAGAGGGCCCAGAAGTAAACCCACGCACTTGCAGTCAACTACCCTACGACACAGGAGGCAAGAATATACAACGGAGAGAAGACATTCTCTGCAATAAGTGGCGCTGGGAAAGCTGGACGGTTACGCATGAAAGAGTGAAATGACATTTTTTCATACTACATGCAAAAAAGTATGTGTGCGCGCACACACACACACACACACACACACACACACAAAATGTAATATCAGCCATAAAAGAGAATGAAATTTTGCCATTTGCGATGACATGGATGGAGCTGGAGGATATTGTGCCTAGAGAAAAAGGCAGACAGAGAAAGACAAATACTGCTTGATTTCACTTAAATATGGAATCTACAGAATGAAATAGAGGCAGATAAACTGCCGCGCTCATTGCCAGCAGGGCGGGGAGTGAGGGGAGGGGAAATGGGTGAGAGTGATTAAGAGATACAGACTACTAGGAATGAAATACATAAGTTACAAGGGTACAGTGGAGAGCATAGAAAACATAGCTCTGTTTGCAACTTTATAAAAGCACAGCCTATAAAAGCACTGAGTTACTATGTTGTAAACCTGAAACTGATACAATGTGGTCTGCCTGCCAATGAAGGATATCTAGAAGACTGCAGGTTCGATCTCTGGGTCGGGAAGATCCCCTGGAGTTGGAAATGGCAAACCACTCCAGTATTCTTGCCTGGAAAATCCCATGGACAGAGAAGCCTGGTGGGCTCCAGTCCATGGGGTCACAAAGAGATAGACGTGACTGAGCAACTATACTTCAATAGGAAAAAATTAGAAGAAAATAAGTGACATGAATTTCCCTTAAAAAAGAAAAGAAATGGACCTTAGTTGAAACCCGAATCTCTGATGAAGGGTTGACATCATCCTTCGGGACCACTGAAGGAAAGTTACATTTTTAAATTGTGTTTATCAATCTCTCTCCTCTGTCAGCTAACTAAAACAGCATTTCTGAACCTCTTTTTCATTATTACTATTGAAAGGAGCCTTTGTAGACTTTTTTTTTCATAATCTCTGCTCACCACGACTTTTTATTCCTGTGGGAAAATATACATGATATAAAATTCACCAGTTTAGCCATTTTTAACTGCGATTTTAAAGTGAGTGGTGCAGTTGGGTGGCGTGAAGCACATTCACAGTGTTGTGTACTCATCACCGTCATCATTATCCACGTCCAAAACCTTGCATCTTCCCCAGCTGGCACGCTGTACTAGTGAACAGCGGATCTCCATCCACCAGCAACCTCTATCCACCTCTCTGCCTCTCTGAAGTAGCCTATCCTAGGTACCTTACATAAGGGAAACCATACAATATTTGCCATTTAATGTCTGGCTTATTTCATTTGGCATAATCTGTGTTGCAGCAGCCATCAATTTCATTCCTTTTTTATACGGCTGAATCTCTGCAAGAAATTTAATACCACATATTAAATCTGTTTATGTGCTGTGGACCTTTGTAGGGCCAGGAACCTTTGTAATATGGAAGATTTTTCTCCCTCCCAGGACCCACGATCCCGAAAGCCGGTACCCCCTGACCTTGTTGATCTTGGTCTCGGATCTGTCTCCAGCTGTTAGCACTTCATCGTCACTGAACGGTCACGTGTTCACTACTTCAAGGTCCTTCTATGACCCCTCCTGATAATTTTATTAATCCATTAGAATTAAAAACCACCCCCAGAGAAATCCCAGGCAAACCCTGACAGCCAGTATCCCAACTGTGCATGCCCTTCTCAAGGCCCTGCGTCCGCCTGTTCTCTCCAACAGAAGTGAAGGACTATGAGCCTCCATTCGGGTCTAAGGTGCGGGAGCATCCCTGTGTGGAAAGCATGAAGGACAATGTGCTGAGAGATCGAGGCCGACCAGAGATTCCCAGCTCCTGGCTCAACCACCAGGTGAGGAGGGACTGTTGTATCCACCCAGAGGGAGAGGGGCAGCTCAGGCAGCAGCGAAGTCCAGGCTGTTGGCCATCAATCTGATGTGTTCCGTGACTCTGCTTGGTTTTCTTCATAAAGGGGTTTCAGTAAAATGGGATGACCTTGTTACTGTATGNGTGAGGAGGGACTGTTGTATCCACCCAGAGGGAGAGGGGCAGCTCAGGCAGCAGCGAAGTCCAGGCTGTTGGCCATCAATCTGATGTGTTCCGTGACTCTGCTTGGTTTTCTTCATAAAGGGGTTTCAGTAAAATGGGATGACCTTGTTACTGTATGGCCCACCACAGGTAAGAAAGGGCTCACACAGAACGTGTGACGGGCACCTGTCATGTTGTCCAAGACCCCTTGGTTCTGAACTAAAATATTTTGTTTACAGTCTCTGCCACTCATGCTTTCCACAGGGAGTTTGTGTTTTGCTCTCTTCTGGGTTCCAAATGTTTTCTTCTGGGAGCCTTCAACATTGGCAGGAGCTACTTGTGAGAAAGAAGGGGACTGTCCGCCAGCTGGCCTGCGAGGGGCTGCTGTGTGCTCAGGCCATGGCAGGCCTGTCAGGGAGGAGGCCGGGATGAAGAAAGGCAAAGGAGAGAGGGCAGGAGAACAAACAAACAGGAAATCTGTCTTTCCAGAACCTCCTGACGGGCAGTGGATGGGCCGTCCGCTGCAGCAGATTCTTTGCTCTGGNCGAGGGGCTGCTGTGTGCTCAGGCCATGGCAGGCCTGTCAGGGAGGAGGCCGGGATGAAGAAAGGCAAAGGAGAGAGGGCAGGAGAACAAACAAACAGGAAATCTGTCTTTCCAGAACCTCCTGACGGGCAGTGGATGGGCCGTCCGCTGCAGCAGATTCTTTGCTCTGGGGCATTTTGATGGGGCAGCAGAGGGGGAGGAGGACCCGTGGGGAGCCCGGGAGGGTCTGGCACAGCAGGGAGGAGCTCTGGACCACACTCCCCCGTGCTCCCAGCTCACAACACCCTGGCTTTTCCATTGACATAAACCTTTTATGGCTGCCTCTGGATGAATTCCCTCACTCAGGGAGGGCTGGGCTAAGTCCTAGGTTTCCTAAGGGTAAGGCAAATGCAGATGAGAAGCCGAAACCACAGGTCAGGCGTGGCCAAGGAGACAGATGGCGCAGGGAGCCTGGTGTGCCCGCCTTGCTGAGAGCCGTTGCAGAGGGCAGGCCCGCTGACATCGGGGGAGCCTGCACCGGGCTGCGGACCCTGCTGTGGGGGCCCAGGGTTTCTCCCCGGGTTTCAGCAGAGCCTCTTTGACTTTGAAGACGCAAAGCTGTTTTGTGTTCACTCTAAACTCAGAAGGTGCGGTATTGTTCCTTTCAGCCCTGTCGCCTTCTCTGCTGTACAGTTCTTATGATGAACAGCCATTATTCATGATGATAAAACTCTGGAAAGAATTTGCATAATACATTCTTTTCTCTTAATGAGATTGGTTGCCCTATTGATTTCAAGTTAATGCTTAATATTTAATTTAATTTACTGCCTGTAATTACAGTGCCAGAATAAAATAAATGTTACTTGTGTACCAACAATAACACTCCACTCTTAACAGGGCCATCAATCAATACCATCAATTAGGGGAATTATACGATTAATCCAACATCATGGGCTCACTCACGGGGCAGGAAGGGAGGGCAGGTGCTGGCTGTGGGGTGCTGTTGCTCAGACTGCAGACACGAAGGTGCCGCTCCCAGGGAAGGGCTGGGAGGGATGCATCCCCTGGGGCCAGCCGTGTGCGGGCTCACCAGTGCCTCTGAGAGGCACAGTCTCTTTCCACTCTTTGGGCCACACAATTAGTCCGTGTCTGCCTTATTTCCAAAAAACAACTTGAACTAACAAAAACACTTGCAATGCAAAATGAGAGTTCAAGCCATGAGAGAAGACCCTTGTCATCTATTGTGGACAGCACTTTCTGGATGGGCCTTTTTGAGTGAGGCCTTTAGGGGGTTAGCTCAAGCCCCCTGATACAGCCTGCAGGACATACAAAGACAGCTGTTTGCCAGGGTCCAGGCTGAAGCTGGAGAGGAAGGGCCGAGCAGAGGGTGTCCTTGAAACTGCTGGAAGATGGGCTTGGATCCTTACAAAGCATGTGGACTTGACTACTGCAACCAGACTAATGCCCACATGTCACTCCAACTGGGATAATCAGTCCCATTTCAATAGGATTGCTGGTAGCTCAGATGGTAAAGAATCTGCCTACAGTGCAGGAGCCCCAGGTTCGACCCCTGGGTTGGGAAGATCCCCTGGAGAAGGGCACGGCAACCCACTCCAGTATTCTTGCCTGGAGAATCGCCAAGGACAGAGGAGCCTGTTGGGCTGCAGTCCATTGGGTCGCAGAGTTGGACACAACTGAGTGACTAACATACACATGATTCCAGCTCTGACTTTCTGGAAAAGGCAATACCATTGAGACAGTGGTTGCTGGGGGCTCGGGAAAGGAAGCAGGGCCGAGGAGGCGCACACAGAGGATGTTCAGGGCAGTGACCTTGTGGGGGCTGTAATGATGGATGCTTGTCAGAACCCTGATCCTGTACCGCACTATGAACCTCACTCTGGCTGACTGCAGTCAACAGTGATGTGTTAGTGTTGCTTTACTGGTTTTAACAAATGCCCCACACAGATGTAGGGTGTTGATGGTGGGGGAGGTGGTCTGCATGGGGAGAGGGGGTAGATGGTATGGAAATTCTGTAATTTCCATTCAATTTTGCCCTGAACCTAAAGCTTCCCTCAATAGTAAAGCCTGTTACTGCGCCCCCGCTCCCCGGAATAGACAGGTGGGAAATGGCAGTAGAAGCCCACTTCTTGGGAATTTTCACGAACNCTAGGGCATGGCTTCTCACAGAGCTTGGCTTCTAATGGGGCGTGGCACAGCCTTGGCTCCGCACATGCTTGCTTCTGCCCTCCCTTCCTCCTCACAGTAACTGGCTGCCACCATCTTTTTCCTCCTCCCGGTGTCATGCTTCCAGCCTCTTCCTGTCTACCCAGCCACCACATCTCGCTTGGAGCTTTTTCATTGAGGTATAATTGATATAAACACTATATTCATTTCAGGCATACAACAAAATGATGCAACATTTGAATGTATTGTGGAAGGGCCACCATAATAAGTTTAGGTAATATCCCTCATCATAGTTACAGAATTTTTTTTCTTATGGTTCAGTTCAGTTGCTCAGTAGTGTCCGACTCTTTGCGACCCTATGAATCGCAGCACACCAGGCTTCCTTGTCCATCACCAACTCCCGGAGTTCACTCAGACTCACCTCCATCGAGTCAGTGATGCCATCCAGCCATCTCATGCTCTGTCATCCTCTTCTCCTCCTGCCCCCAGTCCCTCCCAGCATCAGAGTCTTTGCCAATGAGTCAACTCTTCGCATGAGGTGGCCAAAGTACTGGAGTTTCAGCTTTAGCATCATTCCTTAACTTTTAAAACCTACTCTTGGCAACTTTCAAACATGCAATTTGGTATTATTATCTATCGTTGCCATGCTGTACATTAGATCCCTGGGACTTACAAACTGGAAGTTTATACATTTTGACCCCTTTCACCCATTTCATCCACTCCCACCCTCTGCCTCTCTGGCCACCACCAGTGTGTTCTCTGCAGCTCAACTTTTTTATTTTCAGATTCCACACATCAGTGAGATCTTAATGGTATTTGCATTTTTCTGTCTGACTTATCACTAACCATGATGCCCTCAACTTCCATCCATGTTGTCACAAATGGCAAGATTTAAATTTTCATGACTGAAAATATTCTGTTGTATATAAGTGCCACATTTTTTAATCTATTTTTCCATCAGTGGATACTTAATTTTATATATTGGCTTAATGCTGCAGTGAACATGGGACACAGATGTGTTTTCAAGGTAATGTTTTCATTTAGTTTGGATAAATACCCAGAGGTGGAATTGCTGGATTGTTTGGTAGCTCTTTTTTGAAATTTCTGAGGACCCTCCATATTGTTTTACATAGCGGTTGCACCAATATGCATTCGCACCAACAGTGCACCCACCCCCCTCAGCTGTGACAACCAAAAGCATCACCAAACATTGCCAGATATCCCCTGGGGACAAAATCACTTAGCTGGACGTGGTCCTGTCCTACTGTGGGCATTAGTTCTAATGCTATCTTAACTAGCAGCTTGGCAGTTTTAGAGATTACTAATTTTAGCAGTTACCTGCTCTTCCATTTACCACCTACGTGACCTGAGTAAATTGCTTAATCTTCACATGCCACACTTTAATCATGTGTACAATGGAATTTTTACAGGCTTCATCTGATACCAGAGACCACTGTGGTAAGGAATACTGGTAAGGCTTTTGGAGTTGGTATTGAAATTGGAAAGCCCTCAGGGCATATTGGCCAATGTTAGGCTGCTTTAGTGTGCCAGGGCTGCTTTCCAGAGAGGCTAAGACTGAGATACATCTTAGGGAGTGCTAATAGCACAGAGGAGAAATGGATGTGCTGCAAGCCTGGAGCACAGGGCAGCTCCTGTCCTGGGTGCACACCGGTCATCTGGGGAGGATGCTCATTCACTGAGCACTGGCCTGGACCTCCTTTCTGAGGAAGGTACTGTGCCCATTTCACAGATGAGAAATGCTCACAAGACTCCAGTAAGAAGCTTAGGGTCTTGGAGAGGTAGGTCTGCTTGCGGAGCCAAGCTGTCCTGGACCTCGAATCTGGAATAATCATTTGGAGCAGTGCTTGGTTCTTTTCTGTCCTGTCTCCCAAGGGCTGGTATGCCCGGTGGCATAAGAGGGCTCCATCCGCACGGCACCATCATTCTCATCCCCACCCGCTCCCCTGGGGCTGTATGCCCAACCAGGACGGGGAAGGTGTGCATGTCCTCATCTGTGCTGCCTGACATGCTTTCTCTCATGTGAGAAGTGCTGCCTAGGTTCTTGCTGAGAGCAGGACTGGGGGACGAATGTGCACGCTCCTTCAGAAGGTTTCAGACTGTGCCAGCCTTTAAAAACTTTTTTTTAGTGTGTCTGTTTATTTTTTAGCATATACTAGAAAAAAAATTAACACATTCAGCCTGGACTTTTACAAATATTATGGCTTGAAATATAGCTGACTTTAAAAACTTGAATTGATTTTTTTTTTAATGCATTAAGTAGATAATTGTCCTTATTTTTGGCAGCTGCACGGGCTGGGATGAGGAATAATGAGGTTAGCATGTTCCCTGTAAGGAAGCAGATCCATACAAGCCCTTGGGAAGCACCAAACACCACATGCTGTGTTTTACCATCTGTATCTGTTTTCATCATCAGCACCAACCTATGAGGTAGTCTCACTTCCACATTAGAGGTGAGGAAATTGAAGCAGGGAGTGAGGCATCAGTAAGGGCCCCTGGTGAGCTGTCCTAAGGCCAGGACTGCAACTGAAGCAGTCAGATTCCGGAGCCCACACACAGACCCTGAACACAAGGTGAAGTGGGAGTTGAAGGCAAGTGGAGCCTAGGATGCTCAAGGGTCTGATTCCTTAGGGTCAAACCCAGATGAGGAAGATGTAGTACACACTGGAGGGGCTGGGGTGGCCATTAGGGAGTGAAGACTGTTCCTCAAAGGAATGGATTCTGGGCTCCAGCCCAAGCGCTCCAGCCAAAACGGGAGCCAAGGTCTTCTGACCCGCCTCGAGGGCTCCGTTTTGCCCGGGTTATGTCATTTCTGGCTACTGCAAAGTCGGGAGCATTCCTGGTGGCGGTAAATCTCCAAGTGCCCTCACCAGGGTCCTGGCCCCCACACCCTTCAGCAGTTCTGGAATGCAGGCTCTCTGTGCCTGGCAGTTTCTAGTGCGCAGTGGTGGCTTTTAAGTTCTTTATGCAAATGACAGTGTGTCCACTAATAGTCTAGTCCTGAGGGAAAAGCCTTCCTGAGTGACAGGGAAGTCTTCATTTAAGCTAACTTGTCCATCCATTTTCAAAAAAGTCACTAAAGTTGACATCTGCAATTTTGTTCATTTTCCTCCCAAAATAGGCTGCCTAATCGTTACATATCACATTTCCAATTAGTTTTTGTTTTCTGAACTTGGGTAATTATAGCTCCAGACCATGAATGTGGGGCCATGGCTTTGGGGCCTACTTTGCAAACTGTTCAGATAAAGACAAGACTGGAACTTTCCCCCATTACATGGCCTGCCAATCAGCCTCATGTGGTGAAATTTAATTCTAATATACCTCCTGATATTGGCGCATTTAAAAATAGCTTGTTATTAAGAGTCTTCCTATTCCAATTAAGCTAAAATTGCACATGCTATGAAATGTGTGCTGTCTCACTTTTTCCACACACACACACACACACACACCTTCCTGAAAAGTCACACTTGTGCAGCCTATGCAAAACAGCACTGCGAAAACTGTCCTCTAATCTTCCCCCTCCCTGTCTGCAATGTACAAAGTAATGATAGCCCTGATGCTAGAGAGTCATCAAAAAGAATGACGTGTCTTCAAAATGTCATATTTTGTCTATTCATAAAAAAATCATTAAAATTGGGACTTCTGGAGCCAGACTTCCTTCAATTCAGTGGCTCAGTCATGTCCGACTCTTTGTGACCCCATGAATCACAGCACGCCAGGCCTCCCTGTCCATCACCATCTCCCAGAGTTCACTCAAACTCAGGTCCATTGAGTTGGTGATACCATCCAGCCATCTTATCTTCTGTGGTCCCCTTCTCCTCCTGTCCCCAATCCCTCCCAGCATCAGAGTCTTTTCCAATGAGTCAACTCTTCGCATGAGGTGGCCAAAGTACTGGAGTTTCAGCTTTAGCATCATTCCTTAACTTTTAAAACCTACTCTTGGCAACTTTCAAACATGCAATTTGGTATTATTATCTATCGTTGCCATGCTGTACATTAGATCCCTGGGACTTACAAACTGGAAGTTTATACATTTTGACCCCTTTCACCCATTTCATCCACTCCCACCCTCTGCCTCTCTGGCCACCACCAGTGTGTTCTCTGCAGCTCAACTTTTTTATTTTCAGATTCCACACATCAGTGAGATCTTAATGGTATTTGCATTTTTCTGTCTGACTTATCACTAACCATGATGCCCTCAACTTCCGTCCATGTTGTCACAAATGGCAAGATTTAAATTTTCATGACTGAAAATATTCTGTTGTATATAAGTGCCACATTTTTTAATCTATTTTTCCATCAGTGGATACTTAATTTTATATATTGGCTTAATGCTGCAGTGAACATGGGACACAGATGTGTTTTCAAGGTAATGTTTTCATTTAGTTTGGATAAATACCCAGAGGTGGAATTGCTGGATTGTTTGGTAGCTCTTTTTTGAAATTTCTGAGGACCCTCCATATTGTTTTACATAGCGGTTGCACCAATATGCATTCGCACCAACAGTGCACCCACCCCCCTCAGCTGTGACAACCAAAAGCATCACCAAACATTGCCAGATATCCCCTGGGGACAAAATCACTTAGCTGGACGTGGTCCTGTCCTACTGTGGGCATTAGTTCTAATGCTATCTTAACTAGCAGCTTGGCAGTTTTAGAGATTACTAATTTTAGCAGTTACCTGCTCTTCCATTTACCACCTACGTGACCTGAGTAAATTGCTTAATCTTCACATGCCACACTTTAATCATGTGTACAATGGAATTTTTACAGGCTTCATCTGATACCAGAGACCACTGTGGTAAGGAATACTGGTAAGGCTTTTGGAGTTGGTATTGAAATTGGAAAGCCCTCAGGGCATATTGGCCAATGTTAGGCTGCTTTAGTGTGCCAGGGCTGCTTTCCAGAGAGGCTAAGACTGAGATACATCTTAGGGAGTGCTAATAGCACAGAGGAGAAATGGATGTGCTGCAAGCCTGGAGCACAGGGCAGCTCCTGTCCTGGGTGCACACCGGTCATCTGGGGAGGATGCTCATTCACTGAGCACTGGCCTGGACCTCCTTTCTGAGGAAGGTACTGTGCCCATTTCACAGATGAGAAATGCTCAGAAGACTCCAGTAAGAAGCTTAGGGTCTTGGAGAGGTAGGTCTGCTTGCGGAGCCAAGCTGTCCTGGACCTCGAATCTGGAATAATCATTTGGAGCAGTGCTTGGTTCTTTTCTGTCCTGTCTCCCAAGGGCTGGTATGCCCGGTGGCATAAGAGGGCTCCATCCGCACGGCACCATCATTCTCATCCCCACCCGCTCCCCTGGGGCTGTATGCCCAACCAGGACGGGGAAGGTGTGCATGTCCTCATCTGTGCTGCCTGACATGCTTTCTCTCATGTGAGAAGTGCTGCCTAGGTTCTTGCTGAGAGCAGGACTGGGGGACGAATGTGCACGCTCCTTCAGAAGGTTTCAGACTGTGCCAGCCTTTAAAAACTTTTTTTTAGTGTGTCTGTTTATTTTTTAGCATATACTAGAAAAAAAATTAACACATTCAGCCTGGACTTTTACAAATATTATGGCTTGAAATATAGCTGACTTTAAAAACTTGAATTGACTTTTTTTTTTAAATGCATTAAGTAGATAATTGTCCTTATTTTTGGCAGCTGCACGGGCTGGGATGAGGAATAATGAGGTTAGCATGTTCCCTGTAAGGAAGCAGATCCATACAAGCCCTTGGGAAGCACCAAACACCACATGCTGTGTTTTACCATCTGTATCTGTTTTCATCATCAGCACCAACCTATGAGGTAGTCTCACCTCCACATTAGAGGTGAGGAAATTGAAGCAGGGAGTGAGGCATCAGTAAGGGCCCCTGGTGAGCTGTCCTAAGGCCAGGACTGCAACTGAAGCAGTCAGATTCCGGAGCCCACACACAGACCCTGAACACAAGGTGAAGTGGGAGTTGAAGGCAAGTGGAGCCTAGGATGCTCAAGGGTCTGATTCCTTAGGGTCAAACCCAGATGAGGAAGATGTAGTACACACTGGAGGGGCTGGGGTGGCCATTAGGGAGTGAAGACTGTTCCTCAAAGGAATGGATTCTGGGCTCCAGCCCAAGCGCTCCAGCCAAAACGGGAGCTAAGGTCTTCCGACCCGCCTCGAGGGCTCCGTTTTGCCCGGGTTATGTCATTTCTGGCTACTGCAAAGTCGGGAGCATTCCTGGTGGCGGTAAATCTCCAAGTGCCCTCACCAGGGTCCTGGCCCCCACACCCTTCAGCAGTTCTGGAATGCAGGCTCTCTGTGCCTGGCAGTTTCTAGTGCGCAGTGGTGGCTTTTAAGTTCTTTATGCAAATGACAGTGTGTCCACTAATAGTCTAGTCCTGAGGGAAAAGCCTTCCTGAGTGACAGGGAAGTCTTCATTTAAGCTAACTTGTCCATCCATTTTCAAAAAAGTCACTAAAGTTGACATCTGCAATTTTGTTCATTTTCCTCCCAAAATAGGCTGCCTAATCGTTACATATCACATTTCCAATTAGTTTTTGTTTTCTGAACTTGGGTAATTATAGCTCCAGACCATGAATGTGGGGCCATGGCTTTGGGGCCTACTTTGCAAACTGTTCAGATAAAGACAAGACTGGAACTTTCCCCCATTACATGGCCTGCCAATCAGCCTCATGTGGTGAAATTTAATTCTAATATACCTCCTGATATTGGCGCATTTAAAAATAGCTTGTTATTAAGAGTCTTCCTATTCCAATTAAGCTAAAATTGCACATGCTATGAAATGTGTGCTGTCTCACTTTTTCCACACACACACACACACACACACCTTCCTGAAAAGTCACACTTGTGCAGCCTATGCAAAACAGCACTGCGAAAACTGTCCTCTAATCTTCCCCCTCCCTGTCTGCAATGTACAAAGTAATGATAGCCCTGATGCTAGAGAGTCATCAAAAAGAATGACGTGTCTTCAAAATGTCATATTTTGTCTATTCATAAAAAAATCATTAAAATTGGGACTTCTGGAGCCAGACTTCCTTCAATTCAGTGGCTCAGTCATGTCCGACTCTTTGTGACCCCATGAATCACAGCACGCCAGGCCTCCCTGTCCATCACCATCTCCCAGAGTTCACTCAAACTCAGGTCCATTGAGTTGGTGATACCATCCAGCCATCTTATCTTCTGTGGTCCCCTTCTCCTCCTGCCCCCAATCCCTCCCAGCATCAGAGTCTTTTCCAATGAGTCAACTCTTCGCATGAGGTGGCCAAAGTACTGGAGTTTCAGCTTTAGCATCATTCTTTCCAAAGAACACCCAGGACTGATCTCCTTTAGAATGGACTGGTTGGATCTCATTGCAGTTCAAGGGACTCTCAAGAGTCTTGAACATCACAGTTCAAAAAGCATCAATTCTTTGGCGCTCAGCTTTCTTCACAGTTCAACTCTCATATCCATATATGACCACTGGAAAAACCATAGCCTTGACTAGACAGAACTTTGTTGGCAAAGTAATATCTCTACTTCTCAATATGCTATCTAGGTTGGTCATAACTTTCCTTCCAAGAAGTAAGTGTCTTTTAATTTCATGGCTGCAATCACCATCTGCAGTGATTTTGGAGCCCCCAAAAATAAAGTCTGACACTGTTTCCACTGTTTCCTCATCTGGGACCAGATGCCATGATCTTAGTTTTCTGAACGTTGAACTTTAAGCCAACTTTTTCACTCTCCTCTTTCACTTTCATCAAGAGGCTTTTTAGTTCCTCTTCACTTTCTGCCATAAGGGTGGTGTCATCTGCATATCTGAGATTATTGAGATTTCTCCCAGCAAATTTGATTCCAGCTTGTGCTTCTTCCAGCCCAGCGTTTCTCATGATGTACTCTGCATATAAGTTAAATAAGCAGGGTGACAATATACACCCTTGACGTATTCCTTTCCTATTTGGAACCAGTCTGTTGTTCCATGTCCAGTTGGTTTGGTTCAAATCCTAGCTCTGCACTGACTGTCTGACATGGTGTGAGCCTGTTAAACATTCTATTTGATTCTTTACCAAATAAAATGGAACCTACCTGGGAGAGTAGTAAGAATAACTATAAAAATAGAGTTAACTATTTTCAAAGTGGTTAGGACAGAGATAGGTGCATGTAAGTATTGATTTCGATTCAGTTCAGTTCAGTCGCTCAGTTGTGTCTGACTTTGCAGCCCCATGGACTGCAGCATGCCAGGCTTCCCTGTCCATCACTAACTCCCAGAGCTTGCTCAAACTCATGTCCATCAAGTCAGTGATGCTATCCAACCATCTCATCCACTGTCATCCCCTTCTCCTCCTGCCTTCAATCTTTCCCAGCGTCAGGGTCTTTTCCAGTGAGTCAGTTCTTCAGACCAAGTGGCCAAAGGACTGGTGTTTCAGCTTCAGCATCAGTCCTTCCAGTGAATATTCAGGACTGATTTCCTTTAGGATGGACTGGTTGGATTTCCTTCCAGTCCAAGGGACTCTCAAGAATCTTCTCCAATGCGCAGTTCAAAAGCATCAATTCTTTGGCACTCAGCCTTCTTTATGGTTCAACTCTCACATCCATACATAACTACTAGAAAAACCATAGCTTTGACTAGATGGATCTTTGTTGGCAAAGTAATGTCTCTGCTTTTTAATATGCTGTCCAGGTTGGTCATAGCTTTTCCTCCAAGGGGTAAGCATCTTTTATTTTCATGCTGCAGTCACCATCTGCAGTGACTTAGGAGCACAAAAAAATAAAGTCTGTTACTGTTTCCATTGTTTCCCCCATCAATTTTCCATGAAGTGATGGGGCCAGGTGCCATGATCTTAGTTTTTTATGTTGAGCTTTAAGCCAGATTTTTCCCTTTCTTCTTTCACTTTTGTGAAGAAGCTCTTGAATTCCTCTTTGCTTTCTGCCATAATGGTGGTCTGCGTATCTGAGGTTATTGATATTTCTCCCAGCAATCTTGATTCCAGCTTATGCTTCATCCAGCCTGGCATTTTGCATGATGTACTCTGCATATAAGTTAAATAAGCAGGGTGACAGTATACAGCTTTGACATACTCCTTTGCCAATTTGGAACCAGTGTGTTGTTCCATGTCTGGTTCTAATTGTTGCTTCCTGACCTGCATACAGATTTCTTAGGAGGCAAGTAAGGTGGTCCAGTATTCCCATCTTTTTAAGAATTTTCCACAGTTAGTTGTGATCCACACAGTCAAAGGTTTTGGCATAGTCAATAAAGCAGAAACAGATGTTTTTCTGGAACTCTCTTGCTTTTTTGGTGATCTAATGGATGTTGGCAATTTGATCTATTATCTAATCCAAAATGAAGTTATGATGGTGTCATATTTTAGAGACATACTATTTCAACATCACTATCAGAGAAATGCAAATCAAATCTATAATAAGGTATCAGCTCACACTGGTCAGAATGGCCATCATCAAAAAATCTACAGACAATAAATTCTAGATAAGGTGTGGAGAAAAGGGAATACCCCTACATCACTGGTAGAAATCTAAATTGGTAACAGCCTCTACAGAGAACAGTATGGAGATTTTGTAAAAAACAAAGAGATAACATATGATCCAGCAATCCCACTCCTGGGTGTGTATATAGAGAAAACCATAATTCAAAAATACACATTCACCCCAATGGTCACTACTGCACTATTTACAATATCCAGGACATGGAAGCAATCTAAATGTCCATTGACAAATGAATGGATGAAGAAGAAGTGGTGTGTGTGTGTGTGTGTGTGTCTGTGTGTGTGTATAGTGAAATATTACTCAGCCATAAAAAAAGAATGAACTAAGAATGAACATTTGCCGCAGCAGGAATGGGCCTAGAGATGATCCTACTAAGTGACCTAAGTTAGAGCATGGTAAATACATGATGTCACTCCTATGTGAAATCTGATTTTGAAAAAACAGAAATGAATTTATTACAAAACAAAAACAGACTCAAAGACTTAANGAATGAATATTTGCCGCAGCAGGAATGGGCCTAGAGATGATCCTACTAAGTGACCTAAGTTAGAGCATGGTAAATACATGATGTCACTCCTATGTGAAATCTGATTTTGAAAAAACAGAAATGAATTTATTACAAAACAAAAACAGACTCAAAGACTTAAAAAACAAACTTATGGCTCCCAAAGGGGAAATGTAGTGGTGGGGGGACAATTTAGTAGCTTGGGGTTAACATACACACACTGCTATATTTAAATAAAAAATCAACAAGGACCTACAGGATAGCATAGGAAGTCGGTATTCTTTAATAACCAGTACGGAGTAGAATCTGAAAAAGAATGAATGTATGTATATATTCAACCACTTTGCTGTATACCTGAAACTAACACAACACTGCAAATCAACTATACTCCAGTAAATTAAAAAAAAAAAAAAAAACACTGTGTTCCCCAAGTCATTAGGTAAAATGGTCCCATGAAGAAGATGAGCCATGCCTTCTGTATAAAAACCTTGCCACTAGCTCCCTTCCATGAAGTGCTTCTAACTACTCGTGGTTTGGCACTGCCCTATTCAAATAGATGTTTGCTGTAAGTCTTCAAAATTTATTATGGTTTAGNAAAAAAAAAAAAACACTGTGTTCCCCAAGTCATTAGGTAAAATGGTCCCATGAAGAAGATGAGCCATGCCTTCTGTATAAAAACCTTGCCACTAGCTCCCTTCCATGAAGTGCTTCTAACTACTCGTGGTTTGGCACTGCCCTATTCAAATAGATGTTTGCTGTAAGTCTTCAAAATTTATTATGGTTTAGCTTACCACTTAAAACACAAATACACCACAATTTCTTCATCTACCTTACTCAAAGACACTGGGATTTTTCTTTCTTTCTTTTATTACAAAATTCAGAGTAGACAGTATGGATATATTAAATAAGGAAATATATCAAAGTTAAAAGAAGTAAGTTGACTTAGATTTTAGAATCCATTGGAAAATATACAGATTGAGGATGCTAGTGAAGCAACTGGACAAGAGTAGAAGACAGCATAGTGGCAACCTCCCCAAAGTGAGAAAGCTCTACCAGCTTAAACACTAACAAAATGTATGCAGGATCTAGGTACTGGAAACCACAGTAAATTGATGAACATAAAAGACCAAAATAAATGGGATGCTATTCTTTGATCATGAATTGGAAGATTCAGTATTGTTAAGATACCTATTCTCTCCAATCTGATCTGTAAAGTCAAGACAATTCAATCAAGATTCTAACTTGTTTTGGATAGATATCAGTAAGGAAATTCTAAAATGTATGTACAAGTGCAAAGGAACTAGGATGACACAAACAATTCTGAAAGAACTAAGCTGGAAAGCGTACTCTACTTCGAAAATACATTATAAAGCTATGCTCACCTAAAGTAAATATTATTCCATTCATTTCTCTGGCAAAAAATGGGTTTATTTTGGACCCTCAAAAAATTGCAATTTGGAGGGGTGGTCCTAAGATGGCAGAGGAATAGGACGGGGAGACCACTTTCTCTCCCCCACATTCATCAAAAGATCATCTGAACACTGAGCAAATTCCACAAAACAACTTCTGAATGTTGGCAGAGGGCACAAGGCATCCAGAAACGCAGCCTGTTCTCTTTGAAAGGAGGTAGGGTAAAATATAAAAGATAAAGAGACAGAAGGGTTAGGGACAGAGACCTGTCCTGGGGAGGGAGTCATGAGGGAGGAGAAGTCTCCACACAGTAGGAAACCCTCTCACTGGCCGGTCTGTGGGGAGTTTTGGAATCTCAGAGGGCAACATAACTGGGAGGAAAAACAACAAGAAAAAAAGAACCCACAGATTATGACGTGCCTACCTGCGACTCCCAGTGGAGAGGTAGCCCAGATACTCCCAGCGGGGGCTGAACAGGGAGGCTCGGGCTGCACGCATAGGGTGGGTACTGGGTCTGAATACCCTGAGGACAATCTGAGGGAGCTAACCTGAGATAGCAACCCAAACTGTGGGATAGCCAGAGAGAAAAAAGAGAGAGAGAGAGCTTTCCTGTGAAAGGCTCTGAGGCACAGCCTAGCCCGCTCACAGAACAAAGAATTGAACAAATACCAGAGAAGAGCTAGCCTGCTGCAGACTGGGCCCTCCCCACCACTGGAGGCAGGGAGGCAGCTGGGCAACAGCCAGAGCCTGAAGGCAAGGGGCATCCTCCACCAAACTGTGAGCAGGCTCCCAGTTACTAACAACGTTTTCCTGGGATCCTGGATGGTTGACATCCGCCAGGAGGGTCACAGTCAGAGATCAGCTCCCCAGAGGAGACACATGGCACACCTGAGACAGCGCTCACGCTGCCACCCAGGAAACCGAGGGGCTGGGACTGGGGAGGTGATAAGACGCACCCCTACCTGGAGAGAGAGCACTCACCAAACACCTGGTCGCCTGAGCTGCTCAGACCTGGGGAGGGCACAAAACGCAGGCCCAACCGAGTCTGTGCCTTTGTGGAGTACCCGAGAACCTGAACCTGAACGGCTTAGACCTGGGAAGTGCACGCTACCCAGGGCCCACTTTAGACAGTTCCCCTGCAGAGCAACCTGCAGCCTGAGCAGTGTAGACCGGGAAAGCACACACTCCACGAGTGGGGGCAAACCCAGTGTAGCCCAGACACTGCGAGCACTCCCCACACACGCCAGTGATATTTGTTTGCAGTGTTCCTCCCTCCCCACAGCACAACTGAACAAGTGAGCCTAAATAAGTGACCACTTTCACCCCTTGTTGTCAGGGTGGAAATTAGACACTGAAGAGACCTGCAAACAGAGGAAGCCAAAATAAAGAAGAGGGAATGGCTCTGGAAGTGACAGGTGCAACAGAGTAAAACCCTGTAATTAACACTACATTGGAAAGGACCTATAGACTTTGAGAAGACATATAAGCCGGGACAAGGAACTATCTGAAACGGAACTGACCCCACACTGCCCTCAACAGCTCCAGAAAAATTCCTAGATATATTTTACTATTATCATTTTTAAATGTTTTCAATTTTTATTAAAGTTCTTTATTACTCCTTTAATTTTTTATAACCTACTATTACTTTGCAAAAAAGACCTTATTTTTAAAGCAAATTTCATATATACATATTTTTTATAATTTTTCTGATTTTGTTTTTTTTTTAACATTGTATTTTTGAGAGTCTAACCTCTACTCTAGATTTTTAATCTTTGCTTTTGGGTTTTTGTTATCAGTTTTGTACCTTTAAGAATCCAATCTTCAGTGCCAATTTTTACTTAGGAGTATGATAACTGGCTTAATTGCTCTCTCCCCCTTTTGAATCTCCTTTCTCTCCCCAGGTCACCTCTATCTCACCCCTCCCCCTTCTCTTCTCTACTTAACTCTGTGAATCTTTTTGGGTGTCCCAGGCATTGGAGAACACTTCAATTCAGTTCAGTTCACTCAGTCATGTCCAACTCTTTGTGACCCCATGAATTGCAGCACGCCAGGCCCCCCTGTCCATCACCAACTCCCGGAGTTCACTCAGACTCACCTCCATCGAGTCAGTGATGCCATCCAGCCATCTCATCCTCTGTCTTCCCCTTCTCCTCCTGCCCCCAATCCCTCTCAGCATCAGAGTCTTTTCCAATGAGTCAACTCTTCGCATGAGGTGGCCAAAGTACTGGAGTTTCAGCTTTAGCATCATTCCTTCCAAAGAAATCCCAGGGCTGATCTCTTTCAGAATGGACTGGTTGGATCTCCTTAGGGAACTGATTAATGGCCAGATCTCTCTCTCCTTTTGATTTCCCCTCTTCTCCTCTCTATGGAACTCCATGAACATATCTGAGTGTTCCAGACTGTGGAAAACACATAGGGAAGTGATTACTGGCTAGCTTGCTCTCTCCTCTTTTGATTCCTCCTCTTCTTCTCCTGGTTACCTCTGTCTCCCTCCTCCCTCTTCTCTTCTCCATGTAACTCTGTGAACCTCTCTGGGTATCCCTCACTGTGGAGAATCTTCTCAGCATTAACCTAGATGTTTTATCATCTGTGCTGTACGGATGGAGAAGTCTTGAGACTATTCTAAGACTGAAAGCCAGAGGCAGGAGGTTTAAATCCAAAACCTGAGAACACCAGAAAACTCCTGACTCCAGGGAACATTAATCAACAAGGGCTCATCCCAAAGCCTCCATACCTACACTGAAGCCAAGCTCCACCCANGTTTTATCATCTGTGCTGTAGGGATGGAGAAGTCTTGAGACTATTCTAAGACTGAAAGCCAGAGGCAGGAGGTTTAAATCCAAAACCTGAGAACACCAGAAAACTCCTGACTCCAGGGAACATTAATCAACAAGGGCTCATCCCAAAGCCTCCATACCTACACTGAAGCCAAGCTCCACTCAAGAGCCAACAAGTTTCAGAGCTAGACATACCAAGCTAATTCTCCAAAAATGCGGGAACATAACCTCGAGCATTAAAATACAGGCAGCAAAAAGTCACACCAAACCCAAAGACACCTCAAAACTCACTACTGGACACTTCATTGCACTCCAGAGAGAGGAGATTCAGCTCCACCCACCAGAACACCAATGCACACTTCCTTAACCAGGAAACCTTGACAAGCCAGTCATCCAACCTTACCCACAGGGAGAAACCTCCACAATAAAGAGGAACCACAAACTATCAGCATACAGAAAGGCCACCCCAAACACAGCAATCTAAACAAGATGAAAAGGCAGAGAAATATTCAGAGGTAAAGGAACATGATAAATGCCCACCAAACCAAACCAAAGAGGAGGAGATAGGAAGACTACCTGAAAAAGAACTCAAAATAATGATAGTAAAAATGATGCAAAATCTTGAAAACAAAATGGAGTTACAGATAAATAGTCTGGAGCAAGGATTGAGAAGATTCAAGAAATGTTTAACAAATACTTAGAAGAAATTAAAAAGAGCCAATCAATAATAAATAATGCAATAACTGAGATCAAAAGCACTCTGGAGGGAACCAACAGTAGCATAACTGAGGAAGAAGACAGGATAAGTGAGGCAGAAGATAGAATGGTGGAAATAAATGAAGCAGAGAATAAAAAAGAAAAAAGAATTAAAAGAAATGAGGACAATCTCAGAGACCTCTGGGACAATGTCAAACGCCCCAACATTTGAATCATAGGAGTTCCAGAAGAAGAAGACAAAAAGAAAGACCACGAGAAAATACTTCAGGAGATAATAGTTGAAAACTTCCCTAAAATGGGGAAGGAAATAGCCACCCAAGTCCAAGAAACCCAGAGAGTCCCAAACAGGATAAACCCAAGGCAAAACACCCCAAGACACATATTAATCAAACTAACAAAAATCAAATGCAAAGAACAAATATTAAAAGCATCAGGGGAAAAACAACAAATAACACACAAAGTGATTCCCATAAGGATAACAGCTGATCTTTCAATAGAAACTCTTCAGGCCAGAAGGGAATGGCAGGACATACTTAAAGTGAAGAAAGAGAAAAACCTACAACCCAGATTACTGTACCCAGCAAGGATCTCATTCAAATATGATGGAGAAATCAAAAGATTTACAGACAAGCAAAAGCTTAGAATTTCCCACTACCAAACCAGCTCTTCAACAAATGCTAAAGGATCTTTTCTAGACAGGAAATACAGAAAAGGTTTATAAACTCGAGCCAAAAACAACAAAGTAAATGGCAATGGGATCATATTTATTAATAAATACCTTAAATGTAAATGGGCTGAATGCCCCAACCAAAAGACAAAGACTGGTTGAATGGATACAAAAACAAGACCCCTATATATGCTGCCTACAAGAGACCCACCTCAAAACAAGGGACACATACAGACTGAAACTGAAGGGCTGAGAAAAAGATATTTCATGCAAATGGAGATCAAAAGAAATCAGGAGTAGCGATACTCAGATAAAATAGAGTTTGAAATAAAGGCTGTGAAAAGAGACAAAGAAGGACATTACATAATGATCAAAGGATCAATCCAAGAAGAAGACATAACAATTATAAATATATATGCACCCAACATAGGAGCACCGCAATATGTAAGGAAAATGCTAACAAGTATGAAAATGGAAATTAACACCAACACAATAATAGTGGGAGACTTTAATACCTGAGTATCACCTATGGATAGATCAACTAAACAGAAAATTAGCAAGGAAACACAAACTTTAAATGATACAATGGATCTAGTTAGACCTAATTGATATCTATAGGACATTTCACCCCATAACAATGAATTTCACCTTTTTATCAAGTGCACAAGGAACCTTCTCCAGGATAGATCACATCCTGGGCCACAAATCTAGCCTTGGTAAATTAAAAAAAGGTGAAATCATTTCAAGCATCTTTCCTGATCAAAATGAGGTAAGATTAGATGCCAACTACAGGAAAAAAGCTATTAAAAATACAAACATGGAGGCTAAACAACATGCTTCTGAATAACCAACAAATCACAGAAGAAATTTAAAAAGGAATCAAAATATGCATATAAATGAATGAAAATGAAAACACAACAACCCAAAACCTATGGGATTCAGTAAAAGCAGTGCTAAGGGAAAGGTTCATAGCAATACAAGCTTACCTCAAGAAACAAGAGAAAAATAAAATAAATAACCTAACTCTACACCTAAAGCAACTAGAANAATGATCCTATATGTGAGATAGCAAAAGAGACACAGATGTGAAGAACAGATTTTTGGACTCTGTGGGAGAAGGCGAGGGTGGGATGACTTGTGAGAATAGCATTGAAACGTGTATATTATCATGTGAAACAGACAGCCAGTCCAGGTTTGAAGAATGGGACAGGGTGCTCAGGGCTAGTGTGCTGGGATGAGCCCGAGGGATGGGATGGGGAGGGAGGTGTGAGGGAGCTTAAGGCTGGGGGACACAGGTACACCCATGGCTGGTTCATGTCAATGTATGGCAAAAAATCACAATATTGTAAAGCAATTAGCCTCCAATTAAAATAAATTTAAAAAAATTTCAATTTAGAGTCTGCAACCATGGCAAGCCACATGCAAGTCATCTGCACAGCAAGGAGAGGAGAACTCTTTCAAAGGGGGTAAGGGGGAAGAGGAAGTGGGAGACACAATCTATTAGGTGTAAGATAGGCTCAAGGATACAACACAGGGAATGCAGCCAACATTTCTATACAAACTATAAATTTTTTTAGTTAAAAAATAAAGAGAGAAAAGGCAGTTAAAGGAGTGATAGTAAACAAAGAGCCCACTGGAGCAATTAAGATTTTTGAATAAATGTGGCTTTTCACTGGCTGAGTTGTGACAGGCTCTCATTGGCTGACCCCTTGCCAGGCATAAAGAAATAGTCTTAAAAAAAAAAAACAGTCTTCTTCTGGACTCTGCTATACTCATAGGACATGAGAGCTCACCCTTCTGGCCTTTTGGCTTTATTTTAATTGATGTTCTTGTATATTAATGTTGATGGCTATAATCATCAGAATAAAGAGTCCAGATTCAAGACAGTAAATCAATAAGGCAACAGAGATCTTAAATGATACAACNTTAAGGCTGGGGGACACAGGTACACCCATGGCTGGTTCATGTCAATGTATGGCAAAAAATCACAATATTGTAAAGCAATTAGCCTCCAATTAAAATAAATTTAAAAAAATTTCAATTTAGAGTCTGCAACCATGGCAAGCCACATGCAAGTCATCTGCACAGCAAGGAGAGGAGAACTCTTTCAAAGGGGGTAAGGGGGAAGAGGAAGTGGGAGACACAATCTATTAGGTGTAAGATAGGCTCAAGGATACAACACAGGGAATGCAGCCAACATTTCTATACAAACTATAAATTTTTTTAGTTAAAAAATAAAGAGAGAAAAGGCAGTTAAAGGAGTGATAGTAAACAAAGAGCCCACTGGAGCAATTAAGATTTTTGAATAAATGTGGCTTTTCACTGGCTGAGTTGTGACAGGCTCTCATTGGCTGACCCCTTGCCAGGCATAAAGAAATAGTCTTAAAAAAAAAAAACAGTCTTCTTCTGGACTCTGCTATACTCATAGGACATGAGAGCTCACCCTTCTGGCCTTTTGGCTTTATTTTAATTGATGTTCTTGTATATTAATGTTGATGGCTATAATCATCAGAATAAAGAGTCCAGATTCAAGACAGTAAATCAATAAGGCAACAGAGATCTTAAATGATACAACAGAACAATTAGATTTAATTGATATCTTCAGGATATTATATTCAAAAAAAGGCGGAATACACATTCTTTTCAAGTGGAAACATTTTTAAAAAGGAAACGTTCTCTAGGATTTTCCATGTGTATGTTTCAAGTACAAAACAAGCCTCAACAAATTTAAGATTATATAAAATATTTCAAGCATCTTTTATGACCCACAATAGCATGGTGCTAGAAATCAACCACAGGAAAACAAGAAAAAATTTACACGGAAACTAAGCAATATGCTACTAAAAACCAATGGGTCAACAATGAAATAAAAGAGGAAATTTAAAATGTTAATACCTTGAGACAAAAGACAAAAGACAATGAAAACACACCATACAAAATATACAGGATGCAACAAAAGCAGTTCTTAAAGAAAGAACTTCTTTTTTCTTTAAGAAACAAGAAAAATCTCAAACACACTAACCCACCTAAAAGAATCAGAAAGAGAAGAACAAACACAAGCTAAAGTCAGAAGAAAGAAAGAGATGACAAAGATCAGAGAGGAAATAAAGAAAATAACAGATTGAAAAAGCAATAGAAGAAATAAAACTAAGAAATGGTTCTTTGAAAGGGTAAACAAAATTCACAAATCTCTGGCCAGGCTCACCAAGAAGAAAAGAGAGAAGATCCACATAAACAAAATAGGAAATGAAAGAGGAGAAATTACAACTGATACCACAGAAATTTAAAAAAAAATCCACAAGAGAATACTATGAACAGTTACATGCCAACAAATTTGACAATCTAGAACAAACAGACAATTTTCTAGACACACACAAGCCCACCAAAATTGAGTCAGGAAGAAACAGATAACTTGAGCAGGTCAATCATTACAAATGAAATAGAATCCATAATTTTAAAATAAATTTAAAAAAATCTCCCTTCAAACAAAAGTCTAGGACCAGGTGGCTTCACTGGGGAATTCTACCAAACATACAAAGAACTTATATTGATCCTTCTCAAACTCTTCCAAAAGATTGAAGAGGAGAGAACACTCCCAGAGAAATTCTATGAACCCACCATTACCCTGACACCAAAATCAGACAAAGAAACCATGAAAAAGGAACATTTCAGGCCAATATCTTTGTTGAATATAGATGTAAACATTCTCAATAAAATATTAGCAGCACATAAAAACTGTCATACACCACAACCAAGTTGGATTCATTCCAGCATCACAAGGTTGGGTCAACATATGCAAATAATCAGTGTGATACACAGTATCAACAAATGAAATGAGAAAAACCATATGATCAGCTTCACAGATACAGAAAAAGCACTTGACAAAATTCAACATCTATTCATGATAAAACCATTCTGAAAATGGATATGGGGGAACATATCTCAATGTAATAAAAGCCATTTATGACAAACCCACAGCCAATATAATACTCAGTGATAATAAGCTGGAAGCCTTCCTGCTGAAATGTGGAACAAGACAAGGATACCCACACTCATCACTTCTCTTCAACATAGTGGAAGAGAATTCTTAACCGCAGCAATCAGACAAGAAAAAGAAATAAAATGTATTCAAATTGCTAAGAGGTAAAATTGTTATTATACACAGATGACAAAATACTAGATAGAGAAAATCCTAAACACTCCACACAGAAACTACTAGGACTGATAAACAAATTCTGCAAGGTAGCAAGGTATAAGATTAACATACACAAATTGATTTCATTTAACAATGAAATATCAAAAAGGGAATGTAAACAAACAATCCCTTTTAAAAACACATAAAACATACTTAGAAATAAATCTCACCAAGGTGGTAAAAGACTTATAGGCTGATAACTACAAAACATTAAGGAAATTAAAGTTGATTCAAAGAAATGGAAACATATCCCATGTTCTTGGATTGGAAAAATTAATATTGTTAAAGTAGCAATAGTAACCAAAGCAATCTACAGATTTAATGTGATTCTTATCAAATTAGTCATGACATTTTTCACAGAACTGAAACAAATAATGCTAAAATTTACAGGGAACCATGAGATCCAGCATTGCCAAAGCAATCCTGAGGAAAAAGAACAAAGCAGGAGGCCTAATCACCTAGGCTGTGCCTATGCCACAAACACAGGCATACTGATCAACTGGCCAGAACAGAGACTCGAGAAAAAAAGCCCACACCCCTACAGTCAGCTAACCTTCAACAGGGGAGGCAAGAATATAAAATGGAAAAAAGATTGTCTCTGCAGCAAGTGATGCTGGAAAAGCTGTACAGCTGCATGTAAATCAATGAAGTTAGAACACATCATACACAAAAATAAACTCAAAACGGCATAACAACTGAAGCCTAAGGCATGGCACCATAAAACTCCTAGAAGAGATCATAGGTGAAACATTCTCTGACAGAAATTATACCAATGTTTTCTTAGGTCAGTCTCTCAAGGCAATAGAAAATTAAAACAAAAATAAACAAATAGGACCTAATCAAACTTAGAAGCTTTTGCAAAGCAAAGGAAATCTTAAACAAAAACTCAATCTATGGAATAGGAGAAAATATTTGCAAAGAATGTGACTGACAAGAGCTTAATTTCCAAAATATACAAACAGCTTATATAACTAAACAATAAAACAAAAAACCCAATTGGAAAATGGGCAGAAGACGTAAATAGACATTTCTCCAAAGAAAACATACAGGTGGCCGATAGACACATGAAAAAGATGCTCAACATCACTAACTGTTACAGAAATGCACATCAAAACTACACTAGACATCATTAAAGTGTCTACAAGTAACAAATGCTGGAGAGGGTATGGAGAAATGGGAACCCTCTCACACTGTTGGTGGGAATGTAAATTGGACCACGGTTGAGAACAATCTGGAGGTTCCTCAAAAAACTAAAAATATTGCCATGTGATCCAACAATCCCACTCCTGGGTATATATCCTGATAAGACTATAATTCAAAAAGATACATGTTCACAGCAGCACTATTTTCAATAGCCAAGACATGAAAGCAACCTAAATGTCCATTCAACAAGTGAATGGCTGAAGAGGATATGGTACATATATACAATGGAATATTACTTAGCCATAAAAAAGAACAAACTAATGCCATTTGCAGCAACATAGATGGACCTGGAAATGATCATACTAAGTACATTAAGTCAGAAAGAGAAAGACAAATAACATGTGATACCACTTACACATGGACCCTCAAACATGACACAAATGAGCCTATCTACAAAACAGAAGCAAACTCACGGATGCAGAGAGCAGACTCCTGGTTGCCATGGGCAAGGGCTGGAGGGGGAGGCTGGGGTTAGCAGGTGTAAGCCTTTATATACAGGATGGGTAATCAACAAGGGCAGACTAGAGAGCACAGGGAACTGTATTCAATATACTGTGATAAACCGTAGCGGAAAATAAGAACATAGAAAAGTTTTCTCAGATAAGCCAATCTACATTAATTTGCAAGGGGAACCATTCTCTTTTCCTGCAGGAGCACATATACTAACCAGAACAAGTGACATTTCAGTTTGTAGCCCGTGCTTTAAGAAGGTGACTTAAGAGCTTTCTCTAAGACATGAATTAGCTATGTTACGTGTATGTATCCAGGAGTTCCCCAAATAAAGAAGTTATATCCAAAGGCAAACTAGTGTGCCTACCAGCCAATCCTCTTGCCATGATTATTAACTACTATGTGCTAAGCCCCGGATATTACAGTTCAATTTTCTAATGCATAGAGATAGATAATTACAAATAGTGATACATGTATTTTGAGAAAAGTATAGAGAGCTTATATTGGGGCAGACCCCCTTTTGGGTGGGTAGAAGGCAGGCAGACAACATCCCTAAGAAAAAAAGAATTGAGCTGAGATGTGAACTGTAGGCAGAAATTTCGCTGGCGGGTGATGGGGCAGCATTGCAGGAAGAGGCAGGACCACACCCCAAGATTTTCAACAGCTGGTGTAAAGAGGAGTGGTGGGATCTGAAAACAGCCCAGCTTCCGGCTCCCATCAGGGCAGAGACAGTGCCACACAGCCTCTACGGGACTGGAAGGACACAGCGCCTTGGCAGCCACTTCCAGAATTTGATCTTTATTCTGGGAATTAAAACCACTTGCCTTCATATAGCTTAACTATCGGGACTGCAATCACCTACAACGTGATTTAGTTTTGTCCCAGGAGACTTTCGCTTAGAAAGTGCATGTTGTAAATCAGTGAGTGACTTTACTGTTTGCTTCAGGAAATTCCTGCCAACCCACTTATCCAGACAAACGCCTGACTCATCTCTTCCATCAGGATAAGAGGGCTCAGCCTGCTTAACACACAGAAGTTTATGTATAGAGACCTGTGCCAAGATGCTCCCCTCGCTGTGCCTACCAACCCCACACTGTTACATGATGGACTATGTCCCAACCAGTTTGCCTTGAAAGACCCACCTTAAGCCATCTGAGTGCACACACCTGAAGCCTGTAAACAGGTGTCTCCAGCCCAATTCCAAGACCCCACTGAGGCTCACTCACGGCAGTGTTGGCCCCTACTCAGTCAGGCTAATAAATTTTTAACTAGCTTTCCTTGACCAACAGCTTTCCTAAAGGTCTTCTGCAGTTTGTAGTTGTTAATCCTAATAGAAAACAAAGTGAGAGATAGGATCAGTCTGTGTTTTAATCTGGTTGTAGTTTGGTGAGCAGATGGGACAAGGTCCAGAATCAATGCGTAGATGCAGTAAGCAGGCTAGAGCTACAGTCCAGAGGAGAGGTGAGAGGAGTCTGGAATTTGGCCATGGCGGTGGAGCTGGGATAAGTGGATGGGCTGGAGACAGGTTCTGGAGGTGAATCCAACAAGGTCTGCTAATAGGCGAGGCGGTGGGGGAAAGGCAGAGACAGAGATAGAAGCTGTCATCTGTAAACGTTGGTTTGCCAAACTAGAGAAAACGATGTCATTCACTGAGATGGAAACACAGACAAAGGGACTTGTTTGAGGAGGGATGTGGGGCTGGGGACGGAAAACCTTGAGTCAGTTTTGAGTTTGGGTGAGACCACTGAGTGATGTTGTCAAGTAAGCATGTGCGCAGGTAGACATGGAACTCACAAGGTCTAGGAAGAAAGCAACAGCCAAATACTCAAAATATTCTCACCTCCACTGCTGCTGCTGCTGCTAAGTCACTTCAGTCATGTCCGACTCTGTGCGACCCCATAGACGGCAGTCCCCCAGGCTCCCCCGTCCCTGGGATTCTCCAGGCAAGAACACTGGAGTGGGTTGCCATTTCCCTCTCCAATGCATGAAAGTGAAAAGTGAAAGTGAAGCCGCTCAGTCGTGTCTGACTCCTAATGACCCCATGGACTGCAGCCNCCGACTCTGTGCGACCCCATAGACGGCAGTCCCCCAGGCTCCCCCGTCCCTGGGATTCTCCAGGCAAGAACACTGGAGTGGGTTGCCATTTCCCTCTCCAATGCATGAAAGTGAAAAGTGAAAGTGAAGCCGCTCAGTCGTGTCTGACTCCTAAGGACCCCAAGGAGCCCACCAGGCTCCTCTGCCCATGGGATTTTCCAGGCAAGAGTATTGGAGTTGGCTGCCACTGCCTTCTCTCACCTCTGCTAGGGTCCCTATAAAAAAAATTACTGTTTCAAATCAAAAGGACCTATACACTGTCATTCTCTAACTTCAGTGGCAAAAACCAGACAGGAAAATTCCTAACTTCTGGTTTGAAAAATGGGACATGACAGTATGATATAATTATTGCCTCTTCAGTTCAGTTGCTCAGTTGTGTCCAACTCTTGGCGACCCCATAGACTGCAGTACGCCAGGTCTCCCTGTCCATCACCATCTCCCGGAGTCCACCCAAATCCATGTCCATCGAGTTGGTGATGCCATCCAACCATCTCATCCTCTGTCGTCCCCTTCTCCTCCTGCCCTCAATCCCTCCCAGCATCAGGGTCTTTTCCAATGAGTCAGCTCTTTGCATCAGGTGGCCAGTGTACTGGAGTTTCAGCTTCAGCATCAGAAGGCAATAATGAGAGCCTGGTTCTCAATGCTTTATTTGCCTGGTGACTGTGGGACATCAAGCACAGTCAGGTGGCAAGATTAGTCCAGGGTGACCCTCTTCTGTCCATACATTTTCAGCTGCAAAGTGAGGATGTTTACAGCCTGGGCTCTGGGGAGAGGTGGACTTAGGCTTGACTCCGGGGTCTACCACTCAGTAGTCTGATAATCTTGGAGAAATCTCTGACACAGTTTGAATGCCAGTTTCCTCAAATGAAAAATGAGGATAAGACTCCCACCTTGATGGAGTTTTGTGAGATGTGAGTAAGACCATGTAAACGCATTAGCTGGCATGCAGTATGGACTCATTTATAAATGTTAGTGATTGTCACCATCCTTGGTCTTCTGCAATAGAGGCGGCTCAAACTTGGGGAGTTTGCCATGAGAAACACCACACCTGCAGGACTAATAGATTAAAGAAACAGAAAACCTGTATCATTTTCCTCCTTTTGGCTATGGCACTCCACATACTCCTCCCACCCCCCAGGCATTTATTTTAAGGGTCTTGGTGTCCAGTGCTTCCCTGGTTCAGTCTCATGTCCCCTGGAAGTTGAGACTCATAAGTTATTTCTTGTATCTGGTTGGCTGACATACAGACAGCTCATATTGTAAGTGACTAAAACCGGGCAGAGCTTCTCTTCTTACAGCCCTCATGCCAGGAGCTGGCAAGTCCTTTCTTAAAGTTGTCCAGGCCGAAGATAAGTGAAACTATCCTTGATTCTCCCCCTTTTGTAAAAAGACTCAGCTCCACTAGCCAGACCTACGGACACCACCTTTCGACACCTCCAGGATTACAGCCCTTTCTACCTATTCCCTGACTGCTCCTCTAGCACCAATGAGCATGGTTTCTAGCTTGCCCTACTGCAGTCGCCTCCTATTTGAACTCCCTGAGCCCACCCTTGCCCACACACACCCTGTTCTTCTAACAGTAGTCAGAGTGATCCTCTGAAAATAGAAGCCGAATCACGTCAATACCCTGCTCGGATGCTCCAATGTGTATCCGTCTGGGTCCCACCTTCACAGCCCAATATCCTGACTCCCAGAGGCATCTCTGACTCCTTTGCCCCATCCTGACTACCACTCACCCCATTGTTCCCTCCACTCCAGCCACACTGCCTTCACGCTGGTCCTTGGATGGACCCCCAAGTACGGCTCCTCAGGCTTCAGCTGACCAAGCCCTCCACCTGGAACACCCTGTCCCCAGATAGCCACAGGGCTCTCCCCACTTCCCTGACCTCTGTGCAGAGGTTCCCTCGTCAAAGAGGCTCTGCCTAACTGACTTCTCTCCAGCAGCCAAGTCCCTCCTCAGTGACATCATGCTCCNCATTCAGTCAAATATCTGATTGGGGGATGGTATGTCTGTACATTTTAAGGAAAAAGAAGTGGGATGTTTGAAGTATCTGGTTAATATTATTCTTCCCCATTGAGCAAGAAACTGTCTTCTCACAAAAGAAGGCCTGACAGGAGTTGAACCTGGGGCTGTGGGGTCTCCCGCGGCCTGTCCAGATGAAGACAGACTGAACGAGAGGCAAACCCACACTGGTTATAACTGGTTTCTCTACTTCATGTAAGGTGTTAACTAAAAAACAGACCACTTCCAACCTCAATTATTACCTCAATAATTATCTCAATTATTTAACTAAAACACCAACAGAGCCCAATTCACTTCTAAAATGTACTGGCACCAAATAAACTAATTTACAAAAGAGAAACAGACTCACAGACTTATATAGAAAACAAACTTAAGGTTACCAAAGGGGAAAGGTGGGGGGGAGCATAAATTAGGAGTTTGGGATTAACATATACACACTAATATACATATGTATGTGTGTATATGTGTGTGTGTACATATATATATATATATATATATAAAACAGATAATCAACTGTGCTCAACACTGTAATAACCTATATGGGAAAAGAATCCAAAAGATTTTATATATATATATATATATATCAAGCTGCTGAATCAATCAACTTACAACAAACAACACTGTAAATCAACTATACTCCAATATAAAATAAAAAGGTTTTAAAAGATTTTAACACCTAAAAAATTAAAATGATTATCTATTGCTTACAAAATAAATAAATAACATGTATTGGTACAATCCAGTGAAGAGGGAAAGACGGGAAAAGAAAAGCCAAACACACTGTATGCTCACACTGCTTTTTTATTTCATTAGACACAAATTATTGCAAACATCAGTTTCAGAACAATTTAGGGAGATGTTTAAACAAAAAGGCAACAAGAGATGCAATACACATACCACAGATTAAAGTAGTTCAGAGAAAGTTTAAAATATTCTTTGACCGATGGAGATACTGAGAAACCACGCACTCTAAAATGAAAATATAGAATACAAGGAAATAGTACATATCTGCTTTTTAGCTCTTCAAAAGTTAAACGGCGCAGGCTAGTGGCGGCGTACGAGATGGGCACTGAACATGCCAAGTCTAATGTCTGAACACTCAGCCACACGCCTTCCAAAGCAGAGCTCTAAGCAGAGGTGCAACTGTGCCTTGTCGGCCTCTGCTCCCGTCTGCTGCCCGAGAACTCTCTGTCACTTGCCTTCCAGAGGGGAGCTCTAATGAGAGTCATCATTGTACCTTGTTGACCTCTGCTCCCACATCTCTGAATTCTGTTTATTTCTTAGTCAAAGGAAATTCTGCTAGAGATCTAGGACCAGGATTAGAGACAGAATTACAACTATCCACTCCCAGGATAAATGGCAGAGGTGTATGCCCCAAAAGACCTCTAATTCCCTGATTCTCTGCCCAATATAAACCCTTTAATAGTCTACACTGCCATTTTAAAGCTTGAGAAAGGGAATGTCCAATAACCCTGGACTTCATCCTTATTATTTCCTACAAGCAGAGAGCAAGATAAAAAACGGGCCCCTCAAGCTAAGAGGCATCAATTAGAGACATGTACACCTAACATGTACTCCCAATTAATGACACGAACGATTTTGGAAATTAGGGACATTGCTTTGATTAAAAGGCTATGCTACAAAAGTCTGTGTCTTTTATCCTTTGCTCCAATTCAGATACTTTATAATAGATAGTGGTTAATTTTAACTTTTGGGAATAAACATTTAGCCTGCATAAAAGATACCTTTTCATAAAGTAAACATCTTATATATATTATAGCTTCTCTTTTAAAAATGGCTTTGCTATACTTCTGATGCCCCTAAACATTAGTACTGAGAGGCCACAGCTGCATTTTCAGGGCCACCAAAGTATCAGATATCCCTTTGCGGCAAACACATCAGAGTGAGTGGCACTCAGTTAATTCAAAGTTGCATTAAACTGCTGGCTCTCAGATCTTACCTTGCCTAAGAAGCACCTGGAAGGCTCCATGAAGTTCAGAGCACGCAGCTCCCCCCACCCCCCAGGGTTTCTGATTCAGTGGGTCTGGGGCAAGGCTGAGGCCAGGCATTTCTAACAGGATTCCCGGGCTGCTGGTCTCTGGGTCACACCTCGTAAACCACTCTTCCACCTGCTAATTCAGAGGCTCTTTCAAGAGCAATGAGCCCAGAGCCCACGCGGTACTGAACTCTTTGGGGCTCTGTCCCAGGGGTCCTCAGGGAGAAGACCCAACTCTCATCACCACCTTTACTGCAGCAGTAGCCCCCTGGCAACTAGAGAGTACTTTACACTACTTGCTTAGCACTTCGGTTTTGCTGGGCAAGGATGGGGCATGTGTCCTACTCACCCCAGGAGGGCTGCAGTCTGTGTCCCCAGATGCCCTGGACCCTTACCTTCAGGGCAGGACCCACACCTCTGGGGAACCCAAAGCCACAGCTACATGTCCCTCCCCAAGAGGTCTATCTCATCCAGCAGGAAGTCCATGTCCTCCCGGCTGACTTGAGGGCTGATCACCACCTGCCGGAAGAAGTTGACCTTCCCCCGATGGGGCTGGTAGCCCAGCATGAGGCTCCCCTTCTTCATCATCCGCTCCTTAATGGCTGGGGCCACCTGCACGGGAGAGGAGGGAGACGGTGAAAGACCAGAACACTAAGTGTCACGACGGCGTCGCATCCAGGCACTGGCAGCTCACAGCATAGCCTCTGCTGTGGAAGCCACTCTCAGGCACACAGCGAGGTCGGCATTAGTACCAGCAGCCGGCTGAGCACTCGTGGCACACAAGTAGTGAGAGGACCAGCACCTTAGATAAATGAATTCACTTAATCTTCACAGTAAGTCCATGCAAGAGATACTATTAACATGCCCTTTCTAGGTGAGGAAATTGAGGTGCATGGAGACTAAATAAATAGCCTGAGGTCCTATGTTTGGTAAAGGGGAGAGCCGAAATCTAAAACCAGATAGTCCCACCCAAGTCCTTGCTCAGAACCTTAAATCACGATGCAATCACTGTCACATTAAAAACAAACCGGTGTCCGCAGGGGTCACACTTTCAAAGGTATCAAATGTTACATACCAAATTTGTCAGAACTAAAATATACTGCAGTTCAGGGGACTCAAAGATAAGTCAGAGATGGATAAAAATCACCCAAAGTAACAGCCATGCCTTGACAGTCTACCAAGGAAAAGACTAAAACAGGTGCTATGTGCAGTTCTATTTTGAAGACTACCTTTATTAGCTTATTCATAGGACATATTGGTTTATTAACAGTAAATAAAAACATTGTGTCCTTTATTAACAGTGTACAGTTGGTAATAAAATAGGAACTACATATTTGAAGGGCTCCTGGTGAACACAGGGAGAATAGGCCATGAACGTCCAAAGGCACAAATTTTTCTACTTCTCTATTTCCATTTTAACTCACAGCCTGCTGAGTGGGTCCTAAGTGAATATGGGAGAGAGACTGGAAGGAGTGTGTGTTCTCTCTTGTCAGGACGTGGAGTGAGCTAATAGGGAGAAACACATATGTAGCTAAAGTCAGACGCAGTGTGGTATAAGATGCCTGAGGGGAGGGGCATGAACCTCTGTTCCCAGGACTCTTCTCAGAGGGTGACCACCCCACCTCTCCCCACCCAGCGCCACTCTGGTTTGAACCACACCTGTGATTTGTCAGGTACTTCTTCCCTAGTGGCTCAGAGGTTAAAGTGTCTGCCCACAATGCGGGAGACCTGGGTTCGATCCCTGGGTTGGGAAGATCCCCTGGAGAAGGAAATGGCAACCCACTCCAGTACTCTTGCCTGGAGAACCCCATGGACGGAGGAGCCTGGTGGCCTACAGTCCACGGGGTCACGAAGAGTCGGACACGACTGAACGACTTCACTTTCACTTCACTTCACTTTCCCTGAAGACATGCCAAACTGCTTCATCCAGCTCTCAACTTAGGTATCTGTTCCAAGCTTCTGGGAAGATCAATGTTTCAGACCTCTGGAGATCTATGTTGGACTCAACTAGAGTCTTATCAAGGGGTGTCCAAGGGTCCTTTTCACTAAAGGAGTTTTTCATCATATGCTCATTTTAGAACCTAAATCTTATAACACACGGACCACAACCTGCTTAAAACAGCAAAAGCAAAGATCTACTGAGCTCAATCACGCTGTCATTCCAGTGCAGGACTGAATGTCTCTCATGGTATAAGGAACATAGAAAGGAAACACATGAGTTTTAACAAAAAGCAAATGTAGAAAAAGAAGATGATGTCAGAGGTCATATAAGTGAAAAAATACAGACCATCAGATTCTGTAAATTTTGGGAGATGTGTCAAAAATTTTATCTTGAACTTTTTAGAGATGGGGAAAACAGCTGAATGAGTACCACCTCCATCCTCTTTGCATAACTTAGAGACAAAAGTCCAGTGGACTGTGAAGCTGGTAGGTAACTCTATGCAGGTCCATTTGAAACCCTTCAGCTTTTACGCTCTTGGTATCAGTTTTCTTCCAAAGTTGTTTATGCAAGTACCATGTCTTATTAGATTATAAAATCTAGTGAAATAATACACAAGCAAATGAAAGTGAAGAAGAGTGTTCTCTATAAAAACTAAGTTGAATCCTTTGGAAAGACGAAATAAGGCGGAAGAGGGGACTGCCAAAAAATTACCACTAACGAGTTAGGTGTGAAGGAAGAACTATAAAAACTTTACAACAAAACTGTGAGAGTCCAGGCCAAGTCTGCACACAGGTGGCTGCCCAGGTGCTGAGCACACTCTCCATATAAAGACTCCTGAGCTGGACATGACAGATGATTCCTGAAGAGTGTAGTTTATGCAAGAACCATAAATGCTCTCTGAGCATCAGACTTCTGCTCAAGACAAGCCTCACTGGCTCTTGGAAATCCTCACTTGATGGGGAAAAAAAGTTCTATCAAAAGATGTAGAAATTGAAATGCACATAGATGTGTTTTAAGTTAAAATATTTAAGTTATGTTTGCATCACATTTTTTTCTAGGATTATTCGCTTTAACTTGGCCAGTCCGCATTCCCTTAGGTAGGCAGGTGTCCAGTGCAGCTGGGGACGTGAATGTGCATGTATGTGCATGCACGTGTGCATTCACGTATGTGTACGTATGTGCACTTGTGTGTATGTGTGTCCCTGTGGGTGTGCACGTGTTTGCATGCATGTGTGCATTCATGTATGTGTGTGCATGTGCACTTGTGTGTATGTGTGTCCCTGTGGGTGTGCACGTGTTTGCATGCATGTGTGCATTCATGTATATGTGTGCACGTGCACTTGTGTGTATGTGTGTCTCTGTGGGTGTGCACGTGTTTGCATGTATTGTCTACATGTATGTGTGTGCACATGCATGCATAATCACATGTAATTTAAACTTCCAACCCCCATCTGTCACTTACAGCTCTTACAATCCTTCCTATTAAGTCACAGGGCAGTGCAGAACTGTGGGCTGACTTAGGCTCACGCCAAAGGCACATTTGTTTCTAACTCCCAGACTGAGTGGGCTCTTGCCTGTAACCTGCAGGTGTGAGGTAGGTATGAGAAAGCATCACCACAGTGCCTGTGCTCACAAACCCAAGGAAGACTCTGTCCATGTGGACAAAGGTCTGCCCAGGAGAGGCACAGACTATCAGTTTTAGAGCTAACAGCTTGTGGCTCTGTAGATTTTTTTAAAAAATAAAAACATCCCTTCTATTTTCCTCCATCTTCCTCTAGGTACCCAGGGTATAACCTGCTCTGGCTTATAGCCAATTTTAAATTAAAACAGGCATGTTCTGGGCTCAAAGTTAATTTGCATTGTCTATTTCTGTTTACTTTTCCTCTATTTTTCTTCCCCAAATGATAATTTATGCCTTACCTTTGGAGAGCAGTAGAATTCTGATTCTGGCCCCTAATGTTATCAGGGGCTCACAGGGGGCACTTACCAAAATGAATGTCAGGTCTGCATTTCTTGTAAGCAAACCCAAAACACCTTCTAACCTGAGCAAGGAAGATAAAACTAAGAGGGCCACTTAAGATGTTTTAATATAAAAATATTTTTGATCTTTAAATTCTTATTCCTTGTAAGACATAAAAATGTGATTTCATGGGCAGAACACATGGCCTAAGGACCAAACTTCTGAGACAAATTTTGTCACAGATTTTCAAAAATTATAAAGAAATGACTATCTCTGTGAGTCAGAGAACCAGCTAAGGAAGGGTTTGGCAGTAACAGCACACATCTTATCTTTGTACCCATGAATATAAGCTTAATTCCTACAGGTAGTTTCTCCAGGCCAAGAGGGGAAAACTATCTTTGTTTATGAATACTTCATGGAAAAAGTAAACTGTAAGCAACACCAAGGCTGGTATTCATGAAATCTGCAACTGTATCGATAACAGTAGTATTGATTGTTACTGTTGTTGTGGTTGTTGTTACTGTTAAATATTTTACCAGCTCTAAAATCTGAAATGGACTTTCATGTGTCTCATTCTCATGAACCCAAATTAAAAACGAATCCGCATTTTAGCAATTTAGAGACCAAGAATGTTCTTGTTAACAGCCAGCTTGTCGTGTTTGAACCTAAAAACAAAAATACAAAAACAACAAAACCAAACTTAAAAAAGACACTTCCTATTTATAGAGCTTCAGGCATAATCCAGCACTGGGCAACTCGGAATATTCCCTTTAGCTGATCACAGCAGAGCAAGAGTCCTAATTCGACAGGATGGAATATTCACAAGGGAAAGAAAACATGCACAAACTAAGTGTAAGCATTCGAATCTCGCCTCTAAATGGAGCACACACGGAGGAAAGCAATTTGGCGGGAATAAGATTGCTTTCCAGCTCTCAATTATCTTACTGCTGGTTTTCCTTCAAATGGTAAATCAAATTCTTTCCTCATGCCTCAGTGCACTTGTCCCTGCATCTTAAGCGGAGGAAGATCCTGACATTTCTATTTGGTTGCACAGGAACTTAATAGACACATTTCTGTAGGATTGCTGTCCTCCCCCGACCCCCGCCCCTACCTTAAACTATATTTCAGCAGTGATTTAGCCATTTAAATAGAATTCTGTTGTCACACTCCTGCCACATAAAGCAGTATCTGGTATTTAAAAGTTGTTTAAACCTAAGGAAAAAAAAAAGACAACTCTCTCCTTCTGGTCAAGCACAGTAATTTGATAGCAAATAACTGAACAGATATTACCACAGCCTTTTATTAAAATAAAATTCTCATGTCTGTAAAATGGCATTTCTTCTTTAAAATGTGTAACTTAATGTTAAGCAACATGTTTTTTCCCAAATATACAGTGTTTCTTAAACTCTCTGTAAGGAAGTTCATTTTTTCCAGTCCATTACAGACATACATTTGCGAAATACAATAAAAGTGAATTACTAAATAAAAATAAAATTAAAAAGACATAAAAACAAGGTCCTATTGTATAGCACAGGGAGCTATACTTAACATCCTGTGATAAACCATAACAGAATAGAATATGAAAAATAACACACACATATATATAACTGAGTCATTTTGCTATANTGTAAGGAAGTTCATTTTTTCCAGTCCATTACAGACATACATTTGCGAAATACAATAAAAGTGAATTACTAAATAAAAATAAAATTAAAAAGACATAAAAACAAGGTCCTATTGTATAGCACAGGGAGCTATACTTAACATCCTGTGATAAACCATAACAGAATAGAATATGAAAAATAACACACACATATATATAACTGAGTCATTTTGCTATACAGCAGAAATTAATATAACATTGTAAATCAACTATACTCCAATAAAATTTAAAAATTTCTTTAAAGACAGAAAAAGAAAAGTAAGAAGGTAAAAAAGAAGACCAAAAATACAAGCTAAGTTAGTTTTAAAAATTAACAGTAAAGTTACTGCTATTACACAAGTTTCTGAACAGTCACTCTGGATTCCCATACTTCTCTTGTCTCAGACTGGTAACACTCAGTTCATGTACCTGCAGGGGGCTAGAGACCACATTTTGAGGACTGAAGCTCTGTTTTCCCTCCCTTGGCTCCTCAGGGGTGCGCCTCATTTCGGTTATGAACCTGGGTGCTATTCTGCACGCTTACTTTGCATACTGGCATGATCTCCATACCATTTTGAGACACGTTTCGGTTTTTCACTATGCCACTGTGCCATAGCTTATCTAAATAAGTCCCACTTGTTGAATCTTGGAGCTGCTCCAGTTTAAATGGCATTTCTGTGAAATCATGAACCTAATTGTGAAACCTCTAAATCAGTTCTTCAAAGCCTGGTTCAGAGATTATAAGACTAAATGTCTCAAAAGCTTCTAGACTTTTTATACAACTTTTCCCATCATTTGCTATAGGAGTGAGTTAGTCACACTTTCACCTGGAAGACATGGGCTGCACAACACCCAGAGTGACTGAGAAGATATGCCCGTAATTAAAGGAAGTGATCCTTTTCAGCAAATACAAGGGACGAAGACTACATACATGTCTGCTGTGATTCTAAGACAACAGCATCATTCAGAGCTTCTAATAAATCTAGTGAGATCTGTGTTTGCTAAATTCTCCCCTGAACTGATGTTCTTCAGACTCAATTTTAGGGTTGTTTTCTCAACTTCATTTTAATTAAATCTTCATTCTCTAATCTCCAAAGATTCTTTGAGGAGTAGGAGGCTAAACTCATAGTAAGTTGCACATCTTATGGGCGGAGCATGGGGTGGAAAGGTGGACTAAAAAACTGGAGAATAAACTTTAAGAGTTTTACTGTAATTGATACTTTTTCTAAGATTATCTTGGTTAAAATAGAGCTAGTTGTATTGAATGCAGAAAATTACCTACATTTTTTTTCTATGAAAGTCACTTGAAAGGAGTTTTTTATTTCTTTATATTAATATTTACATTAAATTTCATACATCTTTGGCTTCTTCTGTATTTCCCAGAACAGAGTTTATAGCCATACCAAAGCCACTCATTACAACACATGGTTAAGGAAACTGACACCAAAAAAACTTTAGAGTGGGTGCTTATCCAGCTGCTCCACTGACTGTTAGCTGTTCTAGCTCTAGGGTGACAAGTTTTCTTTTTTCTGTGAAATGCCAGGCAGTACATGGCTGGGGCTCTGTAAAGTCATACGGGTTCTGCTGCATGCACTCCACTCCGCCACCGTGTCATGAAAGCAGCCCTCAGCAATATATAGACAAACGAGCGTGGCTATTCAGGGACTTGATTCAGGGGCAATGAACTTTAATAGCATATGGTTTTCAAATGTCAGGAAACAGCAACTGCTTTTCATTATTTTTCAACTTCTTAAAAATATTAAGCCATTTGTAGCTCCTACGTTGTACATAAAGAGGTGATAAGTTAGATTTCGTTTTGGACATAATTTACTAATTCCCTGGTCAAAATGGAAAAAAACGTATAATGATATGTAAAATCTACCCCTTATAAGGAAAAAGTGAATGAAAATTAGGTTCGCTGGGCTTCTTTCAGAAATTTTGATTGAGCCAGGAAATGAAGAAGCTCTTTCTGATACTCTTTCTCCACCAGAGCATGAACCCAGAGCCACAGACGGGTGGGCAGGGTGGCCACAGTTATTCTTGAACCATCATTAACAAATAGCTTGCTTTATATTGTCTTCCCAAATAACCTGGGTTATGAACTTGAGATGAGTTCTTCTGAGTAGGATATTAACATTTAGCTCATGAAAAGAGTTGGTACAAAATGTCCACACTTGATATCTGGTACCTAACACAAAAACGTTTCCGAAACTTATAATAAGCTATATAACTCCTTTCCCCTTTAAGTCACTTTTTTGGTATAGTCTGGGGACATCCCAGATTTGCTGAGCCCAGACAGAGATGCAGTGCAGATCAAAGTCAGGGCCAGAATTCCAGTCCTGAGGAGAACTAGCATGACTAAACCGCTCAGAGTGCGTGAGTGGGCTTTCCAGGTGACTTTCTTCTTCCAAGGTAAGTGCAGGCCTGCCCAGTGACAATCTAGGAGGCACACAGAGCCTTCCCAGTTCATATAAGCTGAAGGCCAACCAATCATTTGGGAAAAGCTACCCTGAAGAGACTCCCCAGGCAGTCCTGAATGCCCTGTTTTGCTGTTGATAGAAAATAAGATGTGAGAAAAGGTGTAGCTCCTGAATTTGTGCTTGAGTTTCTCTGGAATCTGTCTCCATAACTAAAGCATCATGATGGTCCTTGCATGAGTCAGTAAATGGAAAGTGATCAGAACACCTATAACTGAAATATAGTCTAAACACAGATTTGCATCTTATTTTCCTCTCAGCATCAATTAAGAAATGAGATGTACTCTTCAGCAGAAAAGTGTTCCATCAATTTTTGATCATGAAAGTGCTCAAACATACAAAAACTTTCTAAAACTTAAATGAACATTTTTAATCATGATTTCTTCTGACTATTCACAGAACTAGGTTTCCCAAATTTTAAAATTTGTATGAAAACACAGAAGACCGCAAATAACCAAAGCTGTCCTGAGAAAGGAAAACACAGCTGGAGCTATCAAGCTCCCTGACTTCAGACTATACTACTGCTGCTGCTTCAGTCGTGTCCGACTCTGTGTGACCCCATGGACGGCAGCCCACCAGGCTCCCCTGTCCCTGGGATTCTCCAGGGAAGAAAGAACACTGGAGTGGGTTGCCATTTCCTTCTCCAAGGCATGAAAGTGAAAAGTGAAAGTGAAGTCGCTCAGTCATGTCTGACTCTTAGCAACCCCACAGACTGCGGCCTACCAGGCTCCTCCGTCCATGGGATTTTCCAGTCAAGAGTACTGGAGTGGGGTGCCATTGCCTTCTCCGCAGACTATACTACAGAGCTATAGTAATCAAAGCAGTATGGAACTGGCTCTGAAACGGAAATATATGATCACTAGAATAGAATAGAAAGTCCAGAAATCAACCCATGGACCTATGATCAATTAATTTATGACAAAGTAGGCAAGAATATATAATGGACAAAAAACAGTCTCTTTAATCAGTGATGCTAGGAAAACTGGACAGCTATTGTAAAAGAAGGAAATTAGAACATTCTCTAACCATACACAAAAACAAACTGCAAATGGATCAAAGACCTAAATTTAAGGTTATTTACATATTATTTACATACATTTACACTACAAAGCTCAGAAAAAATATAAACAGAACATTCTCTGACATAAATTGCAGCTATATCTTTTTTGAACCATCTCCTAGAGTAATGAAAATAAAAGCAAAAATTAAAGAAAAAAAAAAGAATGAGGCTGGAGAAGAGTGTGGAGCTTACTTAACAAGTAAAAATACAACTACCATATGACCCAGCAATCCTACTTCTGGGCATATATCCTGAGAAAACCATAATTCAAACATATTATGCACCCCTGTGTTCACTGCCACACTATTTACAATGGCCAAGATGTGAAAACAACTTAGATGTCCACCAACAGATGAATGGATAAAGAAGGTGTGGTATATATACACAATGGAATACTACTCAGCCACAAAAAACTGACATGATGCCATCTGCAGCAACATGGCTGGACCCAGAGGTCATGATACTAAGGCAGACAGAGAAAGACAAATATCTTATGACATCACTTCCATGTGGAATCTAAAAAATAATACAAATGAACTTATTTACAAAACAGAAACTGATTTTAAAAACAAATTCATGGTTATCAAAAGGTAAAGGTCAGGGAGAGGCATAAATTAGGAGCTATACACACTACTTTACATAAAACAGATAACCAACAAGGACCTACTGTGTCCTACTGTGTATAGCACAGGGCACTCAATATTCTGCAAAAGCCTATATGGGAAAGAATCTTAAAAAGAATATATATATATGTGTGTGTATGTGTGTATATATATATATATATATATATGTATGTTTGTATAACTGAATGGTTTTGCTACCACCTGAAACTAACACAACATTGTAAGTCAAGTATACACCAATAAAATTGAAAAAAAGTTTTATTTTCATGGGTTTAACATATTTCTGCTATTTGGATATATATGAAATCTATATAAATGAACACTATTGTAACAGTGAAACGTTCAATCAAAGAAAAAAGAGAACTGGCTTTTCCTTTACACATGCAGTTCAAAATCTATTGAAATGGATTTTGAATTCAGCTAAATATACACTCTCCAGTTTGCAACCTCTACATTACACAGGGAAGTTGTTGCTAAATGAGCAGCTATTGAAAGAAAGCATTTCCTTACAATCTAAACATGCTACAGTCCAAAGAAGAAAGNACACTATTGTAACAGTGAAACGTTCAATCAAAGAAAAAAGAGAACTGGCTTTTCCTTTACACATGCAGTTCAAAATCTATTGAAATGGATTTTGAATTCAGCTAAATATACACTCTCCAGTTTGCAACCTCTACATTACACAGGGAAGTTGTTGCTAAATGAGCAGCTATTGAAAGAAAGCATTTCCTTACAATCTAAACATGCTACAGTCCAAAGAAGAAAGTGATTTTTTAGTCTTGTACAAAAAGTTCCTTGTGGTAATGTTTAGCTTTACATCTTTTAAATGGAGTAAAAGGAATCTCTCAACCATTACTAAAGTAATAGTTGCTACCTCACAATATAGAAACTGTTCCACTGTATTTCCAAGCACGTTGGAGTAATCTGCCCCAAATGTGATATTCTATATAGCATAGGCATTTGCCCTCATAACATAGTTTGCTTTTGTCCATAAAATTGTTCTGAGCTCATAGCCCTAAACTGCAGAAATCTTGTTTATGGCTGATCACAAAGGCAGTTTCCACCTCCTCTGACCCCCATCAAGGAAAAAACCAGTATCTGCCAAAACATTAATGCACTTCCACATTTCTGAGAGCGTTTCTGACTCAAAGGTGGAAAACCATGATATTATAGTGCTGGATATATGATCACTGGTCTACAAACTCTGTTCAAAGCTGGGTCTTCACTTTATTTTTTTTTATATCCCGCAAAAGCTAATGTAAATCCTTGCCAGGAAATAATGCTTTACACTTGTCAAAACTCACAGAACTGCACAGCTTAAAAGGTGAACTTTACGTAAAGCTTGTAAATTTAGAAATTAATGAATAAATTAATTAAGAGAGCACACAGATATGTGAGAGGAGGCAAATAACTTCAGTTCCTGGTGCCCAGTCTCCTTACCTCTAGGAAGGAGATGATAACAGTAGTACAGACCTTTTCCGAGGGTTGATAAAATATGCAGTGTGATATTGTGGGTGAAGTGCTTAATGCTGTGAACTAGCAGTCTGTGATGGAGATTAATATTCTCACTCAAGAAGAGTCTAGAAATACAAATAAAATCCACAACAGGGGTACCACCTCACAAGGGTCAGAATGGCCATCGTCACAAAATTTACAAACAATAAATGCTGGAGAGGGTATGGAGAAAAGGGAACCCTCCTACACTGCTGGTGGGAATGTAAATTGGTACAGTCAATTATGAAGAATAGTACGGAGATTTCTTAAGAAAGTTAAAACTAGAACTACCATATGATCCAGCAATCCTACTCCTGGGCATATATGCAGACAAAATTTTAATTCAAAATGACCCACACACTCCTATGTTCAGGGCAGAACTACTCACAATAGCCAAGACATGGAAACAACCTAAATGTCCGTCAGCAGATGAATGGATAAGGATGTGGCGCACACATACAATGGAATACCACTCGGTCATAAAGAGAGGGAAATGACGCCGTTGCAGCAACAGGGACGCAAGTAGAGATCATCATGGTCAGTGAAGTCAGAAAGCGAAGGACAAACACCATGAGACATCACTTNAATCTCCACACTGTTCTCCATAGTGGCTGTACTAGTTTGTATTCCCACCAACAGTTGTAAGAGGGTTCCTGTAAAGGGCATTTTGGACATGGTGGCACTTGAAGCTTTCCTTCATGGTGGACAATGGCAACTACTGGAAACTGGTCTGAAGCTTTCTGGAGGCTCTGCAGCACATAAGATCAAATGGACTGTGACAAGGAAGACCAAGCCTGGCTCTGCGTTAGACCTGCCCCTTTGCTTTACCCTTTGTGCTCTATTGCTGGTGCTTAGCCACAGAGACTGTGCACCTTTTGTTANAATGGCAACTACTGGAAACTGGTCTGAAGCTTTCTGGAGGCTCTGCAGCACATAAGATCAAATGGACTGTGACAAGGAAGACCAAGCCTGGCTCTGCGTTAGACCTGCCCCTTTGCTTTACCCTTTGTGCTCTATTGCTGGTGCTTAGCCACAGAGACTGTGCACCTTTTGTTAGACGATGCTGCCTACAGCCTGAAACATACAGGAGAGCCCATTCTCAAGATTCTGAACTTTAAGAATCTTCTGGTATACAGAACAGAGAATAACGTGTGTTTTCGTGGAGGTTTACAGGAGCATCGTGACCTGCCCTATGTGACAGCTGCAAGAATGAGGAATTCCAGAAGTCTGTAACAGCTAACCAGACCCCTTCTCCCAAGTCTGCCTTAAAAAGTGCTTGCTGACACCCTCTGGGGAGTCTGGAGTTTCTTTGGGCACGAGCCATCCGTCACCTTCCATGTCCCTGTGATAAATCTTTTCTCTGCTCCAAACTCCTATGTTTCAGTTCGTTTAGCCTAACTGCATGCAGACACACAGACTTTAGTAACAATACTGCTATACTGAATGACTAGAATTCACATAAAATTATACAGGATCTCAGCTGAGCTGTGACTGAGTTAACATAATCTTTCATTATGTCTGAATTTGCAGTTTTTCTTTTGCATGCTGGAGCCATCTTTAGAAGCTAGCAAGTATTTTTCAATGTCCTCATTCAATTTCTCTGTCCCATCCCCATGCTTAAGTTGCCTGATGACTAAATGAACTAGCTTTATCCGCATTACAGCAGCCACACACCCGGTGTTCTCTACCTGTCATTATCAACAGCACTCCTTTTCACTTATGAGTGTCTGAGTCTAGATGCTAAGTTGTATGGTTTAAACTAACCATAAACAGACTGAGAGACTAGTTTATGGACCAGGGATCCAAATCCTGAAATTCCACATGACTCTGCACAAGCATTTAATTCCGCTCAGACTTACAGTTTTCTCCTATGAAGAATGATAATCCTTGTAGGACTGTTATGTAGACTGAATGAGATAATGTACATAAAAAACCAACCATTGAATTGGCATCTTCTAGGCACTCAGTATGAACTGGTATTATTAATTTCTTAAAATGAATTTGCTTTTAATTGATTTACAGTCACACTTGGCCTTTTACTACTCCATTTCATTATATCTCAAGACATGATAATTTGAAAGTGTTGTGAAAACATGACTTGTAATTTATTCTTTCTCCCCAAAGCATCTAAACTGTATTAAATAATTCTGTGAGTTAGCAGTTTTAGAAATTAAATCATACACCTCATGCATGTCGCCTCTATACTAATCTTCTACTTATGTTCTAGGTTTTTTTTCAAATCAGACAGGAAATAACAAAGTAAACTCTTTTTTTCCTTTAAAATGTAAAGCAGTTGTTGATTATCTTGGCAGTCTGGTAGTGGGGAGAGAGGTTTTCATTGAAACATTTTGTGAATGGGGATGGGTTCCCATTGCATGCTAGAAATTTCTATGTGTTATATAATTTTGCAAATTACAGAATCATTTTCGAAGTAAAGAAGTTACTTCTTTTTTGGACACATGAAAAGGTCATTCACATTCATGAGCTCTGTCCAAACTTCAGTGTCTTTGTGTTGTCCTGCCACATACATTTTCATCAAAGGATGATCAAAGAACTGTGTTAGGTGCTTCCCAAACGTGCCTGATGATACAGGGCACCTGGATCCAGACCCCAGTCCAGAGAAACTTAATTCGAATCTTGACGGGAGAGGCTGGTGGTCAGTCTGTTTACTGACCAGGCACTCAAGTTCTTGCTATCGTGAAGCAAGTCTGGCAACTTGGACAATGGCAGTCCTTTAACTAGGATGCTGCAGACATAGGGTGTGGTGAGGTACTGGACAGGAAAAACAATTTTGAGAAGGGAAGCATGTGAGATTGGGAGTGAATTGCTTATGTCAATTTCACGATAAACAAGTGAACTTCAAAAGAAGGCGTGAGCCAACTTTTCTATTAACTATTAAACATGAAAAAGTGTTCAAAACATTTAATTATGGCCCAGGAAACCATGAAATTCTTGGCGCTGACGCTTAAAAGATCAATCTGCCTCTCCCCATATACTTCCTGCCATCCCTTACCTCAACAGTTCTCCTGCTCCTCTGCCTTTACTCTTTTCCCCTGAAGCCCTGCCTGCTGCCATCATACAGAGGTGAGCAGCACTGGCCTGCCTCCCAAGCCTCCATCACAGAAACCTGAGTGTCTAAAGGCCAGGAAATCATTTACATCTAGGAGGTCATTCCAGCCTGGCAGACGGGGAGGGACCAGCCACGCCCAGGGCATACCTTTTCACAAGTATGGATTTTTACCCTTATGCTCCTCCGGAGTATATCTCAAAATCAGCACAACACTAAAAAGTGCTTCCAATTAAACCACTGCCCTGTCCATATGCCTCCGATACAGATGAGCAGAGCCACAGAAGTGCAGAGCTCAGACCTCCAGGAAGAGTGAGGAGCACAGTTAGCTTCACACGCGGTGTTTACATCGCAGAAACGACCGGGACAGCACCTTCAATAAACTTAATGTCAGTCATATATTCAAGGCAGCCGAAATGAACGGTCATAAAAAGAAACCAAACTGAACTGAAAGCTTTAACTGAAGGATGGACACAATAAACGTTTTACATCCTCCATAAAGCAAAGCCTTAATACTCAGCGGTGTCACACCTGAGCTCACAGCTCCTCGGTAACTGCTGCGGGCCACCTCCCAAACAGCAGCCCACACTGGGAGATCCCTACATTGTCCCTTAGAGTGGCAAGGTCTGCCGGAATGCCCAGCTAGGGCTGACACCACCTCTCGGGGGCAAATATTTGGAGAGGAGTGCAAGCATCCTGGGCCATTGCAATGACGGCTGCGTGTTTCTTGCACTTGATGTCTGAGGTCAAGGGTGCCAAACACTTCTTAAAGCTTAGACTCAACTGGCCCAAGGACGAAGCATGTGGCCCCAAATGCCTATAATGCCCTGCTGAGAAAGGCTGGTCAGGAGCCATGTGGGCTCCAGGAACACCTTCTACACTTGGTCGTGACATCTCTTGGCCCTTTCAGATTCTCCTGCAAGTTACTGACCTTGCTTTGAGTCAGAACAGGTGACTAGATTGGTGGGTCAGTCAAGTAAATGGAATCCTCGAGGCAGGGGTGGAACCCAGTATTATGCTGTTTGCCTAAGATTCTTTTTTAATGCTTTACTTTAATTTCATGTTTTCCAACTTTATGAGGTCAATTTGAGAAGTAAGAATGGTATGTATTTCTAAGTGTCTGACGTGATGTTTTGATATACACTTAAGTAACAAAATGCTTTAGGTTTGCACATTTTGAGCAAATTAATAAACGTGACTATACATTCTACCTTATGGAGCTCACTCAACACTGCTGAACCCAGTGCTTAAAATTAGAAGTTGCTTTTGAAACCACATAAAAGCCCCCTTGTCTTCTGAAGTAAAAGGCTGATTTAAGAATTAACGACTAGGGAATGAGAAGATGCAGAAACAAAGAATAGCTATTGGGCTGGGGAACTGGTAACGATTTAGACTATAAATCCACCACACAGCGGAATCATGAAGCTCCCTGAAAGATTTTTTTTTAAAGACTTGACACATATTCCTAAGTTGTTTTTATAGGAAGCAGACTTCCACCAGATGCAAACTGCTGACCAAAAGCAGACAGACCCTAGACTGGTTGGAACCAGAAGGTTGATGATGCTGACTCCCAGTTACTTCACCACCAACCAATCAGAAAAATGTCTGCAAGCTGATAACCCCCTGCTCTTTGAACCGTTCCTATAAAACTCCTTACTACTCCCTCCAGAGTGGGACACACAGGCCTGAGGGCATGAACCTGCTGCATCCCCCTTTGCCTGGCAAAGCAATAAAGCTATTTCTTTCTACTTCACCCAAAACTCTGTCTCCAACATTTAATCTGGCACTGGTGTACAGAGGTCAGATTCTGGCAACATTTTTTCCTCGAAGTCGTGGTCCAGTTGTGTTCCAGGGGGCTGCAGGGTGCTGCCCTGGGGGAGAGGGGCTGCCTCAAAGGAGGCAAAGCAGAAGGGGGCCTTTGTGGCCTCAACCCTCCACTTCACCTGTCTCACTACATATCTGGGTTCTATGTAAGAATTTGACAGAAAGAGACCTGCCACTTTAAAAGAACAACTTTAAATCTGATTGGCAATGTGTTTATTATTGGGGGATCCCAGGTGGCTCAGTGGTAAAGAACTCGCCTGCCAATGTAGGACACACAGGATACATGGGTTCAACCCCTGGGTCGGGAAGAGCCCTTGGAGGAGGAAATGACAACCCACTCTTGCCTGGGAAATCCCAAGTACAGAAGAATCTGGTGGGCTACAGTTCATGTGATTCCAAGAGTCTGACATGACTGAGCATGCATGCATGTGTTTATTATTGTTAATTTCAGATCTATCATTTTGGGATACCTGCAAAATAGCCCTCAAGATGTTGGCCAAGAAATGGTCCCTAGATGCAGAGTCTAAGGGCAGAGAGTGGAACCTAGGGTCTGACATTCTGAACTGGGTTGGGGAAGCTAAGAAAAGTCATAGAGAAACATGTCTCTTTGCTAAAACCGAATTTCTTTTGTTTAAGAGTTAAGAATAAGCCATACTTCATCAAGTCACATCCAAGTTTAATAACGACAAGTAACCAATGGCCATCTGACATAACTAGACTTCAAGTACATCCCACTCACAGCTAGGTAACAAAGCTGCATCAACTTCCTGTCAAGGGGCTCTGGTGCCTCCGGTAGGTAATCACCATTCCATTCCTGGGCTCCTACTCCCCAACAAGTGCCCCAGGGTTTCAACTCAGTTGCTGGCTACTCGAATGTCCTCCTTTTAAAAAATGCTCATTCATTTTCTTTGGCCAATTTGGGTGGTCATCTTTTTCTTTTTGATTTGGAAGAACTCTTTGTTGGTAAGAACAGTATCCAAGGGCTTTACATGTTGCAAGTGATTTATCTGCTTTTAATTTTGGTTTTAGTTATTACAAGTACAGCTTTAATATTTATATAATCAGACCTATCAACTATACATATATAGTTTTCTAATACTCCTGTTAGAAAGTCTGATCCACACAAAGATTAAAAAAAATATGCGGGGTTTTTTTTCTGATTTGATTCTGACTCTTAAAACTCTGAATCCATCTGAACATTCCATTTGCACCCTGTGTAAACTGCAGGTGTACTCCCTAAACTCTCACATTTAACCAGCAATGTCAGTACCACTGATGGAATAAGCCCTCCTTTCCCCAGCACATACCGGGAACGTGTGTGATTGCTACATTCCTACTTGGAAAACTTGGATTACTTCAGTCTGAGTTTTCAATTCCATAAGATTGATATGTCTGTTCTTAGAATAATCAAGTGCTTTTATTCACAACTGTCTATGACATATTAAACTGCTTGCAAAGGGACTCCTCTTGTAATATTCATCCTTCTCAAAATGTTCTTATATATTATTATCTATCAATTCCTTTAGATAATAGATATCCATATAGAAACAAGTTTTAAAAGACCCTCTAACCCTCCTACACTGTTAGTCAGAATCTTAATTGGTGTAGCTACCATGGAGAACAGTATGGAATTTCCTCTTAAAAAAAAAAATCTCAAAATAAAATTACCATATGATCCAACAGTCCCACTTCTGGGCATATATCTAGAAAAGATGAAAACTCTAATTCAAAAAGATACATGCATGCAATATTCATAGCAGCACTACTCACAACAGCCAAGACATGGAAGCAACCTAAATGTCCATCAACAGATAAATGAAGTAGATACGGTAGATATATTAAAAGTTCAAATTAAACCATATATAAGCCAGAATGACTTTCTCATATCTCAATATGTGAAAATTTCTTCCATTGTTTCCTCCTTTTAATTGCAAATCTTTCCACAGAATGCACTGATAATCAATACATTTTCCCATCATTGCCAGAGTAGCTCAGTTGCCTGCTCTGGGTCCATTCATGTCTCTTGATATTAGGCCTACATTTTGTTTATCTATCTGCCTAGTTATCCATGTTGGGGGAAAACTAATCAGACACAACAAACAAGGACAGAGAAGTATGCTGACGGAGAAACATTTCTTGGGGCATACTTTTAGCACTTATACCATATTGTCACATAAGCACTGTATATGTGCTTTTGGCAGTGAACTGAAAGCCAACAGTGACACATTATAAGTAAGTATATTCTGAAAACGTTGCTAGACAAATAGTTCCATCCTAACATTAGGGTCAAAAATATGGTTTGAAGCAAAACAACTTTTCCATTCGAATCCTTTAGATTTCTTACTAGTTTGGCAGTGTGATCTGAAAGTTATCAAATGTCTTCCATTATAATCTAGTATACCAGATAATTCTAGTTACTTAAATACTTCCTTCTGAGATGCCCAGGAGCATTTTGGAATTCTCAAAGTTAGAGAAAGAAACTTGCAATTTGTTATCAAAAGCAGCTCAATATTCCAGGAAAATTTGTTCTCTTAACAGGGAGAACATTACCTGGAGACCAGTAAAAGAAAATCAAATTCCAGTCTTGTACCAGCTTAGTACAACCGGTCAGAATTCTGAAAACAGTATTTTATAAAGCTAGCTTTCTCTAACTGCATATGCAAAAAGAACCAGTTTTGGAATTTCAGGAGCTTCACCTTCACCATTGTTTTTCTGGAATCTAGAAAATACTGTTGTATATTGTTAAAAACTTATTTTTTCTTTAATCATAATATCACAGCTAAAATTTTTTTCATGAAGTGAACCTGAATTTTCCATTTTACAAAAGGCAACAAGAATACCAATCACACAAATGGCACACACACCCACATACCAGAAGATAGAACTGTCACAAATTCTTCAACAAGGATGACCAATACAGAGTCCCAAAAAAACACTTCCCAACACAAATGGGCCCTGACGTCAGACACACGTCAGAACCAGCTGGCAAAACACCCAAAGGACCCTCAATGTTCACAAAGGGTCCTCAATGGCAGACACACATCAGAACCAATTGGCAAAACACCCAAATAGCTCTTCGCGCTCAAAAGAAAAGTTAGCTGGGTACACACCGATGGACTGACTGGGTCTTGGAGCTCGTCGTCTTGTCCAGAGTCGTCTTTCTGTTCCATCAGGGAAAAGCATAGTTGGGAGTCAGCGCCAGGCAGGGGAGAAACAGGGAGGATCCCTGAGACAAATGGTATAGGCAGCTGCTAGGAACTTCCCCCCCCAAATCCCTTTCAGAGGGGCCAGCGAGCCACGAGCAGCAGCTCCTTGAAGCCCTCCAGGTGCATCATGGCGGCGGCCTTGCTGGGGAAAAACCCCGGGGAGCCAGATATCGAGAGAGGGGAATCAGATATCGCGAGAGCACAGCCTCGTGTGGGCACCAATATCCATTAGTGAAAGTGGGTCCAGGTGCTCCCGGCTCCGAAGCCAATAAAGAAAAGTTTGGTGGAAAGGAAAGTTTGCTTTATTTACAAGGCCAGCAACTTGGGCTGAAGGAAGGACATGGGCTTCTGTCCAGAGGCCAATCCCCTCCTCCACCCACCAATCGGGGCAAGAAGTTTTAAAGGAAGGGTCTACATGCAGAAACAGCACTGTCAGCCATCTTGAAATTGGTCGTCATTGGTCGTCCTCCTGATTGTTTTAAGTACATTTAGTCTTTAGTTCCAGGTNGAGAACAGTATGGAATTTCCTCTTAAAAAAAAAAATCTCAAAATAAAATTACCATATGATCCAACAGTCCCACTTCTGGGCATATATCTAGAAAAGATGAAAACTCTAATTCAAAAAGATACATGCATGCAATATTCATAGCAGCACTACTCACAACAGCCAAGACATGGAAGCAACCTAAATGTCCATCAACAGATAAATGAAGTAGATACGGTAGATATATTAAAAGTTCAAATTAAACCATATATAAGCCAGAATGACTTTCTCATATCTCAATATGTGAAAATTTCTTCCATTGTTTCCTCCTTTTAATTGCAAATCTTTCCACAGAATGCACTGATAATCAATACATTTTCCCATCATTGCCAGAGTAGCTCAGTTGCCTGCTCTGGGTCCATTCATGTCTCTTGATATTAGGCCTACATTTTGTTTATCTATCTGCCTAGTTATCCATGTTGGGGGAAAACTAATCAGACACAACAAACAAGGACAGAGAAGTATGCTGACGGAGAAACATTTCTTGGGGCATACTTTTAGCACTTATACCATATTGTCACATAAGTACTGTATATGTGCTTTTGGCAGTGAACTGAAAGCCAACAGTGACACATTATAAGTAAGTATATTCTGAAAACGTTGCTAGACAAATTTTTCCATCCTAACATTAGGGTCAAAAATATGGTTTGAAGCAAAACAACTTTTCCATTCGAATCCTTTAGATTTCTTACTAGTTTGGCAGTGTGATCTGAAAGTTATCAAATGTCTTCCATTATAATCTAGTATACCAGATAATTCTAGTTACTTAAATACTTCCTTCTGAGATGCCCAGGAGCATTTTGGAATTCTCAAAGTTAGAGAAAGAAACTTGCAATTTGTTATCAAAAGCAGCTCAATATTCCAGGAAAACTTGTTCTCTTAACAGGGAGAACATTACCTGGAGACCAGTAAAAGAAAGAAAATCAAATTCCAGTCTTGTACCAGCTTAGTACAACCGGTCAGAATTCTGAAAACAGTATTTTATAAAGCTAGCTTTCTCTAACTGCATATGCAAAAAGAACCAGTTTTGGAATTTCAGGAGCTTCACCTTCACCATTGTTTTTCTGGAATCTAGAAAATACTGTTGTATATTGTTAAAAACTTATTTTTTCTTTAATCATAATATCACAGCTAAAATTTTTTTCATGAAGTGAACCTGAATTTTCCATTTTACAAAAGGCAACAAGAATACCAATCACACAAATGGCACACACACCCACATACCAGAAGATAGAACTGTCACAAATTCTTCAACAAGGATGACCAATACAGAGTCCCAAAAAAACACTTCCCAACACAAATGGGCCCTGACGTCAGACACACGTCAGAACCAGCTGGCAAAACACCCAAAGGACCCTCAATGTTCACAAAGGGTCCTCAATGGCAGACACACATCAGAACCAATTGGCAAAACACCCAAATAGCTCTTCGCGCTCAAAAGAAAAGTTAGCTGGGTACACACCGATGGACTGACTGGGTCTTGGAGCTCGTCGTCTTGTCCAGAGTCGTCTTTCTGTTCCATCAGGGAAAAGCATAGTTGGGAGTCAGCGCCAGGCAGGGGAGAAACAGGGAGGATCCCTGAGACAAATGGTATAGGCAGCTGCTAGGAACTTCCCCCCCCAAATCCCTTTCAGAGGGGCCAGCGAGCCACGAGCAGCAGCTCCTTGAAGCCCTCCAGGTGCATCATGGCGGCGGCCTTGCTGGGGAAAAACCCCGGGGAGCCAGATATCGAGAGAGGGGAATCAGATATCGCGAGAGCACAGCCTCGTGTGGGCACCAATATCCATTAGTGAAAGTGGGTCCAGGTGCTCCAGGCTCCGAAGCCAATAAAGAAAAGTTTGGTGGAAAGGAAAGTTTGCTTTATTTACAAGGCCAGCAACTTGGGCTGAAGGAAGGACATGGGCTTCTGTCCAGAGGCCAATCCCCTCCTCCACCCACCAATCGGGGCAAGAAGTTTTAAAGGAAGGGTCTACATGCAGAAACAGCACTGTCAGCCATCTTGAAATTGGTCGTCATTGGTCGTCCTCCTGATTGTTTTAAGTACATTTAGTCTTTAGTTCCAGGTGTGGTTTGTTACCATTTCTTGAGGCCAGTTATCGGAACTGCAGCATCTTATGCCATGACTATAGCCTGGTCATCATATAGTCAATGCCCTCCTCCTGGTGGGTGTCTTGGTCTCTATAAGACACACAGGACACGGCTCAGAATACTATCTGTAACCCTTGAGAAGGAACTAAAGCCTTGCCTTTGCTTATTGACTAAACTATTAGTACTTAGACTCCTTGGAATGTTTCCCTTTTTTTCTGCATTCCTCACTTCCCTGATTATATTTATTGTTTGGTGAAGGCAAGGAGATCAGCCCTGGGATTTCTCTGCAAGGAATGATGCTAAAGCTGAAACTCCAGTACTTTGGCCACCTCATGCAAAGAGTTGACTCATTGGAAAAGACTGATGCTGGGAGGGACTGGGGGCAGGAGGAGAAGAGGACGACAGAGGATGAGATGGCTGGATGGCATCACTGACTCGATGGAGATGAGTCTGAGTGAACTCCGGGAGTTGGTGATGGACAGGGAGGCCTGGCGTGCTGCTATTCATGGGGTCGCAAAGAGTCGGATACGACTGAGGGACTGAACTGAGCTGAAGTTTTTCACCCAGACACGAGGCAGGCAGAAGACATGGGGTCAAGGACCCATAGGGTCCTGCTCCATTTCAGATGGACCTAGAGATAATCGTACTAAGAAAGACAAATACCACATATTACTTCTATGTGGTATCTAAAAAATTGATACAAATGATTTTATTGAAAAAACAGAAGCAAATCCACAGACATAAAAATCAAACTTATGGTTACCAAAGGGGAAAGTGGAGGATGGATAAATAAGGAGTTTAGCAGTAACAGATATATACTACTATTTATAAAATCAACAACAAATACCTACTATATAGCATAGGGGACTATATTTAATATCTAGTAATAACCAAAATGGAAAACTGAAATATATATATAGCTATATATAGAGAGAGAGCTAAACCACTTTGTTGTACTCCTGAAACTAATACAATACTATAAACTAAGTATATTTCAATTTAAAAAGAAGGGATAAAAAGAGGATTAAAAAAAATCTTCCATTGATATGACTAGAATTATATTAGGCCTATATATTCATTAGGGAAAATTGATCTGCTAATCTAAAATTATGGTGTTTCCTAATGAGGTGGTTTTTAAAATATGGCTGCAAATTCTTTGGCACTGTTCTCAGACATTTCCTGAACTGGAAAGGACCTATGGCAGGCTAGTGAACAGTAGAAAGTAGTGGATGCTGTGTGGCCTCGAGGTGAGGTCAGGAGAGTGGGGAGTCCAGCTGGTTCTCAGGCACTCTCACCTTTTGAGGTCCAACTGTCCTGGGTCCCCGAGCTGTGCCGAATCCCAGCCCCCTGGGGAGGCCTCAAGCAGGTGCCCTGGTTGAAAGCCCCAGATGGGGTTCCTGCCCAGGGCCAACCATCAGACACAAGCATGAGATGCTTCCAGAATATTCCAGACCCAGCCATTGCATCACCCTTGGCCTTGTGATCCCATTTGCTTTGTGCTGTCCAAATTCCTACCCACAAAATATGGGAGCATAATTAAAAGGCTGTTTAAAGCTGCCACACTTGAAATAATTTATAAAACAGAAATTGTTCCCAGAACATTAAGGGTATGTTTTTGGTCCTCCAAATTTTATAGAGTTTTCTTCTGAAGGTACTATACTTCATTTAACTTTTATTTATTTTTCAAGTATATTCGCTACTGTGGTGATAAAATTATTTTGACTAAAAATATGCCTTGTGATATAAGTTTCAATTTTCAAGTTCCTGATTTCTTACTCTGTATGTAAGGAAACTGTTTTTAGGTATTCAGCTTTGATCTGCTATGAAAAAGTTCCAAAGGTTTTTTTCTTTACTGCTCTTGGATCTCACAGGTTTATAGTTATAAATCTAAAATAAATGTATTTGGATCGTCTCCTTTTAAGTATTTTAAAACCCATGACTTCTGACCATTAAACTGGTAGTGCTCATTAAACAACATTAACGCACAGCAGCATGGGCAGATGCGCTTCATTTGTCCCTCAGTTTAATGGGAAGACTTTTGTGTTTAATACATATTAATCTAATACATCATATAAGCAAACAAAATGATATCACCATGAGATAACCTCTAAACCTTATTTTTTTGCTTTTTTTAAACTGAAGTATAATTAATTTACAATGTTGTATTAGTTCAAAGTTGTATTGCCATGTTTGTACAGCAATGCTTCAGTTACATACACACGCATATACATATAAATATTTTTCAGATTTTTTTCCATTTGTGTTATTAGAAGATATGGAGCATAGCTCCCTGTGCTATACAGTAAGTCCTTCTCATTTATTTTATGTATAGTAGTGTGTATCTGTTAATCTCAAAGTCCTAACATTAATTTTGAAGGTCAGTCAACGTGTGTTGTTTTTTTTTTTTCTATTTTTTTCAATTTCTAAGGATTTGTCAGCATGTTAAGTGGGAGAAATACTTTTGGACTACTTTCTTGATTTACTTGTCCAGCGATAGGTATAAAATGATGAAATTGCTTTTTCAAACCTGCTTTGGCTCAGCTTTGGAAATAATGGAGTCAGGCAGAGAGGAGCACAGAAAATGGACCGTCCGCCACATGGCTGACTAATCCATCTCCTTGGACCATTTCGGGGAGTCCAGAAACACTGGATAAATTAAGTTAGTCAACTTGTGTGAGTGGGTTATTGTGTGGCTTCCTGAAATCAGCCTCTCATCTTTTACTGCAGTTCTGACCTAGTTTGGGATCTTTAATAATCTTCTTCTGCTTCCCTGACCTTGAGGCAGACTAGCCAGAAATACCTGCATTTAACTGGCAACTTTCATCTTCAGGCTCACAAAGCGGTCAGCTTTCTTAAAACTTATACCACAAGGTGTCTTCCTAGGCGATCTGACTTTCTCTGCCATGACCCTGACAGATGGAAAGCAGAGACCTGAAATGACAGAAGTGCTCAAAAAGGCGCCCACCCGCTGATGGAAGTGAGTCAGGAGCGGCTGCTGGGACCTGCATAACCTCACCACTGGTTGTCTGTCGAGTCACAGGCACTCGCCCAGAAAGAAAAACAGGAACACGCGGTGTGGAAGGTGAGGTAAGGCTGTGGGGTTAGAACAGGACGCAGACAATAACCTACCCTGAAGAAGAGGGGGATTGTGACCTGCTTACGGGAAGCATAGCTCTGAGATTTCACAACACACCCTGGTTATCTGCAGGACGCTTAGGAGGTTAGGGGTCCTCTGGTGGTGGATGGGAGGTTCTATTATTGTCCTCAGTTATCCACAGGCCCTTCTCGCTGTGCCTCCCTGCCCTTGCCTGTAGCCTGAGGGGCCTCTCTGCAGCAGGAATGTGTAACATCCTCCCATTGGCACACAGCCAAGTGCTCGCTGAAACTTTAAGAGCCCCTGCGTGTTTCTGTCAGCTCTTTCCTTTCCCTTTGCTGTGAGGATGGCATATCCCAGACGGGGCCCTCCTTCAGTCGGGCTGCGAGGATAAGGGCCCTGTAGCAGAGCAGAGTCCTGGCGGGCTGCGATTCATGGGGTCGCAGAGAGTCGGACACGACTGAGCGACTGAACTGAACTGAGCAGAGCAGAGCAGCGACTAACCCTCAGCAGAGCGTGAAATGTGATCAAGAAATAGACATGCGATTGGGGTGGGGAACTCCTTTACTCTATATCGCTACATGAAATCTAATGGATGTGATTCAAACTAAGGTGGAGAAGCTGAGATCTAGGACTCACAAAATCAAGCGAGTCCCACTTTATTTTAACTTTATTTTTTAAACATTTATTTACTTATTTGGCTTTGTGGGGTCTTAGTTGCTCCAGGGCACGTGGGATCGTAGTTCCCAAACCACTGATGAACCCATGTCCCCTGCATTGCAAGGTGGATTCTTAACCACTGGACCACCAGGGAAGTCCCTGAGTACCATTTTAGAAGAATCCAGGTAACTCCTCTTTGTCTGGAAGTTTGTGTGTGCGTGTGTGCGTGCTCAGTCATATCCGACTCTTCGCGATCCCGTGGACTACTGCCCACCAGGCCCCTCTGTCCAGGATACTGGAACAAGTTGCCATTTCCTTCTCCAGGGCGTCTTCCCAACCCAGGAATCAAACCTGCATCTCCTGCGGCTCTTGCGCTGGCAGGTGAATTCTTTACCACTGAGCCACCTGCGTGCCCAGTCTGGAAGTTTGGCTGTAACTAATTCTCCTCGAATTAGACAGGGGAGACTAAAGCCCTCAGGCTCTCAGGACACCACACACTTAGATTGCCACAGGCAGAATCAAGGCCACAGTCTGAACATTCAAAACTATTATTCGGGGCTTCCCTGGTGGCTCAGTGGTAAAGAACTCGCCTCCCAACGCAAGAAATGTGGGTTTGTTCCCTAGGTCCGGAAGATGCCCTGGAGAAGGGAATGGCAAACCACTCCAGTATTCTGGCCTGGAAAATTCCACAGACAGAGCAGCCTGTCAGGCTACAGTCCACGGAGTCTCAAAGAGTCAGACACAACTTAGTGACTAAACAAGAGCAAAAAGATTCACTGAGGACCTATGTTAGAGTTATCTCGGTTAAGATGCAATAGAAACATAAAAAAAAAAAAACCCTAAACTATTACTTGATGAGTATCTGCCATCCTGAAAGTAGTTTAGTCATACAGAAACATCTTTGACCTGTAAGCACGAGGGTTGCCTAGGTTTTTCTGTAAAGGACCAGACAGTAAACACCTTAGGCTTTGAAGGCCATATAACTTCTGCTGCAGCTACTCAGGTTGTAAGTGAAAGCAACTGTAGATAATAAAGAACACAAGACTGTGGTTGTGTTCCAATAAAACTGAATTTATAAGAACAAACTCTGGGCTGGACCTGGTCTGTGGGCTGACACTGCCATAGCGTAAGAAAACTTTAAAAACACACAACCAAGAAGCCTAAAGTTTACATCCATGTATATAGTGTTTTAACATTATAAGCTAGCCAGTGGTCATGGAAAGACATGGGTAATTCCTCAGTTTTGCCACAGAAATAATAAAAGCCACTTCATAAGGCTTTTGGAGGAATTCATTAAGATAAAGTGTCAATGAGTAAATACTCAATGAATTTCACTCCCGGCATCCATCTTTGTCCTGTTCTGCAGACTCAGGGTGGATTCTCAGTGAAGTTCTATTTAACACACGTGAGTTAACACATGAGGTCAAACAGGAATGCGATGAAGCAGAGAATCCTTTAGGTCAACATTTGCTGAACAATTGGTTTGATAAGACAAACAGGGTAACTGAGAGTAAATATTAATATCTGTCATGATTTACATGCCCATTAATTAGATTCTTAATTATACTGCCCTGACATGGAAGTGTTTTATTTTCATTTCTGGGTATTGAGCAACAGATTATAAGTCTGTGTTCTACAGCAAAGTTAAGAAATTCCCGAAGCCTTGCATTAGAGTTTGTCCTGCATGGACAAGGGATAGAAAACAAGACCTCAGTGTCATCCGCTCAGGTACACAGAAGTCAGTTTTGTGACTTATTGAACTCAGACTGGGAAGTCAAGCTTTCTTTTAAAAGACAGTGAATCTCAATACTATGTTGCTCTATGTCCTGTAGCTTCTGTTTTCTAACATCAACCATGAGCGTCAAATGTGCTTAGGACCTCCCCACCTATATCCACCATCTTTGGCACACGGGCTGCAAAGACAATTGTTGAGATAACTGAACCAACTTTTTTTCTCCCTGTAAATGTAAATGCCACCAGAGAAACATAAATTTAGTTTTCTGATACATTTTTTGGCCTGATTTAGCATTTTAAATTTATCTTCCAGGACTTCTTCTGGATTCACTGCATCCCTGAATTAAAAGAATCCCCTCCCCTCCATCCTTCTCAGGTCTTCTACTGCCAAACTATGACCAACATCATTAGCAACCACACAGTGTCTTTTCTGTCTCAGAAATGGATGATCTGACTCGCACCTTATCTATCACGGTTCCCTCAGAAGACACAAGGCAGGTCTGAATGCCTGCCTCCTGGCAGAGTGTACAGAGGGAAGGAGAAATATCCTCCTGTAAATGCTGCAGATATACTTAAGGAAGCTTCTACTTATTCACAGGGTAGAGGAGATTTTTAAAGTAAATGAAATTGCTCTGAGGTGATGGTATGGTTGTGTGTTTTAAAAAACGTGGAGAAAGGAGTAAAGAACAGGAAAGTGACTTAATATTTGTTTAATCCTGACATCAACATACTTCAAGCGTAGTGGTGGGGGAAGACCGTAGCATTTATACGAGGCCCTGAAGCACCCTGTCTAGTATTTCTGGAATTTACATACCATGCTTCTGAATCATCTGGAGATGCTTGATAAAAATACAGACGTTGGGGTACCACCCACTGCAGACCTCCTGAACCTTCATTCTGTAAGAAGTTAAGCCTGGAAATTTGATTTTTATCATAATTGCCCTGTGATTCTGAGGTGGAGTCAAGGACGGGAACCTCCTTATTAAAGGCACATGAAGATCAGGAGAGAGGCAAAGAGGCATCCCCATCAGCGTTTTCACGACAACATGGAGAGTGTACTGGGTCTGTCCCGCTGGGCAGCAGGGTGACAGGTGGGCTAACATTTCTGTGAGAACCATCTTTCTCTTCCTCCTTTGTACTGTTCTGTAGGCCACTGGGCATCTCACGCTCAGGAACATCAACAAATAAAAATGAAATATAATTTGGGGATGTAAGAAAAAAATGGTTAAAATAACTGTCAATTAAAATTGCCATTTGAATGCTTGAAAAAATGAACCAGATGGACCACATGCACAAAAATAATTTTCTGTGGATTCAGTGTTGTCTTTGAGCATTTAGGCTGGCTATGAAGGAGAGTAGAGATGACCCAGTGTGAGTCTGAGCGTTATAGAGCCGAGGACCACTGAAAGATCCCTTCATGAATGAATACAATCGAGACCAGGAACTCCCATCCTTTATCCTCCCAGGCCCTCTTGGTCCCTTGGGAAACCAAAGCAGTTGTATACGATGGCACGTTTCTCTTTGTTGCTCAGATAATTTTCCTCACCATTGGCCCATACTAAGCCTTGCACATGAAGCATATCCTCAGAACAGTCCAACAGAATTGGGCTCTGCTCTGTCTACGGTGACAGCAGAGTCATCTCAAGTGGAACCAGNAAAGCAGTTGTATACGATGGCACGTTTCTCTTTGTTGCTCAGATAATTTTCCTCACCATTGGCCCATACTAAGCCTTGCACATGAAGCATATCCTCAGAACAGTCCAACAGAATTGGGCTCTGCTCTGTCTACGGTGACAGCAGAGTCATCTCAAGTGGAACCAGGCTATTGTTCCCTCCCGGGGATTGCAGACCCAACCCTCTGGGTTGTCTAAAACTTTTTTTTTTTTTCCATGAAGCTGCCTCCAGACTCAAATGTGTCATGAAAAAATCCTGTCTCCTTGGCTACTGACAATAATGAATCAACTGCATATACAGGTGTCAAAGTGATGGTATGTTTAGCTATCTGAATAATCGAGCAGCCAGGGCAGGAAGGAGTAAGGAACTGTGGAGCCAAGCAGGACAAGTTCATATCTATTCATACATCACATTGGATGGTTGTTTTTAGAGCATCCTAAAATACAGTTTGTTTTTTGAAAGATGGTCTCCAAGATCTTTTGTGAATCAAGTGAATTTTTTAGTATTTAAGTAAAACAACAGTCACTCATCATTTCCTTGGAAATAAAGACCTTAGACACAGTGGGATTTACATATGTGGGCACAAGTGTGTATACTTCTGGGGCCTATCACCGTCTGTAAATATTTCTGTTCATTACTCATCTGTCTACCTCACCCACCACCCTGGGTTTCAGTTCCTGCCGTGACAGTGGCCTGTGGTTTCAACTGGCCATCCTTCAACCAGGGAGTTAGGATGAATTTGTTTGTGATTTCCAGCACCAGCAAGAGTCAAGGGACTGCCGCTGATGGGTCTAGCAAAGCTTCCTGCCAATCACACAGAAACGCCTCTGGTCAGAACCCCCTTCCCTGCACAGATACTGAAGAGCATGGCCTGTGAAACAGCTCAACAGTATGCACACCTGCACACCTACTCACTGGCTATCGGGGAAAGGTCCAGCCATTCTTGAAGGCAGAGGGAGGGACTGCGGTCGGTCAGTCACAGGGATGGCTGTGTGTTTCCCCCATTTTTCTGGACCAAAGCAACCACGCAGAGACTATGGATTGACATGGAACACCATCTAGTGAAAGACCTGAGGAAGTGCAGGAACAGAGAGAAAATCCCAAGCCCAGTTCCAATTCAGTTCTTTTGGACTCTCAAGTGTGTCTGAAATGACGATGGTGGGATTTTTAAAGTGAGGGCCAAAGCCAAACAGGATGACCTGCGTGTACTCCAGCCAAGACCAGCTGCAGCTAGTTACCCGCCCGTCTCCTGGGGCAGATGGGTGAGGCTGCCTTAGCACCTTCCCCTGATCCTGGTAGGAATGGAAGGAGCACCTCAGGAGTCACCGCAGCCAACAGCCCAGCCAACCAGAGGCCATATCTGGAAACGACACTGAAGAGCCGGGAAGAATGAGGCTAGGCGCCAGATTTTCAAACACGCATCTATCAACTGCCGTGTTTTCAGCTGAATAGTACATGTCAGAGGCCTTAGCTACCAAAACGTTTAAAAATTTTCTAGAACTCAGTTGCTTTTATTGGCAGAAAATGAGTACCAACAGCACCCTTTTCACAGTGGGCTGCACACAGAAAGTGCCCAGTAAATGTAAGATCGTTCAATAATGAGAGGTGGGTGTGAGGATTTTTAACTGGGGAGGAACGCTGAATATAATTCAACTATTACATTTTAATTCTGCTGTATAAAGCTGTGTTCTTTACTTACTTCTTCATTCGTTCAGTTATCTATAACTTCTCAGCTCTGCATTTCAAAGTCACACCCCTCATGCATTGCAGCTACATGCTCTTGGCATTCAATAAATGTCATGTGACTCCTCTGAACTTCAAGAGGAAGAAATGAAACAAGCAAGCCCCACACCCCACCCTGTGGTGTATGCACGTGTGTGTGCAAAGTCACTTCAGATATGTCCGACTCTCTGTGACCCCATGGACTGTACCCTGTCCATAAGATTTCCCAGGCATGCATACTGCTGTGGGTTGCCATGCCCTTCTTCAGGGGATCTTCCCAGCCCAGGGATCGAACCTGCATCTCCTCTACTGACGGGTTCTTTGCCATTAGCACCACCGGAGAAACTCAATATTACTTTGACTATGATTAACTATCAATAGTTTCTAACAAATCTTCATTCATCTTATTCTGACTTTCAAAAAACCTGACTTCACTTTCTGGATCGGAGGCTTACTTTGTCATTTCTAGCTGTTGCTCAGAAGTTACACTTTCCATTTGCCATCTAGGGCATCACCGTTTCTAGGATAGCTGATTCTAGCTGCTCTAAATGGAAGTAAATGCTGCATTTGTGTTTCTCGCGTTGCTGAGTTTTCTAGCTCAGGTGAAGAAGAAAGCCTCCATCAGGTCTCCCAGCCTGGATCACTGGTCCCTGGGGAGACAGTGACATTCTGTCCTACCCTTGGTCTGGCTTTAATCAGAAGGGAAGAGAAGCAGCCAGAATGCTGGGTGGCTGTCTTGCTTCCTCCTTGAACTCTCCCCTTGTGTGACAAATGGATATTTGTGTGTGTGTACTCAGTCACTCAGTCATACCCGACTCTTTGTGACTTCATGGACTGTAGCCTCCTAGGCTTTTCTGTCCATGGGATTTCCCAGGCAAGAATACTGGAGTGAGTTGCCATTTCTTTCTCCAGGGATCTTCCTGACCCAGGGATTAAACCTATGTCTCTTTCATCTCCTGAACTGGCAGGCAGATTCTTTACCACTGTACCACCTGGGAAGCCCCAAATGGTATACTACCCATCATTATCGTAATCCAGCCCAGCTAATTTTTTAGCAACAAGTGACTCGGGAAATTTCTTCAAGAAGCCTATACGTGTGTGTGTGTGTGTGTGTGTGTGTTAGTAGCTTACTTGTGTCCTACCCTTTATGACCCCATGGACTGTAGCCCACCAGGCTCGTCTGTCCATAGAATTCTCCAGGCAAGAATACTGGAGTGGGTTGCCGTTTCCTTCTCCTGGGGATCTTGTCAACCCAGGGACTGAACCCCGGTCTCCCGCACCGCAGGCAAATTCTTTACCAGCTGAGCCACCAGGGAAGTCCTCAGGAAGACAATACTTTAAACCAACTGGACTTACTTTGAACTTGAGAATACAGCAGTTTGCAAACATTTCAGCTATGCTTTCCGTGTATTTATTGGTGGTCCTATAACTAAGAAAGAGGGGAGGTCTTTCCCTGGCAGTACATCCTCAGTCTGCTAGACACCGTGAAGAGCGCCTGGAGGCAGGCAGAGGAGCAGGAGGCTGCTGCTTAGCGGCTTGAGCCCCTCCACCCGTGTCTTCTAATCTAGCTCAGCACCTCACATAAACCAGCCGCTGAGGGCGCTAGCAGGGAGTGAGCAGGAAAAGCACGTCACTTCTCCCAGAAGAGTGAGAAAACATGAAAACGGCAGGAAATGAGGCTGGTTAAATATCAGAACTGAAGGACCAAATGTGATGGAGATTTAAGACTCAGTGGGCTCTAGGCAGAGATCAGGGGTGGTGGCAAAGGATGCTTTGGGTTAGGAGAGTTTGCACTTTAGAGAAGGTTCCAGAGTTACTGCTGGCACTCAACAGGTGTGTGGGCAACTTATTATTAATCGAGTTATAGTTTAGGAATTTGCAAGTAACACCTTCTCTTCCTCCTCTTTCTTAAAAGTTAAGAGCATTTCAGATTATTCCCCATATAACATCTCCCTCACTCCTCCGACATGCTTTTGGGAAAGATGGAGAAGGAGTTAAAATTACAATCAGAAGACTGTAAACCAGAGCATTCAACTCTGTTACTTCTAACGTTAAAAATNCTTCTCTTCCTCCTCTTTCTTAAAAGTTAAGAGCATTTCAGATTATTCCCCATATAACATCTCCCTCACTCCTCCGACATGCTTTTGGGAAAGATGGAGAAGGAGTTAAAATTACAATCAGAAGACTGTAAACCAGAGCATTCAACTCTGTTACTTCTAACGTTAAAAATAGAGGGGAGGGACAAGGTAGCTTGGGACTAACATATACACACTGCTATATATAAAATAGATAACCAACAAGGGCCTACGGTATAGCACCGGGAACTCTACTAAATAATAGAGTTATATTATTAGTTAGTTGCTATTATTATTATAGCACAGGGAACTCTATTCTGTAATAACCAATATGGGAAAAGAATCTGAAAAAGAATATATATATGTGTGTGTATAACTGAATTACTCTGCTGTATGCCTGAAAGTAACACAATGTTGTAAATCAACCCTGCTAAGTCACTTCAGTNTAAATAATAGAGTTATATTATTAGTTAGTTGCTATTATTATTATAGCACAGGGAACTCTATTCTGTAATAACCAATATGGGAAAAGAATCTGAAAAAGAATATATATATGTGTGTGTATAACTGAATTACTCTGCTGTATGCCTGAAAGTAACACAATGTTGTAAATCAACCCTGCTAAGTCACTTCAGTCGTGTCTGACTGTGTGCGACCCTGTGGACTGTAGCCCGCCAGGCTCCTCTGTCCACAGGACTTTCCAGGCAAGAACACTGGAGTGGGTTGCCGTGCCCTCCTCCAGGGGATCTTCCTGACCCAGGGATTGAACNAGTTAAAATTACAATCAGAAGACTGTAAACCAGAGCATTCATTTCTGTTACTTCTAACGTTAAAAATGTAGAGGGGAGGAACAAGGTAGCTTGGGACTAACATATACACACTGCTATATATAAAATAGATAACCAACAAGGACCTACTGTATAGCACCGGGAACTCTACTAAATAATAGAGTTATTATTATATTATTAGTTAGTTACTATTATTATTATAGCACAGGGAACTCTATTCTGTAATAACCAATATGGGAAAAGAATCTGAAAAAGAATATATATGTGTGTGTATAACTGAATTACTGGGCTGTATGCCTGAAAGTAACACAACGTTGTAAATCAACCCTGCTAAGTCACTTCAGTCATGTCTGACTGTGTGCGACCCTGTGGACTGTAGCCCGCCAGGCTCCTCTGTCCACGGGACTCTCCAGGCAAGAACACTGGAGTGGGTTGCCGTGCCCTCCTCCAGGGGATCTTCCTGACCCAGGGATTGAACCTGGGTCTCCTCCGTCTTCTGCATTGGCAAGCGAGTTCTTTACCACTAGTGCCACCTGGGAAGCCAACTACACTCCAATATAAAACAAAAATGAAATNAAACTGAATATAAACAAGCAGAGCAGAAAAAAGCCCTCCAGGTTCTGAATGGCGGCATCTGTGGAATACAGGCTAATATATAAATTCAAAGACATGACTGGAGGGGTGGCCTCGCCTCCCCTAGTCTAGGTGCCACAGCTGTGTCCCAGAGACGATGGACAATTAGATTTCTGCTGCACTGGCGCCCCCCGCTGGTCTCACCACCTCACTGCTCTGCTCACAGTTTCAGAGGAAAGCCCTTTGGAAGTTTTTCACAGGTTTTTGTCACAGTCTGCAGCAGGATTTAAACAGCAAAATTAATCTAGCTTTCCTCTTCACCCCTAGCCAATTTCCTTTCTCTCTCTTTCCAACAAGTGAACGGCAAAGGGTAAAGAGGCCAAAAATGAAGAGGACCAAAAAAAAAGATGTGCCGATGGATGGCTAGCTGTCTGAATAAAGCAGGCTGAGGTTCTGAAAGTACACCCAGCAGGCTGAATCTTCCAAAGACTGCCTGACCTGATGGCTGAAGCCTTTCATCCAAGTTCCAAGTGCTGCTGTGGATTCTCAGTCCACACACACAGAGGGACCTTCCCTGACATACCTGAGCTGTGGCCTGCTTCCTGGGTTTCCTCGGGTAATTTCAGGGCCATTACGAAGGCAGGCAGATTCACAAGCTGAGCACTAGTGCAGGCTGCCAAGAGACAAAGCCTACTGTTCTCTTGTTTCAGACCCCGTGGGGCTTGCGCCTCTGATCTGACAGTTACAGGCACAGTTTAAGCATAAATCCATGTAAGTGGTGTGCTGTGCACGGAGGTGAAGAAATTCATGGCACAGGATGATGGGAATAGCAGAGGAGTCTGCACCGTGCCAACCTCAGCTTCAGCGAATGCCTTGCATTTCATGGTTACCATAGTTACTGTGCTTCTATGGTGCATCTCCATAGCCCTGGAGATGAGGGTGACATGGAGCTCTATTTGCTTCTTTGAATCACCACAACCACTCTGAGACCCCTGTCTCAAGGAGCTTCAGGTGACTCTTCCCTTGTTTTTTGTCTCCTCACCTCTCCCCCCTTAACCAGCTGAGGATTTCCGGGAAACTGTGGTTAGAGCTCACTCCACAGCAGACGGCAGGAGCCGGAGGGCAGCATGGATTGTTCTAGAAGCAATTTCCCCATCTCCTGGTTCACCTGTGGGTTTCTAGAAAGTGCTGAAGTCCAAAGATTTGTTTGTTAGCATCTGATGCTAATCACCTGTTGAAACAACCCAATTGTTGGGAGATTGGTGTCTGTTTTATTTACATTAATAAGGTAACTATTTCTTCTTTAAGAAAATCTTTACTCAAAAATAGATGCTAAAAAAGGTGGATGGAAGTCAAGCCAGTATACGTGGATGACAGCAAACAAGTAAGACCTTTGAAGTCAGCTGAGAAGGCAGACTCTTCATCCTCACCAACCTTCATCAGCATAGGACACTCTACCATCCATATCAATGAAGCTGTTAACAAGCTGTTAACGGTCCAGCTGTTTGTACTCAGGCAACAATACCAGGCAGTGCCCCCCAAAATAGAGGAAGATTCCTCTATATGACCAAAGAACGGGGGAATGTAAAGCCTCACAGATGCCATGACAAGCTTATTAGAAAATACCAAGCCACAGAAAAAATTCCTGAGTCATTCGGACTCCGTGAGCTCAAGGCCATCCGAGATGGCCTTATCAGAAAATAACTCCACCCAGTCTTGGTACAGAACAATCGGTAAGAGATACAAAACTCTAAACCCACGCATGCGCATTGTATGACCAATCAAAATATGCCAAATCTTTGTCTTGCCTTGCTTGCCCAATCAACTCCCACCAAATCTCTGTCTTTGTCTAAAACCTATAAATACTCCTGTAATCCTGGACTCGGGGCTCTCTTGCCTCCTCCACTGCGTTGGAAGCGGCAGAGAACCCTAACTCGAGTTAGCAATAAACCCTCCTCTTGCTTTTGCATTGCCATGGTGGACTTGTTCTCTCACTTTGTTCGGGGACTCGAGCTCAGAGCATAACAGAAGCCTGTCTTTTTTTTTTTTTTTTTTTTTTTATGTTATTGAAGCATGGCTGTTTTACAGCGTTGTCTTAATTTCTGCTGGGCAGTAAAGTGATTCAGTCATATACGCACACACTCTTTTCCATTATGGTTTATCACAGAGCACTGAATCTGGTTCCCGGTGCCATGCAGGAGGACCGTGTTGTTTATCCATCCTGTACAGTCTGCATCTGCCAGTCCCAAACTCCCACTCCATCCCTCCCTGGATGTCATCTTAAATTACACGTCAATTATATTCAGATTCGTAGAGAAGAGCCATAAGAGGCATCTTCGTAAACCAACTTCTCTTTAAAACAAAACAGTCACTGCCAGCAAACAAATGCAATGCTTTCCCTCACTAATGAGACAGGGATTTACGGCCTCTGTGATCTCAATCTGCTAAGGAGGCCTGTGAAATATTAACCATACTCTAGAAACCCCCACCCACACCTGCAGACATGCAGGGGACCTGCCTTTAGACTGCGTGTGTGGGGACGGTTCCAACTGATGGTACACTATGTGTCCGTAACAGCATTTTTTTCTCCGACANGGCCTCTGTGATCTCAATCTGCTAAGGAGGCCTGTGAAATATTAACCATACTCTAGAAACCCCCACCCACACCTGCAGACATGCAGGGGACCTGCCTTTAGACTGCGTGTGTGGGGACGGTTCCAACTGATGGTACACTATGTGTCCGTAACAGCATTTTTTTCTCCGACAGTCATTCCTTTGATTGAGAAGGCTTTCCTCAAAAGCAGCTTCCATAGATCCAAATACATCTTTAAGGACAGCAGGGACTGGTTTGCATACAATATACACTTTGCTTATTTATTTTGTTTAATTGCGGTTCCTGCTTATCGTCTATTTTTATATTTTCTTAATTTTAACATTTAGGGAAAACAGAATATAATACTCTAAGTAATCTTTTTTTTTTCAATTTAAAAAGAAACCAAACTGCAAAAACTGAACATAACACTGTAAATCAATTATATTTCAACAAAATTTTTTTAAAAAGAAAGCAAACTACTTCTGTTAAGAGTGGTTTCTTGCTGTTGTTCAATCATTAAGTCGTGTCCAACTCATTGTGACCCCATGAACTGCAACCCCAGGCTCCCCTGTCCTCCACTAACTCCTAAAGTTTACTCAAACTCATGTTCTTTGAGCCAGTGATGTTATCTACCCATCTCATCTTCTGTCACCCGCTTTCCTTTTGGCTTCGATCATTCTCAGCATCAGAGTTTTTCCCAATGAGTCGGCTCTTCACAACAGGCGGCCAAAATATTGGAGCTTCAGCAATTGTCCTTCCGATGAATATTCAGGGTTGATTTCCTTTAGGATTGACGGGGTTGATTTCCTTGCTGTCCAAGGAACTCTCAGAAGTCTTCTCTGGCACCACATTTCAAAATCAGTTCTTCTGTGTTCAGCTCTCTTTGTGGTTCACCTCTCACATCCATACATAACACTGAAAAAACTATACGGACCTTTGTCAGCAAAGTGATTTCTTTGCTTCTTAATATGGTGTCTAGGTTTGTCACAGCTTTCCTTCCAAGGAGCAAGTATCTTTTGATTTCATGGCTGCAGTTTACCGCCTGCAGTGATTTTGGAGACCAAGAAAATAAAGTCTGTCACTGCTTCCTCTTTGCCATGAAGTGACCAGATGCCATGATCTTGGTTTTTTGAATGTTAAGTTTTAAGCCAGCTTTTTTACTCTCCTCTTTCACCCTCAACAAGAGGTTCTTCTTCACTTTTTACCCTTAGAGCGGTATCATCTGCATATCTGAGGCGGTTAATATTTTTTTCTGGCAATCTTGATTCCAGCTTGTGATACAACCAGCCCAGCAAGTCACAAGATGTACTCTCTATATAAAGTAAATAACCAGGGTGACAATATACATCCTTGTCATGTTCCTTTCCCAACTGTGAACCAGTCTCTTGTTCCATGTCCAGTTCTAACTGTTGCTTCTTGATCCGTATACAGGTTTCTCAGGAGACAGGTAAGGTGGTCTGATATTTCTATCTCTTTAAGAATTTTCCACAGTTTTTTATGATCCACACAGTCAAAGGCTTTAGCATAGTCAATGAAGCAGAAGTAAATGTTTTTCTGGAATTCTTTTGCTTTCTGCATGATCCAATGAATGTGGGCAATTTGATATCTGATTCTTCTGCCTCTTTGAAACCCAGCTTGTCCAACTGGAAGTTCTTGGTTCATGTGCTGCTGTAGCCTAGCTTGAAGGATTTTGAGCGTAACCTTATTAGCAAGCGAAATGAGCACAATTGAGCAGTAGTTTGAGCATTCTTTGGCATAGCTCTTCTTTAGGATTGGAATGAAAACTGACCGTTTCCAATGCTGAGGCTACTGCGAAGTTTTCCAAATTTGCTGACATACTAAGTGCAACACTTCACAGCATCATCTTTCAGGATTTTAAACAGCTCAGCTGGAATGCCATCGCCTCCACTTGCTTTGTTCATAATGATGCTCCCTAAGGCCCACTTGACTTCACACTCCAGGATGTCCGGCTCCTAGGTGAGTGATCACACCATCATGGTTACCCAGTTCATTAACACCTTTTTTTTTTTTTTGTATAGTTCTTCTGCGTATTCTTGCCATGTCTTATTTCTCTCTTCTGCTTCTGTTACGCCCTTACCATTTCTGTCCTTTATTGTGCCCATCCTTGAATGAGATGTTCCCTTGGTATCTCTATTGAAGGTAATTAACGAGAAATTCTTTCCCCACACACTAACACTGAGCTCATCCAACAAAACCAAAGACCACAGATGTTACAGGATAACTGGTTAGTCCCCCTCCTGATCAATATTTAAATCCACCCTCCTAACCTCACGTTTACCTGAAGGAAGAGGCCTCCAGTCGGCCGCACTGACATACGTGTAATCATATGAGGAAACCGATGTAAATCTAGTAGCCCAAATATGAAGTGCCATAAAAAATAAACGTTGATAATCTCATTTTATTCTTAACTATTAAACTTGGAAGGCATGGATTTCTAGGTGAACTTTAGCTAATTATCATAAACTGCAAGAAAACAGGCGCGTCTACTTGACTCCTTCACTCACTTATGAGCTGACTCAGTACCTTAGTTTTAGCAGCCTCTGCAAAAACAGGTAATAAGAAACTCGACTAAAGGACATCATCTGTTGGCTGCTGCTGCTAAGTCGCTTCAGTCGTGTCCAACTCTGTGCGACCCCACAGATGGCAGCCCACCAGGCTCCCCCATCCCTGGGACTCTCCAGGCAAGAACACCGGGGTGGGTTGCTAGAAGCACACTAAAAGTCATGGCCATGCACAAGATTTTCCCGAGGGTGCTTAGGGCCACTTGAATCGCAAATTTTATCCTGTCTTCATCCTTCAAGTGATAAATTCAACTAGTGACATGGCCTCCTATTAAAAAAAAAATGTACCTGAGAGATATGTGGCCTCTAGATGAGTAAAAGCTCTTTTAATAGAAAGTGAAATGGAAATGTGTTAGTTTGCCTTTGACATGTGATTCCATCCTTTTAACTTCCTCCATGGGTTACAAGTCCAGTGTGTGTGTGTTGGGGCGGGGGGGCAGCAAGCCCATTATTGATTTCTATTTTTTAAAAAATGTACTTATTTGGCTGTGCCAGGTCTTATTTGCAGCATGTGGGATTAGTTTCCTGACTAGGGATCATATGCGGGCCCTTTGCGTTGGGAGCTTGGAGTCGGAGCCACTGAACCACCAGGGAAGTCCCTATTGTTCTAAGATGTATAAAAACAGTGCTACACACAAGCGTGCACACGATAATCTTAAGCAACAAATGAAATGAAAGCTACCAAATAAAATCACCATGGGCTTTCCAGGTGGCGCTAGTGGTAAAGAACTCGCCTGCCAATGCAGGAGATATAAGAGATGTGGGTTCGATCCCTGGGTGGGGAAGATCCCTTGGAGGAGGGCATGGCAACCACTCCAGTGTTCTTGCCTGGAGAAGCCCATGGACAGTGGGGCCTGGTGGGCTACAGTCCATGGGGTCGCAAAGAGTCAGACACAACTGAAGTGACTTAGCACGCAGGAGTACCACCTTATGGATTTCTTCAGAAAAGAAAAGTGGGGTCTGTTGTGACTGCCTTTTGCAAGTCACGATGCAGTAGTGATGATAAACATTANCACTGGGTCTATACTTTGGTTTACTATTATTGATGCTGCCATTATTATACCTTCATAAAAGCAATATATATATTGATTATAGAAATTAAGATATTACAGAGGAATAGAAAGGAAAGGGGAAAATCACCTGTAACTATGTCTAAAATAGTTTGGTGTCTGTTGTCTGTCACTTTCCTAACCACATAAACAATATTTCATATGTACATGAATATCTATGTCTATACAAACTATGGCTTTCCAGGTGGCACTAGAGGTAAAGAATCCACCTGCCAAAGCAGGAGACGCAAGTTTGATTCCTGGGTCAGGAAGATCCCCTGGAGGAAGAAACATCAACCCATCCAAGTATTCTCACCTGGAAAACTCCATGGATTGAGGAGCCTGGTGGGCTACAATCCATGGGGGTTATAAAGAGTCAGACATGACTGAGTGAGTGAGCACACACACACAGACAGTAATTTTTCAAAATTCTCATCATGCTCCTGCTCTGCTACTGCTAAGTTGCTTCAGTCGTGTCCAACTCTGTGCGACCCCATAGACGGCAGCCCATCAGGCTCCCCCGTCCCTGGAATACTCCAGGCAAGAACACTGGAGTGGGTTGCCATTTCCTTCTCCAATGCACGAAAGTGAAAAGTGAAAGTGAAGTCGCTCAGTCATGTCCGACTCTTCGTGACCCATGGACTGCAGCCCACCAGGCTCCTCCGTCCATGGATTTTTCAGGCAAGAGGACTGGAGTGGGGCGCCACTGCCTTCTCCTGCATCATGCTATAGTGACTGTTCTGTAACTTATCTTTCCAGTTAATAACAAATTATGAATATGTTATTCTGGAACAAAATTTTAATAGTCTATTCACTACAAATTTGCATATAAACTGTATACTATATTTGAACCAATTCCCTATAGCTGAATATTGAAGTTTTAAAAAATGTCTTGCTATTTTAATCCCAGACCTTTGGATGCCAAGCAGAATGGACTAGATTGTATCCTGTGGATCAGTCATTCTCAGGGGAACGGTATTTCACCTCCAGGGAATATTCTGGGAAGTCAGGCAGATGCTTTTGGTTTTCTTGATGTTTGGGGGTTGCTACTCCAGTATTCTTGCTTCAAGAATTCCATGGATAGAGGAGCCTGATAGGCTGCAGTCCATGGGGTTGCTAAGAGNTTTGAACCAATTCCCTATAGCTGAATATTGAAGTTTTAAAAAATGTCTTGCTATTTTAATCCCAGACCTTTGGATGCCAAGCAGAATGGACTAGATTGTATCCTGTGGATCAGTCATTCTCAGGGGAACGGTATTTCACCTCCAGGGAATATTCTGGGAAGTCAGGCAGATGCTTTTGGTTTTCTTGATGTTTGGGGGTTGCTACTCCAGTATTCTTGCTTCAAGAATTCCATGGATAGAGGAGCCTGATAGGCTGCAGTCCATGGGGTTGCTAAGAGCTGGACACGACTGAGTGACTTCACTTTCACTTTTCACTTTCCTGCACTGGAGAAGGAAATGGCAACCCACTCCAGTGTTCTTGCCTGGAGAATCCCAGGGATGGGGGAGCCTGGTGGGCTGCCATCTATGGGGTCGTACAGAGTCGGACACGACTGAAGCAACTTAGCAGCAACAGCCACTGGTATTCAGTAGCTTGGGCACCCAGATGCCAGCTGCCCTGCCGTGTGCAAAGCGGTCCTGAGCCAGAAAAAGCTGCCCCACATCCTGCAGGACTTTCACATGTCCTGCAGGAGCCCAGGAGCCTGATTATGGTTACCAGAACCTATTTCACAAGCAAATGCAAACTATTCTTTGCCCATTTAAAAAAAACACTAAGTTTTCTATTATCATGTAAATCAAGGGGAAATGTTTTCTTCAATGCTTTACCAAGAGTGGTGTGTCTTGCTTTGAAAACTATGGGGCCTTCCCCAGTGGCCCAGTGGTTGAGACTGTGGATCCAGTGCAGCGGGCATGGGTTCAATCCCTGATCAGGAAACTAAGATCCCACATGCCACACAGCACAGCCAAAAAGTAAAAATTAAAAAAAAAAAAAAAAGAAAATTATGTCTCTAAAATCATCACCCCATTCCTATTATTTGCATCAGCAACAACTTTTAAGAGTCATGTTCATAGTGATTCTAACAGGATATGTAAGGATCTTATCACTTCCTCATGCTTTCTAATCTTGTTGTGCCAAATGTTTATATAATAAAATACATATCTTTAAAGATTATTATTCCTTCATATGACCAGTAACACCTTCTGCTACCTTTTAGAAAATTCCATGTAGGTAGAGGCCTTATTTTCTATTGGTTTCATCTTCAGAGAATAAAGAGAGCAGCAACAGAATTTATTACAAACAGTAGTTGGTGGTCGATCGGGTGGAAAGCTGTGACTAGAAGAACAAGGAAAGCATTCAGAGGCCTTCAGGAGGAAAATGAGGGGATAAGACAGGGCAGCAGGTATGACTGTATGGAGAGAAGAAAAAATAAACAGGAGACAGAGACCAGAAAAGATGCAAGAACAATCTGCTTAGGGAACTGATGAAGACCTAGAAGGAGCGATGCCTGAAAAAAGAAAAAAAAAAAAGAATAGCTCTAAAGGAGGACAACTTAAAAAGGAGTCTGGAACTCAGTGGATGCCAGGGTCAGAGAGGGGCTATCACAGCAGCAGGAGAGTGAGTGTGTTCTCAACAAGTCTCACACGTGCACATGAGCGCACAGAGACACACACACTCTTACACACGGACACATTCAAACTCCAGATTCATTGCCAAATAATCTTCCTCCCCTCCTCCTGCCAGAGGGAAGACTTCTCACTCCATTGATTCTGAACTCTGACAGCTCCGTCTGACACGAGTCTGATGCGGGCGGGCAAAGCCTTATTCGGTTTATTTATTTGTTTGTGATTCTCCAACCAAGATAAACCCCGAAACAAATTTCAAGTGTGCTTTAAGTACACTCTAGGTTATAAATCACACACTTGCGTTCTCCTACTACAGTAAGCATGAAATCACATAGATCATCAGCAGATATACATGCTTCCCTGCCTTGCTGAATTCACGCACGCACGTCCATGCCAAGAGAGAGGCTAACAGGGAACTTAGGCTGAGCACCCATGATGACTCATCTGCAGCATACGAGTTTATGAATCAGAAGAAACCAGAACAAGTAGAATCAGGGGATACCAGGCTGGGCCAGGGACCCAAGGTTCTAACCGGCAGAGAAGCGTTTCCAAAATGAAAGGATGGAGANTATGCTTCCCTGCCTTGCTGAATTCACGCACGCACATCCACGCCAAGAGAGAGGCTAACAGGGAACTTAGGCTGAGCACCCATGATGACTCATCTGTAGCATACGAGTTTATGAATCAGAAGAAACCAGAACAAGTAGAATCAGGTGATACCAGGCTGGGCCAGGGACCCAAGGTTCTAACCGGCAGAGAAGCGTTTCCAAAATGAAAGGATGGAGACTCACGGACATTAATCATGAGAGCACAAATGCTGGCAAAACCTGCAGGGAGACGAGACGGCCCCGACTCTTATTCAATTTCCAGTTAAGATTAAAACTGTATTGTGTGCTGACTTACCTGATTTTAACTTATATACCCATCTTGATTTCAAATTTTCTGAGATGAGATCATGTAAATACTTCTTTAAACAAAGGAAGAGTGAGGCCACCGTATCCCCAAACATAAAAGGGACCATTTCGTTGTCCTGATCCATGTCCGTGCAATGGTCCGTAAAAGATGAACATCACCTTCTCCTATGCTTCTCTTAACAATCACAAAGAGAGAATGGCCACCATATTTTTCTCAGCTGTTAGCAATTATCCCCCACATCGCCAAACAAGGCCTGATGCATTCCATCAAAGCAAACAATGTCCCTGGAAACATCACAATTAAATTCTCACACCATTAAGCTCTTGTTTCTTTTTGAATCACTTACTGTCTGAAATGTATTCTTTAGTATTTTCTCATTTGTACCATGTGACGTATGAAAGGCAAGCCAGATTTTGCCTGAAACGGCCCATGGAGGGCTTGTGTAGGCAAAGACACAGGTAACTCTGTCCCTCTCTCCCTATCTCTGCTGCCCGATGGCAGGTTCAAGGTAGACTGTTTATATATTGGGTATGTACTGTGCTACCTTGCAGGAGACTAAAGGAGCCACGAATAAACGGAAAGTGACCCAAGGCAAAAGAAGACGCTGCAGGTAAGGATCCAGGGCTACAGCTTGAAGGTCATGATCGTCCCACCGCCACCCGACTAGGCGCGAATTCCAAGCACCTCATTGTGGGAGACGGGCCTCCATCTGCGCACGCCACTCACCTGCTCTCATCCTACCTTCCGCACTGCAGCCCACCCCACTATGTTGGTCTTCCACCACGCCCTCCTCTCTCAAGCCTCTGGGCCATCATGCTGTGATTCTTCCTGGAACCCGCCTGACTGGCAGCTACTCACTATTCAAGATTCCGATCTTCTGTCACACACACAAGGGTGATATCCTTTCTCTCTGCCTTTACAGGGTTTCTCTCCATCTAGGCACCTATGAGTTCCCGTGTGATGATCTCGTCTGTCTCCTAGAATACGAGATTCCCAGGACGGGAACCAAGTCCCTTACGTGTGTATCTCCCGGGCCAGGCATAGCGAGCACCTGATTGGAAAGTTTTCCCTTTTCTTCTAGAGGGCAAGGAGAAGGGATACCATCTATCGACGCTGTTAAAACTGTCATTTATTTCCCCACTGAGGGCAGAGAGGGGTTTGCAAATAGTAGCTGTTACTGTCAGGCCCATATAGCTAGCTCACTGTGCTGGAGAGGGAGCAGGCAGGGGATACAGGGATACAGGGCTCCTGACTTGACGGGACCCAAGAACTTGCTCTTTACAGAGTGCTCTGGGGATGCTTATTCAATTCAATCTGTACTCTGTCCATGCAGCGGGGAGGTGGGGTCATGGAAGGTCGACTTGGGAGACTTCAGAGTTCTTGGAAATGTGGGTTAGGAGGAGGATGCTCCCTGGCAAGGCCATGCTGGGGGAGGTGCAGGAGGGACACAAGAAGTCCCCAGTGCCCGAGGCCTCTCCTCACTCGGGATGGCCAGCCCTCCCCAGCTGTGTTGAAGGTTCCCTGCAGCATATTCAGTTCGATGGTGAGCTGACATTCATTGCTGGGATCTTTTTCTTTTTTATCATGTTAGCCCCTTGGGCAAAAGATGCAGGGTCTTTGTTGACAGAAAGAACAGAAAGTCTTACATTGGCAAAGGGGAGCAGATTTAGACTTTAAGGTTACCTTCTAGTGAGGTGATGCAAACAGCCACAGACAAGCACCAGTGGAGATGAAGAAAGAAGCCATTCATTGTATGACATTAGCCATTGCCAGTGCACATGCTCCGAAGCGCACCGAGAATTAGAACTTCGTATAAATTCTACAACCATTTTGCAAACAGCACAATTATTTTGAATCTGTGTGTGTGTGTCAAGTGTGTTGGCTGGTCAAATGTAAACAATGCTTACAAATGTTTGGTGTGTGCTTAGCTTTTAATATACTAAGAACCACCTCTCTAGAACTTCAAGAAGATCTTGCCAGTCTGGAATTATTTACAGGCTCAATAGACAACGGGCATTGGATNAATTATTTTGAATCTGTGTGTGTGTGTCAAGTGTGTTGGCTGGTCAAATGTAAACAATGCTTACAAATGTTTGGTGTGTGCTTAGCTTTTAGTATACTAAGAACCACCTCTCTAGAACTTCAAGAAGATCTTGCCAGTCTGGAATTATTTACAGGCTCAATAGACAACGGGCATTGGATCTATTTCATCGGAAGGAAAGATGTGATGTGCTTATTACTCACCAAATGAAGTTTTGCCCAGAATTCAGGTCCTTCTTCCATCTGTCTGAGGCTTGGTGGAATGTACCAAAAACAAATATTGGCATATTCAGGCTGAAGAGGGAGAAAGTTTGAAAGCTGTTAATTAATCTTAGAAGGCAGTTTAACTCTCAGCTAGTTTCTCTGAGTCATCGTATATGTCTAACGTTGGTAACATCAGAATCTGATCGATTAGACATCCATCCTGCCTTACTTTCAGTACAGCTTATTGGGAAATTTTCTTCTTGGTTGGTGTACCCAGAGAGTGCTATTTCCTCTGGATATGGGATGAGCACAAGATCAAGAATAAACACGATTAAGTTAGAAGCTGACCCAACACAATCTAACTAAGCATTAGTTATAGCGTCTGACACGCACACACCCNGCCTTTTGAATCACGTTTTAAACTTTCTTCCTTCAGTCAGTTTCAGTTTAGATATCTCGGAAGTGACAGATCTGGGGTCTCTTTGCCCAGCCTCTTTGAGAATGGTGTGGCTTCAGTGCCACACATTTGAAAACTGGTGAAGCCCTTTTTGACATTTCATTTCATTGGAGGAAATTTGATGTGCCACTTGGTGGAATACCTTTATGATAAATCATTCCTCAAATTATTAAAACTTGAAAAAAAAACCAAGTTTTTTAAAAAATAAACAGTAAACCTTGAATATTCACAAAGAGTGTTCATATTGAGTTTTCCTGTCTCTGTCTATCTAGCTTGTATTTTATATAGTTTCTTCAAATGCTTTCAAAGCACTAAACTGTATTTTCAGAGTAGAATTATTGACATGCCACTTAATTGCCTACATATATGAAAGCCTGACCTCTTGGGTGTCTTAGGACCACATTTAGCCCATATTGTCTAATGCTGTAACACTGAGAAGGCATAAGAAGGAATCCAAGTGTCCAGACCAGGCAGGTGATCGAATGGCACAGAGTCTGTAGCAATGAAGGTGTCATCATCATTTTTAAAAATTCATGAAGACGTAAAGAAGTGTCATGAAAGAAAAGATGGGTTCATTCTACCCTGATTTTCACAGAGAAAGAAAGGAGCTATATTCCAAGGAATAAAGCCAGTGCTTTCATGTCAATTCCAGCAAGGATTATTGAGCAAATAACATGAGACTCTTGGGGAAAAAAGGTCAATGGTCACCAAGCTGTAGTGGCTCGCATTCTCTAAAACTGAGTTTTGTCCAAGAAACTATTCTCCCTTTCTGCAATATTAGGTCACCACCACCACAATAACAATAAAAGCCAGCACTATGCTTTTTAATAAGTATAACTGTAGAGTCTAGCACATAGACCGAAATGATCAGTCATGCAAATATAGAATGGAGAAGGGGGTCATGATGGATTTTATTTGACTTCAAGCTCACAGATTTTAAGTAACCAATTACACTACTGAAAAATTCCAAAGACAGCACTTGGTAGCACAAAGAATCTGGGTCTTGGAGTCACATGGATGCAGTCTGAATCCCAGCTTCACCAGATCTTTGCTTGGACAGGTATCTCTAAGCTTCAGCTTCCTGATCTATAAGATGGAGATTGCACTGTCTACCGCACAGAGTCGGCTTGATGAGTAAAGGGATTATTTCCAATATTCACCATCACATATGGCACACAGAAGGCACTCTCCTATGTAGCAACTATTATCTGGAAATATACTGGTAGGAAAATACGTCCTCTTCAAGTGGATGAACAGCACCATTAAAATCTCTACTACGTGAGACACATCATTGTGCTAATTTCTGCCTATATATTAGAAGGGGACCATGAAAAAACCATAGCATGTCAGAAGAAGGGCAACTTACATGTTCAATTTAATAAGAAACAGAATAGAACTCAAAAATTTTCTATGTTCTAGATATAAAATGTAGAAAAAAAGTGACTTACTCTTAATGCTTATCTCTAGGAACTCAGACAATAGTAATAAAGCTATTAAAGATACAGGTGATCAAACTGCAATGGGATGAGTATTTTAAAAGAAGAACTTTCTCATAAGCCAAGAAACGTTCCTGACAAAGCAAACGAGCTCACATGTAGAGGCCAGTGTACCCAGGGTGATGATAAGCGCTTGGGACGAGCAGATGTCAGCGTGTGCTGAGGAAGGGTGATGCTGGAAACAGAGACAGGCGTCCTTCGTGAAGGGCTTCCTCGTCAGCCATGCTGGGCAGAGGGGCTTCATCCCAGAAGCAACTAGAGAGCTTCAGTCCAGGGCACAGATTTCATTTTATTAGAGAGCCCTCATGGTGGCTGCAGTATGGAGATGGGCTAAAAGGGTGGGGATGAGTTGGGAGACAGTGCCGACCTGGGGGAGCCTGAACTAAGGTGGTAGCTGGAGGAGTGGGGAAGGGAAACAGTGAAGGCAGGATCAAGACTTTTTAAAGGTGGATTGCTGCTGCTGCTGCTGCTGCTGCTAAGTTGCTTCAGTCGTGTTCGATTCTGTGCAGCCCCATAGACGGCAGCCCACCGGGCTCCCCATCCCTGAGATTCTCTAGGCGAGAATACTGGAGTGGGTTGCCATTTCCTTCTCCAATAAAGATGGATTAGAGTTCTAATAAAAGAGAAACCTGCTCATAGCTCTACTGGAAAAGAGTTCCAAAAATTCATCGGGAAAATGAATTTATCAAACTGTTGATAAAGAAAATGGCTACACCTCAGCTTTAGAAATGATGAATTTGAGGCTCCTGAGAGAGTCTAATTGAAAATTTCAGGACATACAAAGGTCTAGAGTTCAGGAGACAAGTCAAGGATGGAGACGTAATTGAGATGACTTATGACAAAGCTCTAGATACGGATAAAACATTTCAGGTAGAGTATGTAGACATAAGAAAGGACCAAGACAGAAGATTCCAGAACATTTAAGTGGTACCCAGATGAAGAAAACTGGGTTTTCTTATAGAGCTGGAAAAGAAAAAGTCATATGGAAAGGAGAAAAACTAGGAGAGAAACCTAAAGAAGCCAAAACAGGAGTGAATTTCAAGAGGGATAAAGTGGATAATAGTACAAAATGCTGCAGAAATCCAACAAGGAGATTAAAGAGTGTGCACTAGATTTAGCATTTATAGGATTGTTGTGATCTAATATAACTACATAAAAACTATGTTTAAAAAACCACAAGTTGCAATATGCTTGATACATATAGAATCCTAACAGTAGGATGCAATAAATATTAGAATACAAATAATTAGAGCTCCCTGGAAGAGGAATACACTGCGAACTCTCTTACATAGGAAGTGTTCAGGCAGAAGTTGACTTCCTGTTACAAGAACTACCAAGAGAGGTTTCCTGCAGTGAGCAGGCAGTTGAATAGGTGTCCTTGAAGATCCTTTGTAACTCGGAAAGTCGATGAAACCTAAATAACTCTTTCTAAGGCAGAACTCAGGAAGAGAAAAACAAAAAGTTGAATAATTAGGACTCTCCCAAGAGATCAAAATAAAAAATGTGAATGATAGTATAAACCTCTAGGAAACCATCTATTAGATCTTAGGTCCAACACAGAAAAATAGAATTTTCAGGGCCCTATGAATAATGCAGAATTCATTTGAAATGATCAGTTTCAATCATCTTCAAGAACATATATGTTATTTTTATTCTTTTTAGGAAAAGATATTCAAGTACTGGATACGCTGTTTGGTGGTGTTCATTTATAGTTTTTAATGTTCCACTTAACACTCTCACAGTGGAAAATATATAAGCCATGACAGACTTTGGTTTTTCGTAAATTGACAGTCTTGCAGTTTTACAGTCCTGGGTTCCCATCAAACCTGTGGTATCTCTTCTCTTAAGTATGCCTCGACTTATATTTAATCAACCCAAGGAAGGCTTTTTTTTTTTTTTTTAACAAAAAGAGGCTAATTAACTTGACTCTTCTATGTGACAGGCATGGTCTAAATTTACTTTATTTCTCTAAATGGATACAGAGAGAAGAGGTACATGCAGGTCATATAAGAATCCCTTTTAACGAGGAACTTGGAGAATCACTGAAGAAACCATCTTTCGCTGCTTTGGGGCCATCTGGCTCCCAGAGATAAAATAACCAGGGCAGGAGGCGGCCTAATGATTACAATCCACCTTAACTTTCATTGCAAGGATGTGAATGCTTGCATTTCCCTAAAGCTGATGGCAAGATTTTAAGCCTTTAGGAAGAATATATACACAACCTTTAAATCAGTTCATAATTTTTCTCATCACTTTTCCTCTCAGCTCTATCAAAAGTCCGTGCAGTTCTGAAGTGTGCAGCACTTTTCATAAACCTGTTAGCTCCCACCACCAGAGAAATAAAGAAGGCACTTCAAACTTGAGAAAATAAAGAAGCAATTCAATCTCAAGAAAATGCAAGATGGTAACTCAAACTCAAAATCAAAAAGGTGGTTCAGACTCAGACTCAAGCCAATCACGCCATTGTTGCTTCATCCTTATATAATACGTATGTATCTCTAGAAAATACAGACATTTTCTTCCTTAGATACAGTGCCATCATCCTGTCTAACAAAATTACTGATAATTCCTACCAGTTCATACGAGAAATTGCCCAACTGTTTCAAAGTTTACTGTTTATAATTGACTCCTTTAAACTAGGACTCCAGCGTCTACCCATTGCCTTCGGTTGTCCTCTCTCAGGAGTCTTACCCTGAAAATGATTATCATCACTCTCCTCTATTTTTCTTCATGCCACTGACCTGCTGAAACCAAGTCAGCTGTCCTGTGGAATGCTCCACATTCTAAATGTCTCCTGGCTTCCTTCTAGTCTTGTTAGAAAGTTATTTAAATATGGATTCTTCTGCTATTTTTGCAAGTCCCTTTCTATCTCTAGTGTTCAAGGGGTTTGAATTCTTAGAACCTTCTGACCTGATGTCCCCTTGGCAGACAGTGAGGAAATCCACAGCCAGGAGTCTCTAGAGAGTGTCTCCCAAAGTTGCCTGAGGGCCCTCCTCACACCCCACTGGTGTTGACCAGTTACTGGCACTGGTCTCCCAACTTGTCTTGCTTAGTCTTTTCTTGTCCTCCCCTCACCATCACCCTCCTCTTTCTGGTGACATCCAGCACCGTCTTTCAAATGGAAATCAGACTCCCTTCTGCTTAAAATTTCTTCCAGGGTAATTACACTTCAAGGGGGTATTACAAAAGCCAAAGGCCTTTGCCAGCACCTACATGGCGCCAGCAGTCTCCGTCTCTGTCCACCGCTCCACACCAGCACCTGCTGTACCCTCACCTTGCCCCCCTTTGGCTCCTCAAGGGGGCAGAACTTTTTCAGTTTCATGCCTTGCGGATTCTGGAACACCTTTCCCTTGAACCTCTGCATGGCATGCTTCTCACCCACGCACAGCAGGTCTCAGCACCAAGAAAGCCCCCGGGGGCCCTCCCTGCACCCAAACCAAACAGGCCCCCCCACCCCCACCACCATTTCAGCATGTTGGTTTATTTATCACTCTGTTTATTCCCACATCTGGAACTGTCCAATTAGCTATTCATAATTATTTATTATCGCTCATGTATCTCTTTTATTGTTTCCTTAGTATCTGTTTTACTGTTTCCTTAAGACATCCCGACCCTGATGTTCCTCATTTAACAATCTGCTTGCTTAATTGCCTGTTACTTTCCCTTTGAATGTAAGCACCATAAGAGCAGGGAGCTTCCCTGTCTGGCATCTCCACCGCACAGCAATTGCTCAGTAAATCTTGCTGAATGAATAAACGCCAAAACATAGCCAAATTGCTAATACATAGGATAGATTCCTAGGCTATAGCCGCTAGGTGATTTTTACATCATCTTAAAAGTTGCTACAAAGTATACACTATAAGAAGGTCTAACTGAACCTCACATTTCATATTTCTTAAAATCAGATTTCAATAATATTTTATCATTTTAGCCATACATTAATATTTTAGAAAAAAAACAATATTCTCTTTGTAACCACTTTGTTTCTTATTTATAACAAACAATCCAACAACAAAATGATTTATTTTCCCATTGTTCCAAAGCTAATAAGCTCTTATTATTCTATAAAAAGAGAAAACTATCCGCACTATTGAACATTCATTTTAATTGATTTTTCACCTACAGGCCCCACTATAACACAGTTCAGTATTTTCCGTACAATCATTATGCAACTTAATATATCAAGATAGAGGTCATAATTTATTCCAAATTATCTTTGGTAATTATTATCGAGCACTTTAATTTTCAATACTCAAAGGCAAGTGTTCTCTGTGAGTCCAACAAAGGAAAAATACTCACTAATAGAATAAATTAACATAATGGACTCTATGAATTAAGCTAATGACTTGCTTTTAAGTCTGCAACACAAAAACCAATGAAATATAACAGATTAGAAAATTACCACCTTCATCACTGTTGACCGACAAAACCGCACGTACAACTCTGTAATCACTTACTTCCATCAGTAACTTGAATCCTTCTCTTTTCTTGATTTCTTCTACTAGGTACCTAAAAAAAAGTCACAATAATATTTATAAACTGCAATCTAAACATTCCATGAACCTGACTGAAATCTAAACATTCCATGAACCTGACTGACATACAATGAAACTATCATATAATTTGCAATGTAGAGACAAGGCTTGGAAATAAGTAAGGGTTCATACACAGATACAGGATTGGATTTAGATAGATACATCTATCTAAATGTAGATAGCTTACTGCAATCCACTGGGCCTGAGTAAAAAGGTATATCTTTTTCATGAGATGATGTCTATCTCACGTGTTAGCATCACACTTTGAGTGAAAGCCACTCAGAGTAGACTGGATACATAACTCTGACCATGTGGGATTTCACATTCATATTCTAGATGGAGATTTAGCATAGATACTTAAATTCTCTGGCTGGCATAGTGGAAAGGGTTTTCAGTGTGTAGTTTTGCTTGTGTGTTCTTTTTAGATCAAGGAAGTGTAACACCCTCTTTCCCAAGGCCAGGCTACAAGGAGCAAAGACTGATCACCGATCTCATGCTAAAAGTAAGTGGATTGTAGACATTAATAGAATGCCTATGAAATTATCACAAATATCAGGGAAAAGAGAATTATCATGCCATAAGCAAAGGCTGCAGCTACATGAAATGTGCAATATTATGGAGAAAAGACTAAAATGACATTGACAATGTGGAGTAAATTAACATTGACTCTGCCCTCCTGGGCTTTGTTATTGTCTATATGGAAAGATAAATCTTTTGAACAACTAATCTTGAAAACAAGGGATTTGATCTTGAGCTTTGAAAAATTCATAGCATTTGACACAGAATTTCAAATTTGGAGGTCAAATGTAAGGAAACAATCAGAGATGATGACAAAAATGTACTTGCCAAGGAATTTTTTATATATAATAGCCAAAAGGAAGGAAGGAAGGAAAAAGAACGGATAGAGGCAGGAGTAGTTTTGAAAATCCTGTCCATAGCATATGGAATTACGATACCATGACCTGGAAGTGCAATACCACAATATGGAACATGATCGTGTAACTGCATTACATACATCCAATTAACATTTAAGGACAACAAAGACATGTTTCCCTTTGGACCTCAATTCCCTTACCTGTAAAACTGGAATAAACTATGCTGATTTTCCAATCTCAAATGGATGTTGTAAAAAAAATTAAATAAAATCACATGTAAAAAATTATAGAGAATATAAACTGTGAAAATGGAGGATTATTATTATGATGTATATTTACTAAAGGACATCCCAGAATGTGGGCATCGAATACATCAGTGAATGTGATGTAATTCTTTTTTCCAAAAACATTTTCTTTTAGTTTTTTTGCATAAGGTTAAATATTGGTGTTCAACATAACGATTATAAAAATAATCTTTAATTTATAAAAAAATTAGATTAACTTTAAATTACTAAAAAATCTTATAAAAATCCTATCAGTATTAAATGGATAAAAATGAGTATTTTATATTGAGCAATAATGTTGTGATACCACACACATGCAGACTCACAAAGTATCTGATGTTCTTTCCACATACTCCTTTCCCTGAATAATTTTTCAGGAGATGTTTCATAGTTGTAAAGTTTTTACACCCTTAGCACACTGCCTAACTTTCAATAAAAGCAATTCTGATGGTCAATAAACCTCAGAAAAATGCTTAAGGTCATTAGTAATCAGAGAAGTGCAAATTGAAATAACAATACTAAACCACGTTGCCCACGGGACACTGGAAACAAATTTAAATAGCGACAACATTTGGTGCTAGTGAATGTGACGGAGAGCAGCTACAAACCTTTTGAACTTAATAACACTCATATATTCTTATACAGCAAGCCAGTTATGAGATGCTTGTGTACCAGGAAAATCTCATCAACACTAAGGTAGGTAGATAGATGGCTTATTGCATGGATGGATGGATAACAGGTTGGTAGGTAAGTGGATAGACTGTTGAATGGATGGATGGTTAGGTAAACAGGTAGATAGGTAGGGAGATGGGTGGATTGTTGGGTGGATAGATGGATAGGCAGGTAGGTAGACAGGCAGAGATAGAAATATAGATAGAGACAGAACTAGAGACAGACAGACAAATGATATACGCATACACATGTGTTACTGAGTCTACATTCCATATGTGTGTGTGTATTCCATATAGAATAATTAGAAACAAAAGTAACATCCAGAAATTGACAAAGGTAAAACAAAAGGTATTATAGCAACACATGTTCTATGATGCAGCTATTAAAGAGGATGGATTATATCCACTTCAGTTAAACCACAGAGACACTCATGATGCCTTAGACATGAAAGCAGGGGACTGAGAGATATAGATAATGTGATTCCACTTTTTAAGAAGCTCTAAAAAAGAAGGCATAAGTGGTCCCTCTCCACGTGTATACATGAGCACGGAATAAAGCATGGACGACCAATCATAAATCCTTGATGTACCCGAGGAAGGGAAAAACAGATGCGGTGCGGAGAAAGGGACTATTCACTCTCTGCAAAGTTTCATAGGTGTGGTTACTTACAATTTTTGAAAAGGAAATTAATAAATGAAAAAATATAAATTACAAAGCAAAATAAAACACACATACAAGCTTTATCTAGACAAGGACCAGCTTTGTGAATCCTATTTTTTCCTCATCTTCTCAGGCACAAATGTAAAGGCAGTCTGCAAACTGAATGCCAGGATTCCATCCTGAGAGGGCCTGAATGAACCCTGAACACCCCCCAGACTACAGAATCTGGGGAATGACTCTAGAAGATTCTAGATGTGTAAATGATCGACTCTGTGACTCTAGGCAAACTCCCCAGCCTCTCTGAGTCTGCCTCAGCTTTCTCACGCACAAAATGGAGAAGGAACAAGGTTGGTAAAGCTCTTCCCCAGTAGATTATGGCTACATGACACGCTGCCTATAGTCTTGATTTAAAATATTTGTCAAACTGGTGAATACTGCTCCTGGGGAAAAGGCATACTAGAGCACTTCTGAATCACTTCCGTTAAAACTCTGCTCTGCGCTAACCATGAGGCTCTGGGTTTTGTGTCAAGGTCAATGTCCTCATTCAGTCACTCTCAGACTCTGTAAAACCTGGTGTAACACTTCAGCTGAACTGAGGGTAGAGGAGATCTGCATAAAGAATTATAACAATAATAAATGGTTTACACCAGAGTTCCCAAACTATTTTTCCATGACATACTGTGCTAATAGGTTTCCCACTTATCCATTCAAATATATTTGAGCAATGTTAGGCTTATCCATTTGATTATTTTTGTCCGAAAGTAGGTGTGTACTTGGCTTAATTCATAAGAACATTTATTGAACTGTTTGGAAGGTTCAATAATGTCACCAAGAATCAGGCTTTCTCAATTATTTCAGCCTGCCCTGTTTGTAGTGTTATTGGATTCTCTCCTGTTCACAAGACGGCAGCCACAGCTCTGTCCATCACATCCACATACGACAGTGTCCCAGGAAGGAAGAGAAGAGGTTAGAAAGTATTTTCTCTTAGTTTCGCTCTGTTTAGGTAAGAATATTTTCCCCAGAAGGCTTCACAGAATTCTTCCTGTCTCTTATTGAGTGAATCTGAGTCATATATCCATCTCTAAAGTCATGATTGGCAAAGAGGGCAGACTTAGACCAATGTTCCCAGTTGGAATATTGCTGTCTATACAAAACGGAGGCTCTGTTGGCAGGGAAAAAGGAAGAATGGTATTTGGATGAACACTCAACAATGTCTGCCTACTGGCTAAAGTGACGTTAAAATTGTACCTATATTTACAAGCCTTTCAGAGACTTCAACGTCCTAACAAACACTTTGAACCTCCAAGAGAGGACTAATGTATTGGTTTGCATTTCTCAAACATACTCGACTCTAGAGACATTTTTTGGAACAACCTCTATTAAGATCTTCTGAAAGCCTATGACCCCACAGAGTGTAGGTTCAAAAATGCTAGTTTCTACACTAGTGCCTCTTCTACAGGGTACCTACCCTCTTCTTAAATAAATGCTTAAATAAATTGAGTTTTGGGGAGGAAATCCAAACAAATTCTGCCTCTGTTCATAGGTGATTTATTCCTCACAACTTTTCAATATATAAAAACAGTCTAAAGATAAAATATGTGAAAGGGAAACTCTATTCTTATCTGATGCAAGCCATAAAAAAAGGAAAGATGTACACTGAAGTTCTGGATAAAACTAAGGAATCACAAACCGCTTCTACCAAAAGGCATCCAGGTATTGTTCAGAAACCAACAATGACTTCATAAAATTCACTGTCCTTTCCACCAAGCTTAGCAAAAGAGAGAAATACTATACATTAGTAAGCGTTTTCACCAATCCTACTGGGTAAAAAAAACTCATTCTATTAAGATTCTGGCTTAGTTTTGAAGTGTACAAAATGAAATCTTGCTCTGAAACATTTCCTGTCCTTCGTTCCATGTATCTGTCTAATACTTGTGTATTTCACTTGCCCTTTCTGAAGGGCATGCATTCCTCTCCGTAAATAGCTTTTCCAGCCCCTTTCTCAATTCACCAGCCTCCTGGAGTCTCCCTGGAGCGCTCTGGACCANAAATCTTGCTCTGAAACATTTCCTGTCCTTCGTTCCATGTATCTGTCTAATACTTGTGTATTTCACTTGCCCTTTCTGAAGGGCATGCATTCCTCTCCGTAAATAGCTTTTCCAGCCCCTTTCTCAATTCACCAGCCTCCTGGAGTCTCCCTGGAGCGCTCTGGACCAAGTGCTTCTTCTGGTCTCGTCTCCTCATGGGAAACTTCTTCTGATGCAATGGAGCCTCCCTGAGTTTCTGAGATTCTTCTCCACCTGGTGTGTGCATGTTCTGCACACATGAGAACACATGGCACGGCCTGTGTGATTCATCACGGACACCTGCATGTTCCATTCTACTGCACTGTGATGTTTCTAAAAAATATAAATATGAGAAAAAGTGCAAACGCTGGCCCTTCTAGAGTCTTCTACACTCTCTCCCTCTGCCTAGAGAAATATACTAGCACAAAGGTGCCATTGGGTAACCGCTTACCTTTTCCATACTGGTACCAATAAATCCCTCAGTATTCATGCAAGTCAATGAAACGAATTCCATCTGAGAGATTACAGAGATTGTGTGTCAAGGGAGCGGATAAATGATACACGGGAGACCTAGCAAAGCAGCAGAATGGGAGTTCCTGAGCTGTTTGTTGTTGTTGAAAAGACTTACGCACATGACTCTTCTGGATTTGCTTTAAAAATTGCCCCTCAGTGAATATCCATTTAACTAGAGTGTAGTAACAACGGCCTACAAGGTGCCCTCAGCAACCAGAAGCCCTGAGGACTGCAACACATTTTCAACTTTCCTAAGCAGATATCAGAGATCACAACTGCCTGCCATCTGCCGGAAATGGTGATTTTTAAACCCCAACCTCCTCAGTTTCAATTACGCTTAATAATCACACGCTGCTTTAGGCTCACA
>SJYA01002694.1:0-16076 GCA_006410615.1 Neotragus moschatus
CAAGGTAAGTGTTTGCATTTGCTAGCAAACCTTACTATTACCCAGTGCGTGAAGGGCGCATGCTCAGAATGGGAGAGCACAGAGCTGAGCAGTGTGTGAAGAGCCCCAGAAGTCCGGAAACATCTCCGACACTTTTTCCTCAATGGCAGCAAGGATATGAGAGATGTTGGGTTTGGCTGTAGCAAGTGCTCTCACTTTTTATTTAATCAGAATTTGCATTGTTTTTCCATTATGGTATTAAAAGTGTGACTGTTGCCTCCATGTGCTGTGGAAATAACAAAGCCCCTAAACAGTTGGTTTTTATCTGTAGCACCTTCCGTCTTAGAGTCTCCCGGGATCTCATAAGCTGATAATGTTCTTTCCAAATGAGCTATTTTGTAATCACACTCCACATGATTGTTTAAAATGATTATTATTGTTTCACCTCAATATAAAAAGATTTATTTGCCAATAGAAAAACTGAGTTTCCCCAGGAATGCTTGTGTTAACTGCCTCTTGGCTCATCAGGGTCTGTGGGACTCTGGAGATGGTGAAATGCAAATGTTAGTTTATGGTTCTGTATATTTTAAGAAAATGAGGAGCTAAATTTCCATATCCAAAGATGTGTTTTACCCTTCTGCTCCAGTTCTCAGAGTAGGGCGTTAACTTCAGCAAAAGGAAGGAAGGATGAAGTGGAGGGGGCCGTGGTGCTCATGGGAGAAGGGAATGGGGCCGGAGGAGCAAGTGAGAGCCAGCTGTGCCTCCCTTTCTCCCCACCCCCCCCCGGCCCCCAGCCCAGGGTTTAGGGTTAGGATCAGATTTCTAAAACTCTGAAGCTCTCTTGTCCAGCATTCCTGAATTTCCATCCATATTGAGCCTGGGCTTCTATTTCATTCATAATTACTGTAAGTAGATACCATCTTACTCAAGACATCATGTCACTGACTGATTTTCTTCCCCTCCCCACCCCCCTATCCCCACCAGTGACTCAGTCCCTGCCTCAAGTTCAGTTCACTTGCTCGGTGGTGTCCGACTCTCTTTGACCCCACGGACTGCAGCACGCCAGGCTTCCCTGTTCATCACCAACCCCCAGAGCTTGCTCAAACTCATGTCCACCGAGTCGGTGATGCCATGCCTGCCTGGTGCTCTTTAATAGTTTCCTGACAATATCGAGACTGCTTTTAGGTCAACAATTTTGTGATGTACTTGGAGGTTTTTATTTTATCCTCCTTCTGCTCACTTTATGCCAAGATTCTACATTATGTAGGTCAAAGCTACACAGTTTTTTTGACTAACCATACGTGGTAATTTTCTTGTTCTGAGATCACCTCCACTTCATCATAAGATGACTGTCTAAATCACGGTTGGCAAACTTTTTCTATTAAGGAGAGAATAAATATTTCAAGCTTTGTGAGCCATATGATCTGTGTTGCAACTGTTCATCTTTACCATGGGCATGTACATGCCACCTTATGCAATATATAAGAATGGGTATGGCTGTGTGTCAGGAAAGCTTTATTTATAAGAAGAAGTGATGGGCTGAACCTAGCCTATGGGCTGTAGTTTGCCAACCCTCTCTCTAAATCATAATTCCCAGTTTCTCCATTTTATGATGTTGAGACAGGACTATACAGGGGACTGATGTCTCTTTAGCTTTGTCATTCTCTGTCTTCCCACATAGTTCGTGAAAGTGTTAGTCGCTCAGTCATGTTTGACTCTTTGCCACCCCATAGACTGTAGCGTACCAGGCTCCTCTGCCCATGGAATTCCCCAGGCAAGAATACTGGAATGGGTACGTTCCCATCTCCAGGGTATCTTCCTGACCCAAAGATTGAACCTGGGTATCGTGTACTGCAGGCAGATTCTTCACTGTCTGAGCCACCAGGGAAGCCCATAGTCAATAAGAAATCTTGAAATCTTTTTTAGGGTAATAGCATCATCTCAGTGGCCTCACCATTGGCTCTTTCTGAACTTGCTTTCTGCTCTTCTCTCCCTTCATCAGTCTAATTCCTCTGGCCTCCTTGCTGTTTCCCTGAAATAACCAGATATGCTCCTGCCTCAGGACCTGGGCACCTGCTCTTCCCTCTGCCTGGAATGCTGTTCCTCTAGGTCATCACAAATATCATTCCATTCTCTTCAAGTCCCTACTCACATGTCACCTTCTCAGAAAGACGTTTTTTCTTGTTCAGTGTTTGGCGAGAAGCATAGGAACAACTAGATATTTCACACAGAATTTAATAGAGGAGACTGGTTTTTGATTCAAAGGCTTGGAGGAGCAGAAGGGATAGGACGGCTTGTATAGAGATTAGGGGCTGAGGAGAGTGGGACAAGGAAAGGGGAAATGGTGTAACCCAGAGCCCATGCTCCCAGTGCCACAGAGCAGGCAGCTACTAGACCCACCACCACCACCATTGCCTTGCAGGAGGACCAGACTGGTCACTTCTACTGGTGCTTGGGCACTTGAAGAGACGTGCACTTGATGTTATCAGAATCACTAACTACAGCATGGATGCTGTTAACCAATCACTCTGTCTGATCAGGGACCCAAGAACCCCCTACTTGACCCTGGTTGCTTGAAGCACCACCAGAACCAGGAAGAATACTGCTTTATCTTTTCCACTGGTGCTTCCCACCGGCAGAACCTAACTGGTCCTAGCTGCAAGGGAATCTAGAAAATGTAGCAAGTTTCCAGCCCATTGCTACAGAGAACTGACTCTAGAAGGATGAGAACAGGGCAGAGACATGTTGAGTCAATAATCAGTGTCCCCTGTCCACTCTGTGTAAATTGACAACTCTCCATAGTCCATCCCTTTCCCCTACTTTTTCTCCATAGCTCGTATCACTGCCTAACATATGATTTCATACTTTCTTGTTTATTGTCTGTCTCCCTTCCTAGAAAATAAGCTCAGTGACAGCAGTGATTTTTTTTCATAACTGTACCCCCATTTTCTAGAAGAATGTGTGGAATCCAGGGAGCATTCAGTAAGTATTTGTAGAATTAGTGAATAAATATGACTGCCTTAACAATACCCAGGGTCTACCCCTGGAAACTACTGTGGTTTACAGAGTCAGATTTGACAGCGTTAGAGAATCATAGAAAATAAAGGCTCGGGAGAAAGTCTCTCTCTTTTTCTCTTCTCCTGTTCTCTCACATTTATGTATGTCATTTTCAGAGTTTTTCCCCCTCTGGAAAGCATGTGATTTGAAACATTGACCACTTTCGTTGGCAGTATAAACCTGTTCAGAGAGAGAAACCTACAACTGAATCTATTTCAGTTCTTTGGCAAATACTTCAATGTCTTTGGGGAGTTTTGTGAGTTTTCTGGGGCTGCTGTAACACAGATTGGGTGGCTTATACAGTAGAAATGAATTTTCTCCTAGTTCTGGAAGCTGGAAGCCCAAAATCAAGGCATCTGCAGGGTTGGTTCTGGGAGCCTTTGGGGAAGGATCTGTCCTCATCCTCTGCTTAGCTTATCAATGGTCATCTCCCCCCTGAGTCTCCTTGTGTTGTCTTCCCTCCGTGTGTAAATGTGTCCAGATTTTCTCTTCTGATAAGATCACCAGTCATATCAAATGGGGATTCATCCTAATGACCTCGTTTTAATATAATTACCCTTGAAATGTACAGCTTTAACTCCAACATGCTTCCATTTTGAGATTCTGGAGGTTAGGGCACCAAGGTAGGACACAGTTCCATCAAGAGCAAGAGTCGAGGCAGATCCTCCCCCAGTTCAGTTCACTTCAGTCGCTCAGTTGTGTCCGACTCTTTGTGACCCCGTGGACTGCAGCATGTCAGGCTTTCCCTGTCCATCACCAACTCCTGGAGCTTGCTCAAAGTCGTGTCCGTTGAGTCAGTTGCCTATATTTCAGCCTGGGGTTTTGAACCAATGCTTTCAGGTTCACGATGAAAAGCCTTGCTCACTTCTGATCTTCTGTGTTTCGCATTTCCAGTTTCCTCCTAGATCGCTGAGGGAATATGGTGACATCACACTTCTTGTGTTGTTTTCTTGAACCTTCAGAAATCGTGTCTTCAGAGGTGAACGTGGGACAGATTCTTTACAAGCACCGTCCAGAGCTGATTGGGTGAGTATAGGTGTCCATCAAGAGGTTAGGTGTCAGCTATTCCAACAAAAATATCAGGATTCCATTGGCAAGGAAAGGGGCTCTGTGAATGTCCTGCACGTTAGCCCTGTGATGAATGTTTCAAAAGGCCAATAAAGCAGATTGCATAGCAAGGAACCCCTCAGACCGTGAAATTACACAGCACCTTTGGACTGGTAATGCTGGTCCTGTGTTTATAGCTCGGTGTTCCATTAGGAAGGATCCTGACTTGGTAGCTGATGGGTGAGCCAGCAACTATGACTTAGAGGAAGGTTCTGCAGGAAGACATACCCTCTCTGACCTTGATGTAAATTACATCTGTCACAGAACACACAGCTGAGCTCTTGTCTTGCTTGTCTGTGTGCAGACTTGTTCTATGAACTGCCCGTCAGATATCTTTCCATTCTCTTCCTCGAATATTGAGTGACCTTGGAAATAGCCTAATCTATCTTGGCCGATTGAAGATAGAGAAAACAAGCAAGGGAAACAGACCTGCTGGTTCCTGCTATTGATCAGTGGCTTGAATGAAAGCTCATTATGAGTTGGAGAGATGTGTCAGACACGGATGTCAAGAGTGGAAAAACTCAAAACAGACCCTGGCATCAGGAAGAAGCGATACCAACAACAGCAACAATAACAATAGCACACACATCAGAAACTATTGTGCTTTCCTTGGTTAGTTTTATTCTGGGTATTTGGCCATTTCTTCCCAGTCGTGGGGCTTCCTAGATGGCTCAGCAGTAAAGAATCTGCCTGCTAATGCAGGAGATGTGGGTTTGATTCCTGGATTGGGAAATGGCAACCCACTCCAATATTCTTGCCTGGGAAATTCCACAGACAGAGGAGCGTGGTGGGCTACAGTCCATGGGATTTCAAGAGTCAGACACAGTGACTGAGCAACAACAGTAAAACCCCAATCATGGGAAGCTATGCAAGAGAGAGAATTCCTAGAAATCGTCATTTAGTTACTCCAGTCCCCTCACTGGATAAACTGAGGCCGAGAGGGATGAAATAACTGCCCAGAATCCCACAGGGAGTTTGCAGCTCTGTAGGGATGCTCAAACCATGTCTGAGTCCATCAAAATCCAGGTTCTTTCTCTCACTTTATTCAACTTCTCCCTCTTGCCCAGTGCTGTGTCTCAGGATCCCAGCGTTAGAGTCTGCAGTGTGAACCTTCTGGCTCCAAGCCGATCAACACAGTTCTCAAAAGAGCACAGAACTGAACCCATGTGGATTCAAATTGCTGACACCAGACATGTAAATCGGACATTCCACTTTACCTGCTTGAAACTTACATCCTCAGTTTTTTTTTAAAAAAATGACATACACATGTTCATTCACCTTGTTTGTCTGGGAGGATGTGATATTAAAATGAATCTGTAGACACACTTGTAGGCACCGGTTACAATACATATTCTCCTGGAGGAGTAATCTCTGAGTCTGTTAATATCTAATAATGCTACAGCCAGAAATAGGTAATCAAATTGTCCCAGCAAGCCCAGGGGGAGGCAGAGCCAGAGCCATGCATTGTGATTAGAAGGAGTGGCATATCTGTCAGGGTTCTCCAGAGAGACGGGACCAATCAGATGCAGGTACATATAGAGAGAGATTTATTTTAAGGAGTTGGCTCACGCTGGGGGCAGAATTCCTCCATCCTTGGGGAATCTCCATTTTCTTTCTTTCAGCCTTCAAATGATTGGAGGAGACCCTCTTACATGATGTAGGATGAACTGCTTTCCATAGAGTTGCTGATTTCAGTGTTAATTACATCCAGAGAATTACTTTTCAACAGCATCTTAACCAGTATCTGATATAAATCTGGGTACCAGGGCCCAGGCCAAGGTGCCACATAGTATTAACCATCACAGGTAGAGATTTCTAAAGTCTAGAGCTTTGAGGGGATGGGGCGTTAGCCTCCTAAAAGGGAAGGAAGAAGTACAGGGGCCAGAGGAGACTCAGCCGCAGAATGTCAGGCTGTTCTTATTTCACTGAGAACCAGACTTGCCTTATAGCCCTGGGGCAAGGTGAATTCTTGAGTCTCGTGTCTAATCACAGAGAAAGTACAAAGGAAAGGGGGAGAGGTGACATCCCCTTGTGGCCTCTGCTTTTCTTCAGCACCTTAGTCCTTTGTGTGCTTGCTAAGTTGCTTCAGTCATGTTTGACTCTTTGGACTGTATGGACCGTGGCTGGCCAGATTCCTCTGTCTGTGGGATTCTTCAGGCAAGAATACTGGAGTGGGGTCCCATGTCCTCCTTCAGGCGATCTTCCCAACCCAGGACTTGAACCCACGTCTCTTGCGTCTTCTGCATTGGCAGGCAGATTCTTTACCATTAGTGCCACCTAGGAAGCCCTCCAGTTCTTTACTGGCTCCAATTCCCTTTTTTCATAGTCTCCCCCACTAATGCCAACCTGCCAGAGGGCTGCACCACCTTCAGAAGCCTTCCCTGTCTGAGGCAGGAAGGAGGCCTGACCTCAGTGGGCCCCTACCCTCTCTATGGGCACCTTACTCACCCAGTCAGCTCTGGACAGTGCTCGGAAGGAAATAATGTGTCCCACATTCACTCTGAAGACTGTCAATGTCATCCTGTAAATGTCGTTTCCTCAAAAGATCACAGGCTCCATTAATTTCTGTTTCTTTGCCTGTGTGGACGATTCCAAACAACAGTTGCTTACATTATAGATTAGATGAGTAGATGGCTTAAAAGGGGAACCAGGTCTGGGCATTCTTGCCAAAGGGGAGAGAAAATCAGTATTTCCTTTAAGAATGCCACCACATATGAGCTCTCGGTGGTGACCCTGTGTATTGCGCATTGCCTGCCCCCTGCCGCGGCTTTGCACGATCCTCTTCCCTCCCTCCTTCCTCCTACTTCTGCCTATTTCTCCCCTTGCTTCCTTTCTCCTCCACCCCGTCCTTCCATAAATGTTTATTGGGTTCCTACTACGTGCCAGCCTACTGTGCAGGGTCATGCTGTAACAATAGTGAGTAGAATAAGCATAGACCTCTCATCACGAGCTTCAGTTTTGGAGGAAGGGTGGCAGAGACAGAACACATATGTTTATATGAAACTCATAAAGTCACAAGTAAGTGGTCATAGGTCAGAGTAAGTGCTGTGAAACAAAGATACAGGGGCATGGGGGCCTTTGGCAAGGGTACTTGATCTAGTCCATGCTGTGAGGGAAGGAGGAGAAACTGGCCTTAGAACTGAGAGCAGAAGGAAGAGAAGAGTGTATTAGATGAAAAGAAGGGATAGAACATTCCAGAAAAGTTAAATGTGCCAAAGCCCTGATGTGGGAGGGAGCTGTCCCACATATAGAACAGGGAGGACACCAGAGAAAGGGGGTGGGGAGAGAGGGGCAGTGGAGATGGGTGGACAGGTGGGAAAGTTAGAGCTACGACCTGGAGACTTGGATTCCCCAAGACCACCAGGCTGATGCGTGGAGAGCAGGTGGTTGCTGCTACAGCCAGCCAGGTGAGAAACGATGACTTTGACCTGGGTGGTGATGGAGACAAATACTTGGAATCTAGAGAATCTGAGGAAGGAAAATCAGCTCAACAATTTAACTAGCTTTGTGACCTTGGACAAGGAAGTTGATTAACTGCCTTGACCTCTGTTTCCTCCAGAGCACAGTGGTGCTGATATTACTGGCCCTCTTGTGTGCCTGGAGAGTCTTCTCATGTCTTCTGGATATGATTCACCCTGCTGTGCGTGGGCACAGGAAGGCGACAGTAAGTTGGCCGTGTCCCTAAGGGACTCACAGTCTATAGAAGACCAAGTTAGTGTCATAAAGTGTGCCAGGTGCATGATCCAGGTGAACAGGCAGGAGGTGAAGAAGGTCAGAGAAGCACACAACTGTGTCTGTGAGAGCAGGGAAGGCTTCCGGGAGGAGGTGATGTCTCAGTCAGCCTTAAAAGGGATGAGTAGGAGCTTGCCAGGTGAAGGCAAGTAGAGAGGCTGGAGAAAATGACATGTGGAAGTGATTCTTACCAGGGGCAGCTTTGTCCCCAAACATCTGGAGTCATTTTTGATTGTCACAGCCAGAGCGATGCTACAGATGGATAGTGGTTAGAGGCCAGAGGTCATGCTGAACATCCCACAATTCACAAGACAGTCCCCCCAAAATACAAAGAATGTCAACTCTGCTGAGGTAAAGGAACTCTGCTTTTTAAGGTAGTTGCTGGAATAATACATGTGAAAAGCCTTAGTAAGTTAGACAGTTCTATATACATAAGTCTCTTAAAATTTTCTAGTCCTTTGTGACATTGTTATCACATGTGACTGAAGAGCGGAAGTGACTGTTGCTGTTGCATGAAAGCCTGCATGTGCGTCGGGACTCGCACTTTATTATCGTGGTTTGTTAAGAGGCAGGGATGATGTTATGGAGGAACGAGGCAAGAATGCAGGACATTGAAGTCCCTGTTAGGAGGGTGTGGAACCTGACGGCGGCTGGGTGACCCTCTAAGCTGTGTGAGCTGACAGGCTTGCTTTGATATCCCACCCGTTTGCTTATGCTGAGAGGCAACTAAAACATAACTGCTCTCATTTCTCAGCATTAAATCACAAATAAAATGAAGCCCAGAATGGCCTTAACTGAGGCATAGTCATTAGATACTTTCATTTCTTCCTCCCTTTCCTGAGGAGTATCCCAGTTCCTTGGCATATGGCTGAGTTGATTTTATCCACGTTCAGTCTCTTTAAAGGTAGGAGGGAGTAAGGAAAGGTGAAGATCGTGCTGTCTTATCAGGAATGCTGTTGCATTGCAGGACCCTTTAGATTTTGAAGAGGACTGGATTATTTTAGAAAATACAATAACCACACACCAAAAGAAAAAACAAAACAAACAAACAAAAAAAACCTCAACACAAACCGATTTTCCAAGGTCAAGTAATAGAATGCCACATGTAACCCAAATGCTCTCTGGGTCCATGAAATTACAGTTCTCAGATCTGAAACCACCAGGTTTAAAGAAGAATGCGCCTCTGACTGTCTGAAATGAAACTTTCTTTGCTTTATATGGGGTGCACAGCTTTGAGTGCTGTGGTTTCTTTGCAGGTATTTCAAACCTCTATTCCATCCCTTTTTCCAGGGGCGGGTGAATGTGGCTCTGAATAATCTTAGATAGGCGTTTCAGCAGGTGGTACCTCTTGTGCTCTTTTGTATCTATTTCTATGAATTACCTCTGTGTGTCTGATAATAATCTCCCTATTCTTAAAGTCACTTCATGACCCTCCATTTTCTATTGAATTAAGCACAGACTCCTTAGCCTGTGTTAAAGATACTGGTTGCAAGTAACAGAGTCTGACTCAAGCAAACAGGGTAGCTGAGTGAACCAAAGGAAGAGACGGATATCCAAGGCTTGGGAACGGTGGGACCCAGAAATGCCCCAGGGCCTCAGAGCCCAGAATTCGTGGCCTGGCCTCTAGAAAACCGCCAGGGAGTGAGTGACTCGGGTCCAGCTACTCTTGGTGCTTGGGTATCTGAAGAATACTTGGATTCCCACAGTAGTGATTCGGACTGGTCCAGCTTGGGTCAAGGGCCCTGCCCGACACCTTGGAGCAATCGATGTGGTCAGGGGGAGGTACTAGAGTTGGCTTAGTTGGGTCACATGATACTTGCTGGCATCGGTTACCAGCAGGAGAGAAGAGGCTGGAAGGGTCACAAGCAAGGCCAGTACCAACAAGTACTCAGTACTCTCCAAGGCTCCACTAGGCCATGTGATAGTTATGCACCCAGTACATCTGCTCTCTTGTGATACCATGTGTACTTTGTTCTTTGAACTGAACTCTGATTTGGGACGTACACATGCATTTGATTGGAAATGCAACCAAATGATAGGAAATGGCAACCCACTTTGGTATTCTTGCCTGGAGAATTCCATGGACAGAGGAGCCTGGCAGGNTTCCCTGTCTCTTATACACATCTTGTGATACCATGTGTACTTTGTTCTTTGAACTGAACTCTGATTTGGGACGTACACATGCATTTGATTGGAAATGCAACCAAATGATAGGAAATGGCAACCCACTTTGGTATTCTTGCCTGGAGAATTCCATGGACAGAGGAGCCTGGCAGGTTACAGTCCATGGGGTCAAAGAGTTGGACATGACTGAGCAACTCACTCACTCATGCATTTAATGACATCCCTACTCCATACCTTTGTCCATAGTGCTTACATCCCCCGCAGCTCAGTTCCTCCCCCAAAGCATCAGGGTCAAGTGCTGCCCCTCTCTAAAGCCCTGTAGGTTCCAGTTGCAGCTGGTTGGGTTTTGCCCATTTTGAGCTCCTGCAGCCTTTGTTCCCTGACTCTCTAGCTGTGGGTGTGAGGTGTGGTAGCACTGGCAGGATGGGGAAGGAGGGATGATTCACTGACCATCCCCCCACCCCCAGCATGGTGCGGAGGTCCTCTGGGCCATGTAGCCACCAAGGGACCAGATCAGGAGCCTAAGAGAGAGGGGAGTTCCAGTCACAGGAGATTGTAGTATAGATGTAGTGGTGAAGTACTGGCCTGGATCTGAAAGCCGGCGCTGCCGCATTCTGACCTCGTGACATTGACCTTATCCTTGTGCCTCCTCCTGTTCCTTGTTTCCTTATTTACTAAACAGACAGCATGATGTGGGTGGGGCACAGTGCCCAAGGCATGGCCTGGAAATGGAAATTCTAAGCTTTGGTTTCTTAGACAAGCCAGGTGTTAAAGGGTAACATTTAATTGTAAAAAACAAGCTAATCAAAAACCTTTGTGAAATCCAAAAGATGCTGGGCTGACCTATGCCTTTCTTACTTACAAAAAAAAAAAAAAGGAAGAAAAGGTTAGAGAATATTCATACCTGAGTACTATTGGAAAAAAAAAGGAAAGGGCCAGGTTGGGCACAACCTTCAAAGAATAATTGCACATTTTCTTGTCCTCAGTATATTGAGTTGGCCAAAAAATTCATTTGAGCTTTTCTGTAACGTCTTATGGAAAAACCCAAATGAAGTTTTTGACCACTCCAGTAATATTTTAATGAATTAATGAGATAAAGTAAACCTGAAGTATCAGTTTAGCCATTTATGTGTGTAAATTATTTGGAGACTTGATTCATTTACTTAAAATTGTGAAACATGTTTATCACAGGAAATTGGCTTCATTTACCTAAGCTATAAAATGAGCTCACTGGTCTTATTTTAATTTAGCCCATTGTTCCAAATATCATGTAGATGTTGTTGCTGATCAGAAAAAAAAGGGAAAGAAAAGAAATCCCCAAACCTCTAGTTTTCAGTTTTTTCTTTTAGGTCAGTAATGTATGTAAATAAAGAAGTGCCTTTATTTAAATTCATGTTAAAATACAACTCAGGCTGCCATAACAAAACAGCACAGGCTCAGTGGCTTAAACAACAGACGTTTATTTTCTCACAGTTCTGGCGGCTGGAAGTCCAAGTCCAAGGTCAAGTTTCTGGTGAAGCTGGACTTCGGGTGAGGACCCTCTTCCTGGCTTGCAGACAGCATGCTTCTTGCTATATCCTCATATCCACAGGGGAACAGAGTGAGAGGGATTTTCTTAAATCTGGTCATATCAGGGCCCCACCCTAATCTTAGTTACCTTCTTAGAGGCCCCATCGCCCAGTACAGCCACACAGGAGACGAGGGTTCATATGAATTTTGTGGGGACACATTCAGCCCATAGCATCTCCCAAAGCCTCACTTGTTCACAAAGGTAAATAAATGGTCAGTGCAGGTTAAGTGGTTGCCGAGATATTGCTGAGCAGTGGATGTTTGGGCACAAGTCTTCTTGATCTGCAGTGACTATCAGGGTTCCAGATAAGTAGTCTCTTCTCAGTGCATCTTTAGGTCTCCATGGAAACATCCTTCCTCAGGAAAGCCTTCCATGCACCCCTGATTGTTTTTGGCTCCTCAGTTCTCACTTTCATAGGACTCGGAACCTGTGAACTCCATGGCATTGATCCCTGTTTGTAATTAATTAATGGCTAACTTTGCCCTGTGAGTCCTGCAGTCCAGTTTCCAGGTGTAGATACAGCATCAGTCTTGTATCTCCATGGCCTCTCCATTCTGGGCACATGCTTGTGAAGTAAACATGTGCTCAAAATCCAGAAGCAGCCCACTGCTGGGAGCTGACAGAGAGATTGCTGGACATCAGCAAGGCATTTGTACCCTGATAGAGCAGGGGCCTTAATCTTAGCAGCTACATAAGGAAGCTAAAGCCAAAACCCAGGTTAATACATTAGGGCTGCATGGCTGGTATGTAGGTAACAGGCTGGGGGCACATGGAGGCCTCAAGGTGCCCAAGTTCAGGCAGCAGCCAGAAGAGGGGCTGAGGCCATGGGCAGGCAGTCTGCTGTCCTGGTCAGGATGTGGGTCTTGTGCTAGTGGGGCAGCTGGCTGGGGGAGGGCACTGGGGTTTCTGGTTCTGGAGAACTGACTTGGATGGTGTGCGTCTTTTGTGTCACCAGAAGCCTGTGCTTTTGGGTTGTGTTTACTTGTGTCTCTGCGTATCACCCTCCTACTTCAGAATAATGCCGGGGACCAGATGTGATAGCATGCATGAAAGGGCCTTGAGTTTTTCTTGTATTTAAGAGTTGAAACAGCCTCTGTCATCTCCAGTATCTTTCGCCTTTCTTCCCAGAGTTGCTACTTAAGCCTGGGTGAGCCCATGTATATCAGTCTTAAAAGAAAATAAAAATCATCAGTTCTTTCTACTCTAAAACTGCCAGTGAAAATTAATTTTTTTAAATTTATATATTTTTAATTGAAGGATAACTGCTTTACAATACTGTGTTGGTCTCTGCCATACATCCCCCATGGAGAAGGAAATGACAGCCCACTCCAGGGTTCTTGCCTGGAAAATTCCACGGACAGAGGAGTCTGGTGGGCTACAGTCCACAGTGTTTCACAGAGTTGGACCCGACTNAATTGAAGGATAACTGCTTTACAATACTGTGTTGGTCTCTGCCATACATCCCCCATGGAGAAGGAAATGACAGCCCACTCCAGGGTTCTTGCCTGGAAAATTCCACGGACAGAGGAGTCTGGTGGGCTACAGTCCACAGTGTTTCACAGAGTTGGACCCGACTGAATGACTCACACCACCTGCATACCTTGGCATGAATCAGCCTTAGGTGTCCGTGTGTCCCCTCCCTCTTGAGCCTCTCCTGCGTTCCCCTCATCTCCCCCCTCTCGGTCGTCTCAGAGCACTGCCTGAGCCCCCTGATCCCACAGCAGATCCCCACCGGCTGGCTGTCTTATGTATGGTTGTGGATATGCTTCCGTGCCACTTATGCTGTGTTCTAATGAGATGAAATTATGGCTCAAATCAACACAGTTCACCCGCAGGGTCTAGTTCTTAACTGGCTCACCTACAAGAGCAGGGCATATGACAATAAGATCACCAGCAGCAGTGGTCCCTGAGGGAAAGGGACTCAGGTTAGGCAAGGCACCCAGGTCACAGAGGTGTAAAGGAGTGTAGCCCAGGCTTGAGCGCAGCTCTTTATGAAGACAAAGCCTAATGTCTGCTAACCCATCATGCCACAGTATTTGCCTATCAAGGAAGCACTACTCTGCTCTTGGGGCCTTTGCTTTTACCAAGAAGAATCTTAAAGATGCTCTGAGCAAACTTGGGACGGAACAATGAGCTCTTACATCACCAGTGCCCTTGTGCTGTGGCAAGTAGCCAAAATCCAAGCAGTTCGGCCAGGCCCTAGGCTGCTGTTCCTTAGACGTCAGGCAGTCTGCCTTCACGGGCTGACGTTTTCACTGAGGGGTCTTCCAGTTTTGAAGCCCATCCACCTAGCTCTGCCACCAAGCTCTGTAAACATAATGGCCAACATCTGGAGACAGGTGAGATCAGTTACCCCTCCTCCAGACGCTGTGATGCTCATTCATGTGGCAGCGTATTAAGGATGCATTGTGTTCACAGCTCTGCGTGGGCTGGCTCTCCAGTAGGGGACGGATTCATTTTTTTTTTTAATCTTCCAGATGTGTTGCATGATAGAATGTCGGAAACATTATCTCAAATCCTCATAGAGGCGAAATGAGTGGGAAAAAAAATGATGGAGATTATAAAACAAATGTCTCTGACTAATTTACATCGAATTAGCAAGATTTATTATTAATAATAATGTTGTGGGGTAGCTTGCATTCATGGAGAATGAATGGTATGTCAGGCAATGTAATGAATGTTTAATGGATATTATTGCCCCGTATAAGCCCTGAACCTATTCCCAACTGAGACACGAGGTTTCAGGGGTTGGGAGAGGTCTGATTCCAGAGCCCTAACTCAGCTGTCACGTTAGTGACTTTTCTGTGTCCTTGCTGCTCAGAGTGTGGCACAGAATCTCAGCCTCCTCCCCAGACCTACACTTTACCAAGACCCTCCGTGACCGGGTGCTCTGTGTTCCAGGTGCAGTTCCCAGGTGGCTTTCCTTCAGCCACCCGGGTGCTCATGAAAATGGCACTAATGTGGGCTCCGTTCCAGGCGTGCTGAATAAGATTCTTTGGGGGTGGGACCCAGTTTTTTGGACTATCCTGATGACACACTGACACCTGAAAACCAGCGCTATGTGACATTCCTTCCTTTTAAGGTTTATCTGGGGCGCTAGCCTTTCTTTTGGAACTGGAAGATGTAACCTAAGATGGGAGGAAATGTGTCCTTCAAGGAGTCCTAAGGAGACATTCACTTATTGCTGACTTGGAATCCTAGGGAAGCTTTCAACTTTCCTGTCAAAGCCACATCATCGCTTCCATTCAGTTCAGCAAATATTTGCTGAGCCTTTATACTTGGCATCATAACCAGGGGGGCAGATTTTCACATGAGAAGCTGAGGTCCAGGGATGGCAAATGTCTTCTCCAAAGGCAAGCAGTGAGTGGCGCTACAGGAATTTGAGTGCATTTAATCTGATCTCCAAGAACATGCCTTAAACTGGCCTTGTAGGACAGTTCCTTCCCACAAGACATTAATTTTTTGAACTCATCAAAAAAAGAAGAGTCAATGACTCCAGTTAATTCCAAGAGCAGGAATCTATCTTTTTGCCTACATTAACTGGATAAATGAGATGTTATGTGTGAAAAATGGAATTTGTTATAATGCATGTAAACGATATTGGCATTAACAATAGATGTCTAATTACAATTAATGTCTATTGTCCTGATTATTTTGTGTACACTCTGATCTACATGAAAAGCCTTTATTATGGTAACAGTAAGAGTCNGATAAATGAGATGTTATGTGTGAAAAATGGAATTTGTTATAATGCATGTAAACGATATTGGCATTAACAATAGATGTCTAATTACAATTAATGTCTATTGTCCTGATTATTTTGTGTACACTCTGATCTACATGAAAAGCCTTTATTATGGTAACAGTAAGAGTCAGTCTCTATGATTTATAATCCCCAAGTAGTATGTCTGATGAGCCAACAATGATGAGGTTTTCAGCTTGTAAGTGCCAGGACCTGCAGAAGTACCAGCAGAATCTCGTAGCATACCTTGATTGGTTAATTGGGTTGATGCATTCATTCACATTCATTTTTCCCTCACTTTTGACAAATCTCAATTTCATTTTTTGCATCTTCCACAAATATCCTTAGCTTGAGTGAGTGAATGACAACCTCCTTCCAGACTTAGGAAACTTATATCTCTACTGCTCTGTGGCTGTTTACTTGTTCCTCGATGGCACAGGAGCACACAGGAGCTAGCTGGCGGGATTGAAATGGGATTCAACTTGTAAATACTGGCATTACTCTGCTGGGTCAGGGCTGTACTTAATGGTAGCACCTGTTATGGACTGAATTGTGTGTCACCCAAATTCACATGCTGAAGTCCAGACCTCTGACTTGACTGTGTATGGAGGTAGAACCTTTAAGGAGGTAACTGAGGTTAAATGAGGTCACGAAGGCAGGGCCCTCAGCCTTTAGGGGCGGATCTTATAAGAAGAGGAAGTGCTACCCAGAGGTCTCTGTTTCCATGCATGCGCAGAGGAAAGGCAGTGTGGAGAGGCAGTGAAG